>NADL03000463.1:0-415886 GCA_002205965.3 Kappaphycus alvarezii
CGGACAAGAACAACCCGGATGGAGATGTCTTGGCGAGTTGCGGCACTGACCGTGTGATTCATTTTTGGGATATCTCGCAGATTCACTCAGGGCGAGTTTCCGAGTCGGGCAGCTCAGAATTGTCAGATTCTATATCTCTTATACGCGGCCATACTGCTGGCAAAGTAATTTGCGCCGCGTTGTCTGACTGCACTGTCCGGTGTATTGACATCACAACCCAAAAACTGAGGTTATCGCTGTATGGCCATTCGTTGCCAGTCCTTGGCATGGACATGTCGACAGATGGGCGATTGCTGGCGACATGTGCAGGAGACAGAACTATAAAGGTCTGGGACTTGGAATTTGGAGAGTGTAGAAGGAGCTTTCGAACGTCGGCATCACCTGTTACATGCCTTGCTTTCCAACCCAAGACTCACTACTTTTTCACCGGTGCCAAAGATGGGACGCTGCAGTATTGGGACGGAGATAAATTGGACCTCATCACATCGCTCCCGCGGCTTCCGGCCCCGTAGAGAGCTCTCGACATGACTGCCGATGGAGCAACTTTGCTCAGTGCAGGTGCCGACGAAGCATTCGATGTTGGCAACGGGGCTCAGAACAAGTCTTTCTGGAGGAGCAAAGGGACATCAGATTGGACTCTGCTTTTAAATAGTGGTGATGATGGAAACCTCGCTGCTGCAAACGAAACAAATTCGTACTCTGAGACTGAAATGCTGATCGGGCCATTGAGCATGTACTCGCAAAAAACGCGGAAGTGGCTGAAGACGATGATGGGGCCTTTGATCCATTCATGATGGGGCAAACAACACCGCAATATATCTGCCGTGCACTTTTCAAGGTCCCTGCAGCGCATGTTGTCGAGGAGTTGCCCAAACTACCCACAGAGCAAGTGGCTTTGGTTTTGGAATGCCTAGTGGATTACATGAATACGTCGGAAATGACAAACATGTATGCTGAGCAGTGCTGTGTCGTTGCAATATGCGTCATGAAACATTTCGGACTTGAAATTTTGACAAGCCTCGCTATGCGTAAGCGCGTTCGAAACTTGCTTGCAACGGACAAGAACAACCCGGATGGAGATGTCTTGGCGAGTTGCGGCACTGACCGTGTGATTCATTTTTGGGATATCTCGCAGATTCACTCAGGGCGAGTTTCCGAGTCGGGCAGCTCAGAATTGTCAGATTCTATCTCTTTATACGCGGCCATACTGCTGGCAAAGTAATTTGCGCCGCGTTGTCTGACTGCACTGTCCGATGTATTGACATCACAACCCAAAAACTGAGGTTATCGCTGTATGGCCATTCGTTGCCAGTCCTTGGCATGGACATGTCGACAGATGGGCGATTGCTGGCGACATGTGCAGGAGACAGAACTATAAAGGTCTGGGACTTGGAATTTGGAGAGTGTAGAAGGAGCTTTCGAACGTCGGCATCACCTGTTACATGCCTTGCTTTCCAACCCAAGACTCACTACTTTTTCACCGGTGCCAAAGATGGGACGCTGCAGTATTGGGACGGAGATAAGTTGGACCTCATCACATCGCTCCCGCGGCTTCCGGCGCCCGTAGAGGCTCTCGACATGACTGCCGATGGAGCAACTTTGCTCAGTGCAGGTGCCGATCGAAGCATTCGATGTTGGCAAAGGGGCTCAGAACAAGTCTTTCTGGAGGAGCAAAGGGACATCAGATTGGACTCTGCTCTATTGAATAGTGGTGATGATGGAAACCTCGCTGCTGCAAACGAAACAAATTCGTACTCTGAGACTGAAATGCTAATCCGGGCCATTGAGCATGTACTCGCAAAAAACGCGGAAGTGGCTGAAGACGATGATGGGGCCTTTGATCCATTCATGATGGGGCAAACAACACCGCAATATATCTGCCGTGCACTTTTCAAGGTCCCTGCAGCGCATGTTGTCGAGGAGTTGCCCAAACTACCCACAGAGCAAGTGGCTTTGATTTTGGAATGCCTAGTGGATTACATGAATACGTCGGAAATGACAAACATGTATGCTGAGCAGTGCTGTGTCGTTGCAATATGCGTCATGAAACATTTCGGACTTGAAATTTTGACAAGCCTCGCTATGCGTAAGCGCGTTCGAAACTTGCTTGCAACTTGCAGAACGCAGCTCAACAACGTCAAGGAAACGTTTGGCTTTTGCCGGGCAGGGATGATGGAGTGTGGATCAAACATATAACCGTGTCCAGGATAGTCCAGGCGACGTAGTAGTAACACTTTATGTACAATGCTTCATGTACAGACTTGGCTAAAGGTAGATTGCGACTCACTGATGCCGATCACATGGAACTTGTCATATGACCCTGAACTGCGTGCAAATCATTCCTAGTTTTCTCTCTATGGATTGGATCGGTAAATTAATCTTCTCCGAGATGCGGGACTTGACGTTCGGTGGCTGAGATGCAAAAGTCTCACAAAAGTCCAAATCTATAACGTGTTTGGAAAAGTAGTAGGCGACACTATAGCTCTGCTACGGCCTCCGAGTGTCTCCGAATGCTCCAACATGGCTTTTTGTATTTTTTCACAAAAGTTTTGCTCTGCTGCAGAGTTGAACGGCCCTAGATAGGCAACTGCGCCGTTACTACACGTCAGAGTCAATGACGTGTTCATGTGCATCATCTCGGGTTCGGAACTGCGGTCATCGCTTCTTCGCTTTGTCATGTTGGTACCTGAGAACGCCGGGTTGTCAATGTGAAGAACTGCAGATCCGACGTAAAAGCTGGCCTCAGTGCTTAATTGAAGTCTCTTGGTTGGGTCTCTCAGATGTGAACCCGACTCTCTGGACAGTCGAAGCACAAACACGTTGCCAAACTTATCACTGCCACACACTGTATGAAAGTCAAGCAACGCCAAGGCATTTACCCATCTTGGGATAGTGTCAGAAGCTACAATTCGAAGCTTTCCATGCTCAAGCGCTTGCTCCCCGTTTCTTGGGGAGGGCTCAAAGTGAAATACAGTTACCGAGTCCATGAGGTCGCCAACAAATATGCGCTCACCACCCGCAACACACAGGGCTGTGATACGATTTAATACAGCCCTCCTGTATTCGCCTCGCAGAGGAGCCTCTTGCTACCGACTTGGTAGTACCTTAGTGAAGACCCCGCCCCAACTAGCACAAACTCGCGAAAAGATGTGAGGGCGTGAACATCTCCTTCTACATTCGTTGAGTGCAGGTATTTGAGCTTACCTGAATCAATTCTGTACACAGTTAGTTTGGATGAATTAGAGCCCGAAAGGCGGCCATGACTGCTTGTGGCTTGTTGACTGAGAACTACTGTTCGGCATTTTGATTCCGTTGATATGTCTTGAACATCCTCCAGCAGGGTAAACAAAAATCTATGCGCTTGAACTACCGCGGAATCAATGGTTTCAAACGTGCTCGCTGTCGGTGACTTGGGTTGCAACTGTATTCTGAGAAGAAGCAGTCTTGCGTGGCTTGCTTCTGCGTGTCCTGACTTGACCCTGCCCTCAACAGATGCTAACACATAAGTGCTGCGATTCTGTAATTCTGCGGTTTCTTGCAAAGTTATTCTGTTTCACCGGGAGGTCAACTGGTATCAATTGGCAAACAGTTCCAGCAACAGAATTACTTAGTTCTTGAAACTCACAATTGAACAAAGCCGACGGTGATAAACATGTGCGCGAGGTATCATCGTGAAGAGCCAGTCTGTGCAAATCACTGGAACACGGATGGACATCAACGTAACCTTGTTTTCTACGAGTGCCACCAGTCCCAATTCCTCGGCACGTGACACAAATGAAGATGCTTGCGTAAAACGCAAGTGCCCAAGCCTAATGAACGTGACGATATTTCCAAATCGCGCTATTAATGTAGGATTTGGGGCGATTAGTAGGGCCACAGATGTGTTTTGAGTGCGCAAGTGTCTGATTCCGAACACCCTTACTCCGGACTTCAAGTCCTTACGCAGAGACATAGTACCTGAATTTTCGTCAAGCTCCAAGCAGGATAAATGCCCGGATTCGGTACAGCAAAATATGAACGGAACTGAGGCTACTCCAGAGTCAGACCCTAGTGTGGTCAAAAGGATGCCTGTGACCTTGGATGGAGCTAGGAAAACGCCAAGCGCATGAATTCGCTTTCTTGCGTCAACGCGGAACAGCCGGACCCGGTGATCTGTTGACACTGCAATAAAACGAATTCCTTGCGTGATATTGAAGTGGTGTTGAACGCTCACGCATCGATGGAAAGATGAGGTCTTCGAGACAGATGAGAATTCCTCAAACGAATCCTCCTCATCGATAGTTAACCTTCTGCCATCTAAGCGCAGATAAAGCAACGTCCCAGCGGATGTGATGACGACCATATCAGCTCCGGATGAGCTTCCAGCCTGAATTTGCTCAGCCCGTGGGGGTTTCCATTCTCGCACTTCGCCCATGCTGACGTTTGTGATCCTTACTGTTTCCGAAGTAACCTGAACAAAAGTATCAGGTGCAACGGAAGCTGCCCACAGGGTGAGTTTTTCAGTCTCGAACTGAAATTGATTAGCCTCCTGCACAGCTGAACTGTCTACATGCAGAACCTTGGAGGAAACTCTGTTGGTTATGACGACGAATTGATCAAGACCTCCAGCCTTAGTTTCACAGAGCGAGAATATGTTACTGACAGCCACCGGCAAGCTACCACCCTGAGATGCAATGGACACAGAAATACCACCTCTAACGGCACGAAGGCGCCCCTCAGCCCCGCGGCCAGTGCCGAGTAATAAAACACCGTCGTCATCATATATTTGTTTTTGCAAGGCGCCGGTTGTTGCGACTGACCGAC
This sequence comes from Kappaphycus alvarezii, assembly GCA_002205965.3. NCBI lineage: Eukaryota > Rhodophyta > Florideophyceae > Gigartinales > Solieriaceae > Kappaphycus > Kappaphycus alvarezii. The sequence continues at coordinate 4,804 of NADL03000463.1, forward strand.
TATTTGGAATCATGGTGATAACCATGCGGGCAACACCGTCTCGTGAAAAATGTTTCAAAAGAGGCTGAGAACTTCCATTCGCAACGGCATCCGATTTGAAGCCGGCGGTTGCAGCAGTGTTAAAATGCGGTATCTCTGTGTCCTTGATTTTAAAGAGAGATAGACCACTTCCCTCGACACCAGCACACAAGAAGCCAGATTTCAGGATCAGCATTGACTGCGCTGATGCAGCGATGTGATCAAAATACCCCACAGTCATGATGAGCTCGAGATTGTCAACCCACTTTAAGTCTGCTTTAAGAAGGTCTCCGTCCTCGGTACAAAGCAAGATGAGAAAGGTGTTGCTTTTCTTGCGAACAAAAGTGGCGTGGGAAACAATCAAGGCGGGGTCATGTTTGGACCTGCCTTCAAATGTAGGTATCTGACAAGAAATTACCCCGGAGGAGCATCGCTGAGGGTCTGCCGAATTTGCGCCATGCGATGGGGATAGGTCTCCGGAGGCAGCTTTGGAGTAGTCATAGTAAGAGAGTGATTTTTCGCCGACGAGCAACACACCACCCGGACCATCCTTAAAACCAGGAACAGGAATCAAAATATAAGGGTTAGAATCGACGACCACTTGCCTTCGACGCACAAGCTGGTTAAGGCCCAAATCCAATTCGTACCATACTAAAAGCTTGGAAGGAGTGTTGAATACCTGTTCCAAGGCGGCGAACATGGGGTTTTCAAAGCCAACATCAAGACCGATAAGGTCATGAGTCATGACGTTTGGCCTCTGAAAGTCCAAGGGGGACGACACAGTAGGATGCAACGCTGCGGCATCTCTGTTCAAAACATAGGCAAGTTTTGCTTTTTCAAGAGCGGCCAAAACGATTGCACGACCTCGCGGGTCACAGCTGAGATATTGGGCAGGAACAGCACGGCGACATCCTGACTTTCCGTAGACTTCACTATGCACGACAGAGAAGGAGCGGGTGGTAGAGTCAGCGGTTAGGATAGTAAGAGCACCGGAGTCGGATGTGAGCAGGATGTAGTCGATGCGCGATCCCGGGGACGAATGGTTTGCAATCGGCGGACGTGGGTGAACAGGTTGGACCAGAACAGAGAGATTAAGGATCCGGAGCGGGGTGACAGTTCGTAGAGGGTTAGGATGGAGGCACCGTGGAGAATTAAGACTTGTTGCGCTTTCCGGCGAGAGAATGATCCAGCCACCATGAGGCGGGCGTCATCGGGGGGAAGAAGGTGGTGAAATCGGAGTTTCATGGTGGTGACGGTGAGGACTTGTGAGATCAATCAGTAGATTGCATGGCGCGAGCAAGTTTGGTTCTTGTTATGTTCGCCGCCGGTGATCCTGATGACTTTGGTTTTTGTCTCCAAGGCGGCAAACACTACTCCTTGGCGGGTACGGTACAGGCCATTTACGTTCGGCCAGGGTTTTCAAATTTTTTTGTTTTTAAATGACTCCCCCCTGTGCAGGATCAGATAGAGGGAAAATGTGGGGTGATTTAATATTTGGTCGGTTGTGGGCAATTGATCCCATCAGAAAATGGATAATTTATTCAAGAATCAATAATGGCCAGGTACAGTACAATACAGTACAGTACAGTACAGTACATTTACTGTACAATGCAGACCTAAGGACAACTGCCCTTAGGAATACAAACTGACAACGGTTATTACTGTACAATAGGTCATGTACAGTGCAGTACTGTAACTGTCGCGCACAGTGGACAATGCGCTTGAGTAGAAACGCTCGCCTACAGAGGATGCCAGGTAATTACAGCCAGTACCGTAAGCTTTGGTAATAATCTCGAGATCATTCCGTACTTAGAGGTAGATGATCTCCCCATCCTAGGGCATCGATCATCTACCACTGTGAACACCTGAGTAAACTCAAGTTCTGGATTGTACGGAGGAATCCGTTTGCTAACCGGGAGGTTCAGCAACCTGTAGCTATTCGGGAGAAGGTTTCAGGGCACCCGGGAGAGTTCAAGGAGACGTAGTGCGATAGATCACTCGAGAGGAACTGTAGTACAGTAGCATCTGGGGTGTACAGTAGAGGCTGTAAGCCTGGGAGAGTAGACTGGACCGTCATGGCCCATGTGGGGACACCAGGTGGACCATTAGGTAACTGATTAGTTAGTTTAGAATAGGTAGCTCCGATTCGTGGATCGAGGAGGTGGCGGTAGTGGGGCCACTTGTCCTTTAGGAGCAACGTATAGTAGTGCAGATTTACAGTAGTTGTAGTAGGGTAGCTCACCTTATAAGGAGGGCGGTAGGAGTGAGAGTAGCAAATTTGTAAAGGCAAGCACCCTTTGGCCCCCAACTCTAGGTCTTCAAGCGGTCGACACCTCTAAGGTGACCCCTTTATCCCTCTCAAGGTTAATCGCCCGCTCAATGAACCTACCCTTTACTAGTGCTTCTCTCGAAACCTCCTTTAGGCGAATATCCGTGCTCCTGCGGTGCTCGTCTGCGTTCTAGGTACCCTTTTGTTAGTGGCTACCGACGCAACCTATTGGTCTTATACCACAAGAACCAGGAAAAACAGAATTTACATCTACCATCAATCATCTATTTTCTCTTATCGTACGTGGCCATCCGACACTTATAAGTCATTCGGACTTAGGCCAGAAAGGTTTTGCACGTGCGACAGTGTCTAGCTACGATGAGAGGAGCAAAAGGAGGATCCCAACGTCAAGTCCGCAGTTCGAGCGCCACTCGAGGACGGGAAGAGGTAACGGAAGTCGTGTTTCATCCAGGACGGCATCAGTCGTAAAAAGGTCTCAGAGTAGAGATAATTCAGCTAAGAATGTCGCTGAATCAGAGAGACAAGAAACGATGGGAGAAGATTCGCCAGTTACAGGGACAAGCAGCGGAAATGGTACGGTGCAAGTGGTTCAAGAGCATGTTACGAGCGTTTTGGGACCTGTTGCAGGTGGTACGGGGAATGAAGTTTCCATCCAAAAGCCAGGAGTTGTCGACATATCACAGGACTCTGTTGGGGCAGGACCTAGCACTGGTATTGAAGTTAGGTCATTGGAGAAAGGGAGTGATAAACCCTCTTCTGACACATCATCTCATCACACTGGATCGACCACCTCTACACTACGTGTAGTGCCAAAGAATATCTATCAGGGATGATAAATTTTATGAGGAACTCAACAAATTACTGACGGAAATCCAAGCTTGCCTGCGAGAGGAGGACGGGAATGGCAATGTTAAAGAGTCGAGAAGATTGATTTTCCAGCTGTTTACAGAGTCTCCGTTCTTTAATGAGGACAGCATTCGTGCAATGAATTACTTCTATTCTATAATGTTATCTATGGCTTCAGAATTATCTGGTTGCATCCCAACCAATTCCAATCTCATGCCAGTTACTGAGCATTTATTGAGGGCATTCTCCTCTTTAAGAATGGAATTAGAGAGCGAAATGATTTGGTTATGGCCCAAGAGTTGCAGCAGCAAGAGTATGATAGAGGACAGGCACATAAAGGGAGCCGCGATGAGGGTAACAAGCATGGTGGGAAGGAGGATGAGTCTCACGATTTAATACAGAAGAATATATACAGGTTTAAAATCGTTAAGTCTGATATGACTGTAAGTCAGAACGACTCATACCGTCATGAATCGAACGCTATTACAGGAACGAATGATGAAGATGCTGTACGTAGTAACTTTGTCGACATACCGACAGGAAAAAGGATCATCGTGGACTGCCAATTATGTTGCGGCGTGGTGTATCGCGTGCTACGCATGGGAAATTTGCCCCCATCATGTCCCTTGCAACACCTCCTGGCGAGGCCGGTACTAGCACTGGCAAAGGGGGTAAATCTGGGAATAATAACGACAATAAATCATGACGGTCATGATTTGTATCTTCAGCATTCGGGATTGAGGAAAAATTCAGGAGGAGATGACGATCCCGATTTATCCAGCTCATTGAGTGGGGAGTGAGATTCCCCGAAGGGCAAGGGATTACCAAACCCGCCAAACCCGCCAGACAGCTCCCCCGATGGCAGTTAAAGCAGCTCTGAAGATGCCTCCACCAACGAATCAACCGGAAGTATACCCTCTGATTCCTCAAAGAGGAGCCGACGCCGGAAAATTAAAAAGGAATTACAGCGTGTTCGTCGCTTCCAGAAGACAGAACGGCGTACGGGTGAAGACACGAGGAAGGCTCGGGATGATCTAGGAAACGTTGCTGGAGCCAACGAACTGTTAGGATACTTTAATAAGATCGATAACCGTTGGTCGGGGCCGAGGGATCCTCGCTACACTACAAAAGATTTTACCAAGCGTTATAACGACCTGCTTGCTATCTTTGGGATCTCTAGGGCAGTTGGATTAGCTTGCCTCCAGTTCGTTTTGAGAGGCGACGCTTTGGACGAGTACATTTCTAACTATGCGGACGATGCCGGTTCAGGAAGATACCGCAACTCGGCATCAGTTATTAACAGCCTGGGCGATGCGCTGACTACTGTGGAAATGATCACGTCATGCAAGTTGGAATGGAATACGTTGACCATATGTGCTGTTCGTGAGGATGGCGAGTCCCTGTCCAGAGCCTTTACACGGATTGTGAGGAAGGGCAGGCGCTTACAGGCTAGTCTTGGTAAGGCCGACTCATCTGACACGCAACTCGCCGACTTTTACCGGAGAGCAGTTCAAGACGAAAGGTTCTGGACCTACGTCGACGATAAAGATCCTGGGCTTACAACGCGAGCTATACATGGTCATGGTGGTTCTGCGTGTATTGGAGTGGCAACATTTCGCTTCCCTTACGGTGACGGCTTTTTAGATTTTGATGCCCCCATCGTTGAGAACGCTGATATACCACTGATTCTAGGCCTAAGGGAGATGGATTTCCTCAGATCTCGTGGAGTAGATCAGGTTGCAAACACGATATCATTCGATGATGGTCCGGAACTACAGATCGATAGAGACATGGGTCATTTATGGATAAGATGGGACTACGCAGTTGAGTGCCTGTTCACCGAACAGGAACTCACAAAGCTTCACTATCGTTCTGGGCATCCAGGCATCAAACGAATGCACAGTTTCCTGAAGCGGGCCAGGCCGGACGAGGTTGACAAGGACACTCGTAGGATGTTATCTGACATTCATTCAAGGTGTAAGGAATGTCAGCTACTCGCCCCAATGCCGTATGTTGTTCAAGTTTTTGTCCCAAGAGACCAACTTATATTCAATAGTGAAGTGATAATCGACATCATGTTTATTGAGGGTAGGCCCGTTCTACATGTGATGAACAAAGCTACGCACTTCCAGTCTGCAAGATTTCTACCGGACGACTCTACAGAGACAATCTGGCGCACCTTTATGGAGATTTGGGTTTTAGTATACCTCGGCGCTCCAGACATCCTCAGGCATGATCAAGGAACCCAGTTCGTCTCACCTAGGCTTCAGGCTATGGCAGCAGAAGCAGGCATTACATGTCGTCCTGTCGGTGTCGAAGCGCCGAACGCCATTTCAGTGGGTGAGCGATACCATGGCCCATTACGAAAGATCTTTCAAAAGCTGAAAGAGACTTACGGGAACCCGCGTGTAAGTACTGACGTGGAACCCGTCCAGCGCCGTGGACGCTCCAGAAAAACCGTGGCAGAAAGGGTGTATGTGCGAGACGAATACCTATTATCTATTGCAGTTAAGTGCGTCAATAGCACAGTTGGACCTGAGGGTATCTGTCCATGTTTGTTGGTTTTTGGAGCCATGCCCAAATTATCTCTGCCTGGCACATCCCCTGCAGCCGTGCCACAAGCTGAGAGGATGAGAATGTTGGAGACCGCACGTGAGGAGTATATCAAGCAGGTTGCGACAATTCGTCTTAAGCGGGCCGAAAAGGCATTTATTCCACGCACACCTCCGACAACTCTCAAGTACGGAGAAAAAGTTTTCATATATCGAGATACTACGGGTCGTTGGGAACCACGTACTTTTATTTCGAGGAACGAGAATACGATTTTGGTGAGGGAACCCGACGGAGATGCACAACCGTATGGTATTTCGAAGGTGAACGAACTACATGAGGGCAGGTATTTACCCAGGTCAGACATTTATGGGATAGACGTCGACGACTCTAGTGCTAAAGGTACTCCGAGTCCACAACCGTTTAGTACTGGCGATAATCATGCCCAACCCTCCAATCCAACGTCGGAGCATCCGGACATTGGCATGGAACTACCAGAGGAGTATTCCGCTTACGATCGCTTCTTACCCAACAGGATGCCGTCTGTAGATGTTGGCCCTGACAAAACTTACTCTGGGGCTTTGCCTAATTTGCATGGGTTTGACGATATTATGTATTTTGACGTGGCATCAGGAAGTGTGTCGCAGGACGACGAGGATGAATTCCTGCACGAATATGAGAGTTTTATTCGTACTACTGCAGATGAGTCATTCGCGACTACAATAATACACAACACCGACCCCAGAAGTGCACTTTTCGAAGACGCTATCCAGACCGAACTAAATGGGCTCCAAAAACGGGGTGTCTTTAAGGAGACTCGTAGATCTGAGTTCACAAACAACGAGCTGAAGGACTTGACGGTTATTGGTTCTCGTCTCGTTCTAACGATCAAAGATGCGGATACCCCAAACCATATGTATAAGGCCCGACTCGTAGCGCAAGCCGTTGGAAGCCGTGACAAAGACAAACGTATGTTATTGAAATATTCCCGACCGTTCATAAGTCATCGATTCGAACATTGTTTTCTCTCTCGGCCTCGGTGGGACTTCCGATGTATTTTCGGGACATAAGCCAAGCATATGTTTCGACAGACTCGTCCCTTTTACGTGATGTTTATATTATTCCACCGAAGCAACTTGCGCTCGGAAATGACGTGCTTTGGAAGGTATGTAAGCCGTTGTACGGCTTACCCGAAAGTGGGTTGCTGTGGTTTGAAACGTACATTGACCACCACCACAAGCGGTTGGGGATGAAGAGCATTGAAACTGACCCCTGCTTCCTTTACCGAAATAGCGAAAATGGAAAACTTGATGGGGTAGTTTGCTTGCAGGTGGATGACTCGGCCGGGATTGGTTCGCCAGACTTTCTCAGTGACGAGGAAATGGAGTCACAGCGCTTCCCTAAAAAGGCCCGACAATTTTTGTCAGTCTCTAATCCCGTCAAATTTAATGGGACGCATATCGAGATGCATGGCTCCGAGGTCCATGCTGATCCACGGCCATACATCCAACGTATGCCTGCGACCCAAATCGACAGATCCCCTCAATCCTTTATGAGTAAAAGGGGCCATATTTCCTATGTAAGTACATGCACAAGACCCGATGTGACATTTGCTATTAATCAGCTGGCTCAGATTCCTCCAGACGAGGCTACGGAGGCGGATTTCAAAAGGTTGGAACAAGTCTATCGAAGGTTGCGCGATTTCGACTACTCCCTTTGCTACGAAGGCTTGGATCTACAAAGCTTAGAGCTGCATGTTTTTGGTGATGCTTCGTTTGCCACGAATCGGGATCTGTCGTCCCAACTGGGATATATTATTGTGCTGGTTGATAATACAAAGCGTTGCTCAGTCGTCAGTTGGTCCTCGACCAAATGTAAGCGGGTGACTCGATCGGTTCTGGCCGCAGAGCTCTACGCCGTTGCGAATGCTTATGATGCAGGTTATGCTATTAGGCACAATTTAACGTCTATTCTACAGCAATATGTCCCGATTCGCTTATTCACAGATTCCCGAACTTTGTTTGACAGTGTTGTGACACTGTGTAGCATGACGAAGAAGCGGCTTCTTATTGATATTGCCGGTCTTCGAGAGGCCTTCCGTAGCGGTGAGTTGGCAAACATTGCTTGGATTCGTTCCGGTTCGAATCTTGCGGATGCACTCACAAAGGATTTGGCAACAGGGGCTTTACATGAAGTGCTAAGGACGCATCGCATCGGTATCCAGGTTAGTCAGTGGATCGTCGAAGGTCACCTGTAAGGACGTGGCCACTAACGTATGACGTCATCATGGCCAGCGCGTTGGTTGCTCGCGTTGGGGGCAAGTGTAGCGCACAGTGGACAATGCGCTTGAGTAGAAACGCTCGCCTACAGAGGATGCCAGGTAATTACAGCCAGTACCGTAAGCTTTGGTAATAATCTCGAGATCATTCCGTACTTAGAGGTAGATGATCTCCCCATCTTAGGGCATCGATCATCTACCACTGTGAACACCTGAGTAAACTCAAGTTCTGGATTGTACGGAGGAATCCGTTTGCTAACCGGGAGGTTCAGCAACCTGTATCTATTCGGGAGAAGGTTTCAGGGCACCCAGGAGAGTTCAAGGAGACGAAGTGCGATAGATCGCTCGAGGAGAACCAGGAAAAACAGAATTTACATCTACCATCAATCATCTATTTTCTCTTATCGTACGTGGCCACCCGACAGTAACCTACGGTTTTTCGTGTTGCGAATGAGATCCGTTCATCCGTTGAACGCAACCCAACGCAATGCCGCCAGGCACTACCTGCAGAAGCTAAACTAGCAGCATTTTTGCTGTATGCAGGAGGATCTACGTGAAAGAAAACCGCATCTCAACTCGGTATCGGTACAAGCACTGTTAGTTCGAACATCAGTGAAGTTTCAACCGCAATTACAACACAGCACAATGGCCACGTCGACTTCCCCGTGGAAGAGGAAAGATTGCCCCAACGATGAAAGGATTTCAGGATATTGCTGGGCTACCATACTGTGTCAGGGCCGTCGACGGTACGCATATAAATGGCTTTCTTGTTCCGATGAACAATTTTACGAATAAAGTTGTCATAAGGGTTACCGAGTATTGTCATATTTGCAGTGGTTAATGTCAGCCGCAAGTTCTTGTACGTAGATTTTGGACGACCAGGCCTGATTGGAGATTCTAACATATACGACCGTAGTACTTTGAAAGCGAATATTGACTCTGGGGAATGGTTGGGAGAGGCTATTCCTGATCTGCTTGTAAGAAACATACTGTACATGTACGGCCTTATTCGATTGGAGACTGCGCATTCACGTTATCAGCGAACATGATGAAAACAGCAAGCTTGTGCTTCGAAGTAGGTTTCGACTGAAGATGTGTGCTGCGTTTGCCTTTTTTTCGAGAACTTGACATTGGCGACTCAGCTATTAGACTGATTGTATCTGATGAACGCAAGGCCAAAGGCGAGTGCCATGATTTGTCGTTTTCTAGATCATGCATCAGATCGTGGTAATCAGGAAAATTAAAGAGATCTTCGTCATCTCCATCGCGGCCAGACTGATGCACTTTTGCAATGAATGCTGAGTACTCTTGTTTAAATCTTGTGAATTTTTTCTGCCATCCTTTCGCAGTTCGTTTGATTACGTGTTCGTGTTCTGCGAGAGAAATAGCTTCGGCAGGCACTTCTTTGAAACTTTTCTTCTGTTGTTTGCGGTCACCGTACCCAGATTTTTTCATCAGCTGAAACAAAATACGCACAGTTTCATCGCCGTAGTTCTTCCTGTCCGACGTTTCCTTCTGTTTTGGAGAAGAATTACTGATAAAAACTGCTCTAGAGTGAACCGATAACGGGATGTTTGATTTGGAAATCGGCAGGGTAGTCTGTGGTAGCTGTGTGATTATGTTCTCCTGCGAATATCCGGCAACATTTGGAAGATTTATTAGGGTGCTTTCTTGAGTAGAGCTTTTCATTTGTAATGAAGGATGGTGCCTGCGATATCTGTGGTGCTACAATCTTGAATGACTGTTGTCGCTGATATATACTGGGAGATGGGGCAGATTATATGGATAGGTGTTTTGGTTTGCCTCGAAACGAGATTGACTTGGGTCACAGGCGTTTCCACACTGCCGCCAAATTGTCCACCCAACCACAAAATGTCCAAAGCCCAATTTAGCCAAAATCGTTGTCTACGTTACGTCTTGTCCTTGTCCAAGTGTAGAAAGGTCCTTAGCCAAAATAGTACTGTACGGTACAGTGCAGTACAGTTGTTGAGATATCTGATGTTGTACTAGACATTGGAGTTGAAACGTGGGTTGATGGTTGCTGTCACACGAAGTTTTTCAAGCTGTCTGGATCCCGTATTAGATGGTGGAATTTTCTTCTAGTTCCCCCTTTGTCCTTGTTGGAGTGGGTGATGGTTCAGCCGTCACCTGGAGATGATTTTAGTCTTCTAGGGTAACCACTTCCTGTACGGTTCAGGGGTTTGAACGCATTAAAAGACCCCCCCGTCACGCGGTACACGGAGATAATAGATAGATTACGCAAACACCGCTTCGTGAGGATTTACTGTTTCTTCACTAAATATCGGTGATAAGAATTCTCGTGATAAGAATTCTCTTACGTGAAGCCTGCCACAGGATATTACGCAGTCACGAAACAGTCAACCCATCCGTCTCCGCGCAATATTCCAAACAACAAGACCAAATGCCATCTCTGTCTTCTCCAGCCAATCACACCAAACGGTTGTCATTTCATCGCTTAGCGCGATCCGCTGAGCAAGGATTATCATCATCGATGCCGGAATTCAAAGCTCTCTTATGCCCACCAAATTCCTCTGGAGTAACAGCCGAAACAAGCAATTTAGACGTCTGAAGCCCCCTTTTGACACCCATCATCATTTGGAACTTTTGAAGATCCGGGTTTGGGGCTTCCACGCGCTCACGTTGACGTTCCTGTTGGTCCAGTTACTTCTCTTTTTGGGCCGCCTCAAACCGTTCTCGCTCCAACTTTAACCTCTCTTCCTCCAGCTATAGCCTTCGTGCATCCCCTCGCTCCAAAGCAGCTGTTTAAGACGCGGTCTCATCGTCAACCGTTATCCAAGCAAATGAACGACTCTTTTTTGCTTTCTGAGTGGGTGGTGAACCTTGAACTTCTGACCCGGTGTCACTTTTATCTGAATGTTTTCGACGTCTAGCACGCTGACGAATAAAATCTCCAAGACGTTCCTTCTTGAGCTCGTTTTCTTCTTTACTTCATTTCTTATGTTACCGTTTTCTGATGAGGTCATCGCGAGCTTCCTTCATTACCGCCAGCAGTTCCTATAATTCACCCGTTTCTCCACCAACACTGCTCAAACTTGGCGTCAGCCGCATCGTTTTTGTCATAGCATTCCTTCAGACGTTTTACCTGTCTTGTTCTGATTTCCAGATAGCTACATGCTTGAAGCATTTGGAACCATTTAATTTTGCTGCGAAAATTTCAAAACGCTCCCTGGTTTCACCGTTTGGTGAAATATGGGCTTTGGCTGCGGCAACCTCCCGAGTGATGGTAAGGTCATCGTCTTTTGTGATCTCAATCTCAATTTAGTCTTGGGCGGTTTCGATGGTGTAAGAAAGGGCTCGGGGTGATCACTGGAACTTGCTGAGGTCGATATGAGAGGATTGTGTGAGGGGTGAGATTGCGCAAGGGCTGGATCTGCCGTATCGGGGCATGGCGGAGGTTGGAGTTGCATGTTCGCCGAGGTTTGTGGTGGAACCAGCATAGCAAGGGCGTGCAATCTTTCTAACGTTTTCAAGCTCACATGGCTTCACTATTGGGGCATTATTCACGAACTCAGAATGAAGGGACTTCACTGTTGGGGTTCAATGCATAGCGGCATACGTGTGAAGTGTTTTTACTCACGTTCACAACATTTTTTACGTGCGTAAAGTCTCTAATCTGATCAGCACCTTAGCTTGGTGGTCCTCTCTCCGCACCGAACCTCGTTGTGCTCCCACCTATTCATTAGCACCCGGCCATCCCTTATTTGGTGCTCTTAACTCGTTTTGTCCCTAGCTAACATATTGCATTAGACGTAGGTTTACTTAGACATTGCATTAGTTGTTTTTAGACACCTTGGACTGCGGGCTTACATAGTGCAGTCATCCTGTTCTCCGCCCGGGGCTTTGACGTGAACGCATGCATTCTCATAATGCCAAGATATGCCACCCTATTCTAAGCCGGGGGCACGGCTACAATTCTTACCATTCTCTGCCGGAAATGCACGGCCAAATGCTTACGATTCTCCGCCGGAAGCGCACGGCCAAATGCTAAGTTATCTACAAGACCTTCCTAGGTGGGCTTAATCACTCAACCGTTCACAAACTCAACAAATGCAGTAGTCCAGTTCATTCGCAATTATTACGGTACAAAACATAAACAAACACTTAAGTTCAAAAAAATCACTGTCATTAGGGTCACAGCTCATGAAAACCCTTTCGTGGGTCAGCTGCAGGTGTATTTACAACAGTACAGTAACTTTTGTCATACTGTAAGTAGCGAGGAAAACTTACATCTTTACAGAAGTTCAAACTGTGTCTGTGCGGTACACTGAGAGCTCCAAGACTTGTGACATGATTTTGTAAAAAGCTTTGCCTTCATGCGTTAAAATACTTCTTAGGATTTCGAAATTCCTTACCACCCCTACGGTACCTTGGATTGGTACCGAATGACCTGATAGATCCACGAAAAATAATTTTTTGTGGAAAAATATACGAGCAAGCACTTCTTCGTTGTATAATTTTACTCCGAAGACATTATTTGTTGTAGAGCTATCAGTACATTTGATACAAATACAGGTAGGGGGATGGTAAAGGATTTGAAACTCCAGGACAAATCTAACGATTAAATACGAACTGTTTTCATGTCAAAACACTTACAGCTCTCAAAATAATAAACAGTCACAAGAAAAGTACATTTTTTTTGCAGAAAGGCGATTGTAAAAAGAATAAAACTTTTCTGATAAAGAAAAAGGGGTCGAGAACATAGTGACAAATCTGGATGTTTTTTTTAACGAAAAAAAATTTTGGGCGTACAGAGCGATCTTTTAAACCTTTCATGTCGAGCTAAAGGCGACAAAAGTATTATGAGAACACGACTCAAGGTGAAAAGTAATTCAATCCGAGCTTCAACTTTACTAGTTGACTGCCTAAGTCAGTAAAAGATGTTTTTGTGATTTAGTTTCAAGCAGGATACTAGATTGGTATACGATTACTTCTTCTTCGTAGAACTGCGTCCTGGCGGATAAAGAAATCTGCAAACTAATCAGATAAAGCATAGAAAAGTATAGGTCAAAACAGTTTCTTCACCAAGAATATAGCAACTTGGGAAAAATACACCTTTCAGCTAAGGACGAAAAATTTCTTGCAAATTCAACGAATAATATGGACGATGGTTGCGAAAAACCTGGAAAATTTTATGTCCGAGCTATGGCCGAGATGGCATATCAGCCTATCTGAGCAGTGTTGTAATCAGATGTAGAAAAAAAAGACAAAAATTGATTGAATTCGAATATAATTGCATGATATGGATTTCTGCCATTTTTATTAACCAACCAGAACAAAGGCAGAGTTTAAAAATGAACACAATGTAGTACGTAGCAGATATGGGGCAGCACATTTCTCGAAAAACTCTCGGATAGAAAGGTCGGCTATGATAGTCGTGTCGTTGAATCCAATAGGATACCCTTGATTTCGAATTTCATATCAGGGCCGAAACAACTTAAGGATCTGCAGTGTATTAGGCACATTTGCCACACATCTTTCTTCCCAAGACGCTCTAAAGGGTTTCCCCGACCCGCTACATGATACTGACCGATCAGAAATGTCGAGAGGAACGTCTTTTACCACGGAGGAGAGCGCAACATAGATGTTCTCCACGCCAGAAGAAGAGCGTGTGAGAAATCAGCAAAACCATCAGACATCATCGAGACGCCGTGACAAGGTACATAAAGAACCCTTCTACCTACGGTAAACCGGTGAAATCGAAACGGAACACCAAGATTTCACTGGCGTGCCGAAGAAATATTTCAAGAGAGGTAGGTCGGGGAAGATTCTCAGAGTCTGAATTCAAAAGTTGGGTGAATGTACCGATTGGACTGCGCATAGTGAAGCAGTTACCCTCGGATAGGTCACAATGTGAGATAAAGAAGATAAAGCGAAAGCCAGGGGGGATTGCCCGGCTTTCATGTGAACGGGAACGACATGGCTGAAGTAAATCTCAGTGGGGATATATCGACTTTTCGGATGAGAAGAAGTAGAACTTAGACGGGCCCGACGGGTTCCAATACTATCGGCACAAGTTAGACCACGATTGCACACAGTTAATGAGCCGGCAGAACGGAGGAGGGAGCTTCATGATATCGGCGGCGTTCGCACAGCGAGGGAAAAGCGATATCGCATGGTGTTGGGAAAAAAGAATGCAATGAAGTACAAAGAGACAATGCTTGACTTTCTCCTTCCGTTTTTGCGGGAAAAATAGGCTAGGACTTGGACTTATAAACAGGTTAGCACCAGTATCCATACTGCAGATGTGACTAGGGCGTGGTTTGCGGACAATAATGTGAATGTTATGGATTGGTCAGCTCGAAACACGGACTTAAATCCAATCGAGAATCTCTGAGCGATACTAGTACGTCGCGTTTAGGCCAATAGAATGTAGCTTGTAGCCGTCGCTGACCTCAAACCAAAGATCAAGGAGGAGTTGGACAAAATCACTCGAACAGAGCTCTACAATCTGGTTTTTCGATGAGCAACAGGTGCTGCTCAGTCTTAAAGTCGGGAGGAAGGCATAATAAGTACGAGAAATTGCTTCGAAGTTCGAAAAAATACTTGTGCTTTCAAGGACTCATGTGGTACGTATACAAATTTCATTTCCGATTTGAGAATTCTTTTAAATAAAAATTTCTCATTTCCCTGAAAATTTGTCAAATGGATTCCCTTACAGGGATGTGTACTTGTGTAGAATTTCAATTAGAAATTCCTTTTCGCCTTGTAATTATCATGAAATAAGGGGGTGGCTGTTTTTGGTCTGTGTTGTCTGTCTGTGCACACCCATATCGACCTTCTCACCTCGGTATCTATTGACCCTCTGTGTCCTCATTCCTACCGACATGTGATCTACAGCAACACCTCAGCGGCAACCCTTTGGGACTGCTACCCAATGTCCGGCGGATACTAGAGTCTCTTTCTCATTAAGGTACAGTAGACCAAGTACAGTAAAGTAATTCATGGCCCCTTCAGCCGGACCCGGCTTGCCCCTGCGCGGGCCACAACTGTAAAGACCCGTCACAGCGGTACAGTCCCTAGCGCCGCACAAGATTGGGCTCCACCAGCCGTAACCAAATTTCGTGGACTGTACATCCGGTACGTATAGTAGGGTACATGGATTACAGTACTGTACCGTAGGCTAATGGGGTGCCACTGCACTGTAATGTCCATAGATGGTTTTTGTGCGAACGACCAGATGTTGATGAGCTCGTCGAGCGTCGTCAAAGGCTTACAGTGCGTGACATTTCCACAATTTTGAGAAATTTATTTCAACGTTTTCGGCCGCATGCATGTCAGAAGTTCGCTGATTATGAGGTTTCGCCCAAACTTACCCACCACACGGGCAAAGCAGTTGGTTGACATTTCACTTGTAACAATGCAATCGTTGCCAAGTTATGGTGCTCTTTGAGTTCTCTCGCCGAATCACTCCTCCTGTTTCCCCTTTAGCGAGTGAGCACATTGCCGCTAATGATTACAACGCTCACAGACATCTTGAAAGAACGCGTATCGACGCTTGAGGCTGGCTGTAGCTCCACTTAACATGTCCCCAATAGAATGCATTGAAACTTCTAGCTCTAGCTTTCTCATTAGATCCTTCTTCACATTGAAAATCGTTTGTAATCCTCCCATTAGCACCCTATGACCTTGTCATTTTCCGCTCCCACAAAGCAACTTCGTTCACATCGCATCAAAAACTCTCGATGTTCTCGACAAACCTCCTCCAAATTATCTACACACATTCCTTTCAACAGTTCGCTACACCATTTGTCCCGAAGCACCACCTCCATCGTGTTCTCACTCACGACAGTCACGAAGAAATTTGCATTCCAACAAAACTGCCACAGTTTCGCCCACAACCTGCAATTGTTTTCCGGGCTTCGCCATCCACTGTGATACCGTGACAAACCCCTCCGAAACTTCACAAAGATATCATGAACATTCCGTCTCGCTTGTCTCAATCGAACAAACAAGTCGAACAACAGCGAGTACAAACGCAGACACTCCTCATCTACTACCTCGCGCAGACAAAACTTTGGCACGTATCGCAGTTCAAATTGTCCCGCCCACAAATCCCCATTGACTCCATCACTCACACAACTCAGCCCAATTTCCGTACCTTCAATCCTCACAATGTTGCTTGAATTCAACGCAACCTTGAGGCACTTTTGCAAGTACTCATCCCGTCGAAATCCAATCCCTCCCATACTTGAGGCCCCGTAAAACGTCAATCCTGCCTCCGTCCGCGCATGGATGAATCTCTCATTTTTTTCAAATACCTCTGCCGCTGCTTGTATTTGTGATACCAGTGTTTCTGCGAAATCCCCATCCCACAGCAAAGCTAATTTCAACAAGACTTTGAAATGTTCCAGCAACTTGTTTTCTGACAGAAACGCATCACACACTTTCCTTTCCACTACCTCAACAAAACTCTCCAAAGCACACAATCGCCTTCGCACCCCAAGGGACATGAACTCCCCAAATCCATCCCTGTTCCCACGTTCGGAAAAAGATCGCTCCCTCCACAAGACAGAATTGCTACGATATTCACCCAGTCCACTCCTATCGGCATCACAATCTGCACCCGTCCTGCATTCATCTTCATCCAGCATCCCTTTTAGACTGAAATACTTCAAGTCACGACGCGCTTCATCACTTAACCTCGGTTCCGACGCACTGCTCGTCCCGTCCGACACAGAATTTTCGGAGCTGCTTCTCCGAGACGTCGACCCGAAACTTAGTGCAGCGGTCAGGTGTGTATCATCCACAAATCCACCTTTCGTATCTCGAAATAGCGTAGTACTGTACCTAGCCCTAGCAAACAGCAGATCAGCACCTTTTGCAAAAACTTCTGGCAGCACACCAGCCCGGCCTTCTTCGGAGACGGGTTCAAAGTTTTGCAGGCGTTGATATTCCAAGGGAACTTGCTGGCTACCCACACCGTGCAAGTTGAAGGAAATCATGCCTAGCACATCATGAAAACACATGCTCGATACCGCATACCCCAATTCATGAGCCACACGGGGCGCATAATACGACCAAGCCCTATCGTCAAAGCGCGTCACGCCGAATGTATCAAATTGATCGTCAAAACGCTCCAGCATGTCAATCTGGTGCAGCATTTCCTCGACACACCCCTCAGATTCACACAACAAACCAGTAGGCGCATTACGCGGAACAACCTGCTCCCCTGGTTTCAACGCGCGCAGATAGTCGCGTACCGTATCCGAAACCCACCGGTGTAGCAATGCTGCTGGAGCACTGTTGTGAGCGTTCCGAAAGCGTTCCATGTATTCATGAAGCTTTAGGTAAGCGTTTCCATGAACTTGCGCAATATAGAGTGTTGAGGAAATCTCACTAGAGCCCACGGTGAACAGATGTGATGGGGTAAGAAGTTGGTTTGGTGGGGCGTGCGGGCCGGTGTCTTGTTGGAGGTTTGAGAGTGGGGGAGGGGTGGGTGGCGCGTAAGGGTGGGCTATGGCGGAAATAGGGTGAAGTGAGCTGACGGAGATGGCGTTAGTTTGACTAACGCCAACGGTGCGATCAAGTATGCACTTGTCAAAGGCGCGGAGATCATGGTCTGGAAGTGGAGATGAGGGGAGCGACTCGATGTGCGGAATGTCATGTGCATCGTTGAGACACGGTTGGAATTCGGTGGTGGGTGGAATGGCGCGGTGGGGTGGCTGTGATGGGATTGAAAATACGGTGGTCGGGGAGTGCAGCGTGGGTGGTTTGATTTGGGAAGCGACGGTTAGAAGGACGTGTAACACGGCATCATCTACAGGAAAGTTGTTGAGAAGATTGGTTAGACGATGGGCGTCAGAGTGGCGACCTGCGAGATAGAGATCAATTAGAATTGCTTCCTTGGAGAAATTTGATGGCAGTTGCCTGGTTTCGTTGGGCAGTCTGTAAGATCCGTCAAGGTCAATGACGATTTCGTAGGCATCGGAGAGGGCCCCTCTCGTCAGCTGGTAGAAGAGTTGTGGTATGGAGTGTTGTAACATGTCGCCGCAGCAATGGCGGTCTGATTCAGAACATAACGCGTGTTTCTGGTTTGTTCACTTGATCGCTGGGAAGGCCCAATGTGTTGATTGCATGTCCGCTTGTGAATCAAATGCCGATAAATATGAATCCAAAACTGTACTGTATAATTGTCAACGTGTACAGAGCACAAGTCACCAAATAATACTTTTTCATTATTTCAAATACCATGTTGCTAAGTGCGAACCGGGTGGTCCACGTCGGCCACGTGCACAGGTGTGCGGGACACGATAGCGTTCGCCAGAGACGACCAGATCGTGTAACTAATGCATCGATGTATTGTACTTCTAGTGACTCTAACATATGTACGCAACTTTTCCGCGATGCACGGGAGGAGATCCCGTGCTATGAAGAGAATAGTAGCGAGAGAAGGCGAGCCTAGGGAATCTAATGCCAGGGGTTAGAAATCGAAGTTGGGGGCCTATGTGGGCTTATCCGAAGGGCGCGGAAGTCGACGCGACAGTTGCCGTTCTAGGTCAGTGACCTTGTTGCGGTGCGCAACAGTACTGTACTGTACATGAATGAGTAAATTAAATACAGTGAAACTTACGGTAATTAATGTACGGCTAGTTCTGTAGGGGCGCAAATCGCTACGCGCATGCTCCTTTTTCTCCCTACTGCTGCTGTTATACAGAAAGGGCTCCCGATGGTAGAAGCACAGCAGGCAAACAGTTTGTTTTGACAGCTCAGCATCCGTGTAGCTCAGCAGGAATTCACCATGAACACGGTCCCATGATGGTCCTAGAAAAGGTACATGTGTTACTTATGAGCCAGACCTCTGTAAAGGGCCAGGTACAGAGACTGACCACGATTTCATTGCTGGCAGGGACAAACCGCTCTAATTATTTCAAACCGCCAATATAAACCGAACTCCCTAAAGTAAGTACTACTAACGAACCAGACTGTGCTGTAATCGCATCTGCAAAGGACTACGTCAACAAGTAAAATGCAATTTTTTTTGGTCTGTCGGACGTATTCTAACCGGACCGGTCCCGGACCTAACCAAGTACAAGCTGAACCGAACTTTAAGGCCGTACTTCGGTACTAAACCGCTTGTCATTATGATGAAACCGAACCGAGCTTTACGCTCGGGGTTGGCACCTAGAAGCGTTCTCTGTTATCACGGAGGTGGCGCAATCGGTCGCCGATCGAGCTATGGGTCAATACGCCAAGATGAGGGCTACCCTTCTCCAGCGACACCCGGCGCTGATGGTCACCTCTAACGCTGCCCGTCTCTTGACCGGGCTTTTTGCCACTTTCTATTGGCTAGAACGCTCAGACTTTCGTATTGTAGATCCTGCAACATCGCTCGAATAGAAGTTTATAGGTTTCAACCTCTTAAACCACTCGTAGTAAACCAACCCTATTCTTCACAGTAGTCCTAGTCTGCGATTGCCCTTAGCAGAAAAATTACGTATACCAACCCATTCAAGTAAACCCAATTCACCCCATTCTTCCGATTTAACCCCATTCTTCCCTTCAATTGTGCCCCATTCCACACAATGTGGAAAGCATGTGCACAAGCACATGTCCACATGCTTTGCACATGCGTGGACATGTGCTTGTGCACATGCTTTGCATATGCGCATGTGACTGTGCTGCAGAGACTATAGACACTACTTGGTGCCAATTCTTTCAATTAACAAATGTTTAATTCATGAAGAAACTTTTCCAAGACTTTAGAAGCACAGAGGACTGTATAGTTTTATCACTCGAACTTAATCGAGACTCATCTAAAACTTGATTAGCATGAGAGAATGAACTCTCGCTGGCCACAGAGGACGCTTGAATCGCTAAAAAATCTCTGACAACAGGAGCAATGGAGGGGAATCGATCCTCATTTGCTTTCCACCACTCTAGTGGATCAATTCCACGAGTGGCACATGACATTGACCTAATAAAACGGCCAATCTCATCATCATCACGCCAATCAACACTGTTTTCATCTAGAAGCTGTTCAAACAATGCCCGATCTGAGCGGTCATTGTTTGAACAGGACTCCGGCGCCGACGACTCTAGCGTCTCGCCCCTTCCCCCGCTCGTCTCCGAAACACAAACATACTTTCTTAACAAATCTAAATCTGAAATGACATCATTGGAGAATCGAGGGTCAAATATTTTCGCCAACTTGGCTAAGTCAGAACAAACAAGTCTCTCATAGGACTCCAGTTTCCGACTCATTTTTGTTGCAATAGGCACAAGAGCATTTGCAGCACTCTGTGCTGTTCTCTTAAGCAAGCCGAAAGCCTTCACAGACATGCTCAGTGTAACATAAGTTGATCCTGATTGCAATTCGGTTACAGCTGCGGCGGTTCCTAAAATTTTGCATATTACCGCAGATTTCTCCCACTCGGCCTCCGGTATAATGAACACAGCCAAATCTTCAATGCTATTGCAAACGGCGGTAAACACACGACGGGCGGCAAACGCATCCTTAATCATCCTAAATGTGGATGACCACCTTGTTTCGACATCCAGAACTGGAAGCTTGGCGTTATCGCCAAGCTCCTCTTTCACTGTATTAAATAAATCCCGCCGCTTTACCGAAGCTCGAATAGCGTTGATAAGGGATCGAATTGTCAACATTTCTTCCCTTATCAGCCCTAGACACTCCTTTAAACCAAGAGTAACGACATGAGCGAGGCAACGAACATGAAAATCTTCTAACAAAAATGACGAATGTCCCTCTGATACCAGTCTGCTCAAAAGCTTTGTAACTCCACTAAAAACATCACTAGCATTATCTGAAGTTATTGCGCGAACTTTTCCGCACATGTCCCACGACAATAAAACATCATATAACATGGCACATGTTGCATCGCCAGTGTGAGGGGACATAAAACGGCGAAAGTCTAAAACGATAGACTGTAGTTTCCAGTCAGATGTAATCCAGTGCGCAGTGATTACTATGTACCCTTTGTAAATTTTGGACAGCCAAGCATCAGTTGTCAAACTGATTTTACCTGATAGCTGTGATAGCACCGAATTTAACTGGATACGCTTTTCACTATGCATGTTCTTCACCCTGCCGCTAATAGTGACCCGAGATAGGACAGAAAAGTTGGCGTCGAGCAGAGCGACAAACCTTTGGAACTCACTATTTTCCACACAGAGGAAAGGGAGGCTTTAATCCACAATCCATCGGCGTAGTTGTTGTGTTGCTCTTTCTTCAAGTTCCTTTTTTGGCAGCTGCACTATGCTCTGTAGCGATCCGTCCAATGTGAACCTTTTTTGCGAATCAGACTCAATCAAGAAGCCATGCTTGCGAGCGTGTGCTTTCAGAGTGGATGCTACACTGTTGACGCTGTACGTCGCTTGGCAGCGCACACCCTTCTTTCGGCATTCCTCTCCAACTGTTATGGTTGTGAAGTAGTCGTGGACATCAGCAGAAGGTGCTCTAGGCTTTGCCGTAGTTGAGCTAGAATTGTCCATCGGGATTGAGAATGAGATGCTAGAGCATGCTACAGCATCTCATTCTCATCTCTGAAATGTGCCAAAGGCAGTGCTTACATTAAGCACCGGGTCAATTTGATATTGGATTGCCGATCATCTCAGAAAGTAACGGATTTACTGGAATTTTACTTATTTATGGGTGTGGTGAACGCACACTTGTGGTAATGTATTTTTAACATCAAAACTGGAATTGACAACGTTGTAGGTCACAGTACTATGCCCTGTATGAACTATTTAACAGTACCGGTGTCCAGTTATCATAAAAATAGTATGATAATAAAAAAACTGTTGAGGCGAAACCGCGGTTTGAACCGCTGTTTGCGACAAAAAATGAGTCTCCGTGTGACCGGACTGGGGAACCAAAAGTGCGTTAAAACCGCTCCCTTTTTTATAATTGATTAAGGGGGACCGAACCAACCTACCAAAATATTTGCGTAGACTGACTTTGCGCGCTCAAGCACCCCGACAGCACCGAAATTTTTGGCGGTTTAACCAGTTCAATAATGGCCCGGTCGGACCGTGTTCATGGCGAGCAGGAATGCACAGATATTTCAGGGGGGTAAATGCAGGGTGATTTAATATTTGAAAGATATGGTCGGTTGTGGCCCGGAATACCTTACAGGGTGCCAAATAATATATTTTATGATATTAATCCAGCACAAAACGCTACTGTAGCCACTAGATTTAATTTTCATGGTGGACTAGCTCTACACTTCACTTTACAGATGTTACAACTTCTCTCTGAGTAAGTTATAAGCACTGTGACCAGGTCTGTCTTCACAACCTGATGCCTGCCGATCGGAAGACCGGCACTAGCACGCGTTTAAGGACTTTCTGAATGGCCCGATGGGTCTCATTGGTAGCTCGATTAGTACGTGTAGACATACACTGTACGCTAACTTGCACTAAACTACTAAATGTACAATACGTTACGCCACGTACAACACGTGCCTTGCAGAACCCTTCCACCGTCCCTTACTGCGGCGAATGCGGCGAATGCGAGTATCTATTGCGGGCGAGGCGACAGCGCTGACTGCCACCGGAATTGAATGCGAGCTATCGCCTTCACCGACCATCATGACCCCCTTAGCTCCGTGCCGCTAGTTGAGAGGGCCTCCATTCGCAAACTGGTCTATCGGTCCCCTTGCACCCGCTTCCGGAGCACGGTGTTCCCTTTTCGCCCAGATCCGCTCCGATTGGCGTTCCACCAGAATTTCCTCCAACAGAGAGTATGTCTCTTTGATGGCACCGCTTACCGCGATAGCGACGTCGTGATCTGTGTTCTTCATACCGGCGGTCTTGGCGGTAGCGACGGCGGCGATACTGCGGTAGCGAAGGTTGCGGTGGTGCCTTAGTGATGTCGGTGTTAGTGCAGTGGTAACATTGGATTATATGCACCTTTTCCCTGAGCTTCACCCTCTTTCGCACCCTATCTTAAGTTAACGTCCCGGGGACCATTTATGTCTTTCTTCTACAGCACCCGTTCGCGTCCAGGAGCTCCGACTCAATTGCGACAACCAGTCCGCTCCCTTCCTGGGTCCTAATTTGTTCTGGCACCCTTCTGAGAGTATTTCCGCCTTCGAAATCAGAAAATTCCGCAACCTACTTGAACACTCCGGAATGTAGCCCCAGCCTCCGATATGGGTCGCCCCCGACGCCCATTTGCGCGTTATGTACTGTCTCTTTCTGCTTTGCTTCCTTTTGATCCGAATATCGGCAGTCTTGGAAAGCGATCGCTCTTCATCCATTTGCAGCCAGTCCAGCTTTTCATATAAATTCGGTCCAACAGGCTCCTTTATCCATTTTTTCTTGTTTTGCTCGGTTCGTACCTCCGCAATATCCCTCAGGCTCTCGATTACACCAGCTATGCGTTCGCGAACAGCTAGAGACATTATTTCCATAACTTTTTTTGTTAATTTCAAGTGTCAGTGCCATGTTTTTTTGCCATTTCTTGCACCTTGCTTCTCGATGTCGGGCCAGAAAGGAGAAAGTATGAGCCGTAGTCCACCTTTTCAACTATTTCGGTCGCAACCGCTTCCACATCACGGCCTAACATATCCTCCTGATTTTCAATGTCCACTACAGTGTGAACTACGCTCAGTTCGTCGTCAACACCCTTCGCTCTTTTCTTTTGAACGTGTCCTGTGTTGGTACCAGCTGGCTGCTGTCCGCCGTTCGCATCCCCACCTGGTGCCCTATTATTCGAACCGGCATTTGGCCCAGCGGTTTGTCCTCTCTTTTTCAGTACTGGCGCATTCGCTGAGCCCTCCGGGAAACCTTTCGGCTTTTTAGATGCCGTTTCTGCGCCGTCTTTGCTGCCTGCCTTCGCTGCTTTGGTCTGGGCGCATCAGATGTCTTATTTGAGGTAAGGCCTTTGTTTCCAGCTAGATGCTTTCCCCCAACTCCACCGACTTTGACGTCATCCAACTGCACCGAGGCAGTAGTGGACGGTACTTTCAAAGCTGAAGTTGGAGGAACCGGCAGTACCACCGCTACCATAGAAGGAACTGCAAGTTGACGGATAATAGTCTTGCTCACTGAACTTTCATATACAGTGCATGCGGGCCGCAAAAAGCCTATATAAGGGCTTGCGCACTGAGTAGCAGAGCAAGTACAAGAGAAGAGAAATCATTTGCCATCAGACAGAAGAAGTAATTACTTGTTCTTGCCACAATAAGAGGAAGCCAACCCGTCGACCACACGGGTCAGCAGTTATGTCAGACATTCTATGCTCGGCTTGTATGGCTTACAGTAGACTTCCATCAGCAACCTTGCTGCGTGCTACACGTTTCATACCTTTTGGGCTGTGATACTACTCTACAGCTGCCTCGAATTCACACTGTAAGGGTGCAAATCATATTAGTACAGTATGAGCAGATGAATTAGTTGTGTCCTCACTGTCCTCGTGTCCACGGGGCACCCGCTATTACCCATCTGTTTACCTCTACTGGTTCCCGGTGCTTACTGTCTTTCGAGACGTCGAAGTTAATTCCAAATCGGTTTATTCGAAAGGACGGAAAAATAATAATAAGGAACGACATTAGGCACAGTTTACTTGGCCAAGGCTTCTAGTTGTATATGTAAACATCTTTTTTTAACCTTGGTTAACGGTTTCTGGCAAATACCTCGAAATCATATGAGTTCCACCCCACTAGAATCCCGGACTGAAATCTGTGCAACCGTTATATCTGATATTCAGCCAAAAAGAAGAATGAACTTTCTCCCCGGTTGAGATATTCAGTATTTCGATGAAGTTCAATCGCAAGTTAGAGCTGCTTTTCAATATTTTTCAAGTGATATTCACGAGTCCCATCTCTTCCCTGTTTGAAATTTTTGCAACAATGAAGAAGATGAGGAAATAAAAACACTTATCTATCTTACACCTGTTGGGCTCTAAACTACTTTGGCAAACATGGGTGAGTTTCTTTATCTAACTATAACATGGAAAGGAGTATATTATGAGGAGTATCAAGTCCAGATAATGTTTTATTTTATGTCTCTGTCTGGAAAACAAGGTGGCACTGGAAGATGCAAGACAACATTTTTCTTCTTGTGTAGACTTACCGTTTATACTGAGGAAACATCAACAATGGATAGTGAGCACGCTGCGCTAGGGCCACAAAATCGATCGTACGAATACGGCTATAAGGGCAACCTGTCGCATTCAGTGCCGCGCGTACTGATAAGCACAGCGTCCGCCTCCAATGCGCGGCGTATGCCATCCCATGTATCTCTTTTCTCGAGAGTCCCGGAATGTCTGGCGGTAGGGACTTTCAAACTGGTCCAACGAACCCGACCGAACGAACGCGAAGTTTACAAATCAACCATATATACCCCGGTCGATAGCAGTCTATTTTCTGTGGAGGATATGATCATAAAGTCTAAGAAGATTGCCAAGGGGAAGACAATCTCCGCCGCCGGCACTGCGCCGGCGTGGTTTGACAACTTACGCAGAATTTGCGCGACGTTGTGGCGACGATCGCGAGTTCTGCGATCTTGCCGGTGATGCCAATGTGAAAAAGCTCAAGGGGAAATTGGTGTTGCGCATACTTGGTCCAATTGGACTTCTTTGCGCTTTGCCAACTATGCAAGGACCACAAAAGAGGGAGTCCAAGCCCTTCTTCGAAAACTCCGGTACCTCCTCAAACATCCTTGACAACTCCATGTACCTGGCGGTGCTTGGATGTCCTGTTCGGTTATGCCACTCTAGCATGAGATCGAAGTTGGTCTTCTTCATTGATGAATATCCTTCATTGCAAATAGTGCAATGAAAATGGCATCCGTGATGAGCTGAACTTGCCGACGCAGGTTCCTTCCGTGCATTGCCTCGGTTCAGGGGATAGTCAAGACGATATAAACCATCCGTACCGATCTCAATAGTCTTAACGATTACATTTGAGCGGCGCCTTGTAATGATGCAAGTACTGATGAAGTTGCGAGCCGGAGGGTCTTCAGTAAAGAGCGTGTTGAAGAATCTTTTCAAGCGCCCTACGGATAGGATATTAGCATGAAAATGAGGCGCGTGGTAGGCTTACATGAAGGAACCACCATCAAGGGTACAAACACTTTGCCTTTACCGACGAAAATCGACAACTCAGGCGCAGCTTGAACATCGGCGACGGTATTCTACAAATGAGCTGCGACTGTGGAAGAAGTGGTCCGATCCGCCCGAGTCAATAAGGGCTTCATCTGTCTTTTCTTCGTGGACCTTGGCGATCGTGCTCCTAAACTTGACCTGAGCCATGAAACCATATGGCCGGTTGCCTTGTGTATTTTGCGAAGAACTTCCAGGGTACTGCGGATATTGCGGTGGAGCACTATCTTGCATCCTAGATACTTGAACACTCGGAATGCTGCCACCTGGAAAGAATAGACTCTGATGGCCAGACTGGTTCGAGTCCGTCTGATTTGGTTGTTGATTCTGATCTTGATTCACAATAGGATACTGTGGGACTTGATACTGCTGATAATATTCACGTCCTCGACCTCGAAAGAATCCTGAACCACGATATCCTCCGTGGCCACGACCACGGCCACGACCTCGCCCAAAGGAAGGCTGCCATCCTTGATTATCTTCCCGGTCTAGACGATGCCAAAAATCCTTCGCATAGTGTTCTTGACGGCCACAAACCCAACAATGACAACCAGTGTTTCTCTTCTTCTTAATCCTACCATCTTTCACATTGAGATCTCTTCTCTTGGCGGAATTTGCTTTCGGAACACTCACTCCAGATTGATCATTCGATGACTTCTTTCTTCCGACACGGGAAATCTCGGTCTCAACAGCATTGACGAGTTGATCAAAGTTCATAAAGCCTGAAAGAATTGCCAATGTATTTGTGCTTTCCGGAAAGGTACGGGTCATCTTCGAAACTCTTTCCTCGTCCGGAACAGGCTTTCCAAGAGATGCCAATTTGCCCAAAATCTCATGAAATATGTTCAAATGGGTCTCCCAGTTTCCATTGTCCTTGAACTCGAGAGCATCCAATTCTTGAGACAGGGTAATAATATTCTGCTCATTGGAGGCGGTGTAGGATGCGCTAACAGCGTCCCAAAGCTCTTTAGCCGACCGCTCATTGTCCTCTATTATAGTTCCAAATTGTGCCATTGTGCCATTCTTCAGCGTGAGCACGATGGAAGATTTAGCCTTGATCATAGCTTTCTCCCAGGCCAGTCGTCGAGCTGCGCTTGCGTTGTCCGGAAGCTCGGATAGAAAAAGGAGCTTAAAATCCGATCTTTGAATATACGCGGTCAAACGACGTCTCCACTGGATAAAATCTTTTGAACCGGTAACCTTTGGAATTTTAATGAGTCTGGTTCCGAATCCATGTTTGCGCAAAGAATAGAACATTAAGGGATGTAGAGGTACGGTAAACAACGGTCAGAGTAGTAGTGACTCAACGCGATGCTACTATGTGAAACATAAACTTGACAGTGTTGTTCATGGACTGTTCTCCTCTCTGCTTTACTGACCCCTACGGTCCCGATCTAAGTGCTACCCACGATTTCTCTACGGACAAGATGTCCTTCACCTCCGAGGTGCTCAGGTACTCGAGATCACTGTATTACGGTCCCGGACCGGACCCAGTTTGCCCCTACGTCGGGCATTGCTGTCGTCGCATTGAAGTGGCATTTCTAACAGAAAAAGCACACTCAAGCGATATGGCATTACACACGGATTTTTCTCAGGGACAACAAAATCTAAAATGTCTCCAGGTATGAACATAGTCCGATAGAACCGGTAATGAACTGGTTTGAACTAACGAATGATCTTTTTTTGTAAAAAATATCAACATTGGCAAGAAGTTGCTAATTTTTGCAGCCTTTAACGGTCCGTATAGGATGGGGCGGTCCAGTTATCGGTTTGACTTCTGCCACGGTAATAAAATCCGTGGAAGTTTGCTCTGATACTGTTACGAACCGTTCGAAACCTCTGTTTACAGAGTTTCAAACGCAAGTTCCGTGTATTGAGCACATATCATGCAGTCCGAACATACAACCGCCCAGACAGACATGATTGTGAATTTTGGCGACTGCTATAGTGTAAGGATACTCAACGGTATAACAACTCTTGCTGATGCAATGACAGGTAATAGTACAGGGATAGTGCTACACAGTGCTTTCCTGAACATTAAAAAATAGTTGCAGAAAATTCTCCTAAATAAATCCTGCTTTTTACCCAATCCATCTCACCGCCCTACCGCTCACCATGTTAAGATCCAGAGAAGCAAAACAGCCTGGGCAGGGCAGAAGCAACTCAAAATGCTGTATGTAATAGTTCTCTTTCACTTATGTCTGATTCAAATTCAGCATCCACGGAAATAAGCCAACGCGCACATCAGAAACGGGGCTAATCTTTAAGTTTGCACGCTTATTTTTCGAAAACTCCATAAACAGAGAAATAAGACGAAATTGTATGGTTTGCTTGATGAGTTACAAAGCAAAAGTGCGACACCAAACTTAAGAAATCACGCTAGGAGGTCTGTACTCTTACTTGACGTTCAAAATCAGAAACAATTCAAGTCAGATGGCGCATTGACACAAAAACTGGAAGAACTCCGACTGCAAGTCCAGAACCGTGTTGTGTAATATCTTTTTGCTTGGATAATATTCTCCTGTCTTCCATTTGCAGCTGTTGAAGATATCTCTTTTCGTAGAATTCTTGAGACTTAGTCAGTGACGTGGTGATTCCAGGACGCCATACTATTTATCTCTATATCCTCGTTTTGCAAGAGAATCGAAGAATCAATCAAGCTCAAGGCGATGCTAAAGGGAATTTTTGGGAAAAAAAGCATCACCGCAGACGCTTGGTCTTCACGTGTATTTAGAGGATATTTTTCTTTTATAGATAATTAGATTTATGAAAATTGGAAGCTACACTCAGTTGTACAGTAATCTGTAAGGTTATGGATCTACATACAAGTTTAACAATGGCTAGTCTACTACACATTATAACTACTAAATGGTATTTGGGAGAAAAAAATTTATCTATGACAACCGATAATGCAGCCGATGTCTGTGCAGGAATCGAGATGCCTCTGTTAAGACTCCCTCTGCCGACAGGATGGACTCGGAACGTCATCATGTACGATTTGTTGCTCATATTGTAAATATTGGAGTCATATATTGTTTAAGTGAGATAAATGACATTGATAAAGGCACCAGAGCGTTGGTTACTTCATTTCGAACTTCAGTGCAGCGAGAAGATATGTCAAAGTCTATTGTGCATAAATGGACGCAAATTTGGGAAGAAGTGGGGGCTATTGGGATGCCAAATCTGAATGCTGTCACAAGATAGTCATAAATCTTTCTAATGGTTCTATCTGCATTGAATTCAAGGAATATTATGAATTAAATGTGTGATCGCATGCCGGAGTTGAGAGACTGCAGAAAAATAGGCAAAATCCGAGAAGCAAAACTTGCAAAGTTGCAGTCAAGCTATAGCTACGTAAAACCGAGAGTATGTTCTTTAGCGTTCAATATTAGAATGCATATGTGTCGAGTTATCAGGAAGGAGGAAGAAAATTCCTCCATAACAGAATTAATGCTTGTTAAGCTTACTTTGTACGAGCCGCTTGATGTCTCACACAGTATAAATTAGCAAAAATATTGGAACCTATGATATGAAACGACATTATGGGCGATGGTAATTTTCTGCGATTGTTTTTTTCTTCGCAGTCACCGACGAGCAGAGAATCCGGAAGGCAACTTCTCTTTTTTGGATGAATTGCTTTATTAGAGCTGTAATAAAGTATGTCCTGATGATGAAGATGGAAGATTCATGGGTAATCTACCAATGTGTCGAAAGGAAAAGATACCCTAATATGGTGAAAAACAATAATTGAAGATTCACGACAATTTTTACTTTGTCTTTTGACGCACTTGCTATGCAAGCCTCATCTGTACTAAGTAAGGCAACTCTTTGTAATGATGGAATGAACGTGGATGAGAAACGCCTCCGCCTTTGTGACGAATCAATTCAGGTTTCTATCCAACTAAAGTCTTAGTCAAAGTACTTTTCCTGCCAACTCTCCACGTATCACCTATTATGTAGCAATAATACACTTCTAATTTGACCCTGACAGTGCAAGTGAATAGAATGGTGAGATTTGTTTCTTTCTGGTAGCTTTTGACACATTGTAGGCTTTTTGAAGAGGTTGGAGTAGTATTAATTAGTTTAAATTAGGAGGGGAGTTATTTGGGACCCTTTATTGATTAGAAATGTAACATAGATAATCTTTGTCTTGGAGAGTTTGAGAGGGGAACAGAATTACGCGAGAATATCCTAGAAAGCTGTTGCAAGACCAGCAGTTAGACATGTTCGATCGGATGAAACCGTCACTGTAGGGTGTCTTTGCATGCGTATGCATCCTCAACCGCCCGATTATGTCGATGTCAAAATTGTCATCCTTTGGGCTCCTTTTCATCGTAGAATGAGAAAATTCAACCCACCCACCAGCCTGAACGCCGCTCAAGCGGAAAAAACTCGGAAATACCAGAATCTTATTGCTGAATCGCGGGGCAGTAATTAGCTTCTTTCTCCCACAAGCATCTCCCTCTGCAGTCGGTACCCAGCGGCCTTCTTTCTTGTTGCAGAGGTGGCACGTTCAGTGGTTAACCGGGCAAATGACCGATGCTCTAAGGTTGGAGACACAATCTTTTAGCGCCATTCTGGGTTAATGGTTACTTCTTACGCCTCCTATATGCTGTCAGGACTCCCAGAGAGTTTATTATATCCACCTCTTACCAATTTCCTTGACACCGTATTTCTTTCATCGCAGCTCCGTGCTGCACAGATCGATGTGAATTCCACTCTATATTCAATTCACAGTAAACCATCCCCGTTGATCCCTTCTCTTTAAAATTGGCATCCTATTTGGACTAATTTTTAATGTCTTCCAAAAAAACCCAATACCAGTCTAAAGTAAAACCGCCCGCTGTGGTATTATTTGGAAGGTAGAAGCATTGTTAACAGTTGGTGATAAATAAAAGACCTTTTTATTCTTAGATTCTCATGAGGAATCAGGTAATAGCTACATCTGAAGGATGAATGAATGGAATGCTACGCATATACGGGAAATGTTTGGTGAAATTAGAGCTCATAAGTAAGCACAGCTCTCAAAGATACAGAATAATCCAAAGACATACAATAAATGCTGGAACGTAAAGTCGTTATCATTTTGAAAAAATGAGTATAGTAGTAGACTTCTTAAAAAGTTATATTTACTGTAGAAAAATAGTTTAGGCGATATTTCTAGGTTATTAATACACAGCCAGAGGGACTGGAGGTTACGCTTGTCTCATAATATTTTGTTGCACAAAAGTCAGTGTAATAGAGTCTGGTAAATTGGGCAGCAAACGAAAAATGTTACTTACTTGGAATTTCCAGGTGACGCGTTGCAACCTGATGGAGGTGCATGGGGTGAGCCCAAGACCACCGTGGAGGAATGGAAGCGCAGCGTGTAGTCACGTGATTTCGTACATCTTCTGGTGAAGTTGCTCGATACTCTTCCCAGCCCCTTGTTACAAGCTTCGGGAAGTGCTAAGGTACTATGAGGTGAGGTTAAGCATTTATTACGATATATTATTTCTTCTTGCACAGAAATTATAAATGATTACAGTAGCCTTTCATAAACCTATATATTTAATTTATTTCTGTCTTAAATACAGTATGTCCGCCACTTTGTGCATACCATACGTATGCATACTTAATGATGAAGTACATCACCCAGGCTGTTCGCCAGATAAAAAAAGAAAACCGCTTATGATGTTACATATGCCATTACGGAAGCCCAAATTTTGCAATACTCTAACTGTACTTTAATTCAATATAGTTCAAAGTAAAGTGCTGACCAAATTTTTGAACAGAACGATGTTTAAACCGTTGTTCGAAACAGTGTGATTCGCAAATGACAGGTTTATTTATGGAGCAGCACTCCTCACGCAAGTTTTGGTAGCTGGTCGGTTTCAAAATGAAACCTGGTCAGGATTGCACAGTCTAATGCTCCCTCTTGGTTGTTCGGAAGCTTTTTTTAGGTGAGTAAGTTATAATAAATCAAACCGTTCTCGAACCGTTTCCATCCCGAACTGTCGTCTCTTTATTTCAACGCTTTAATGGACCTAATACTCCCACAACATGAAAAAAATGCAAAGTTTCGGAAATTGTTGAAAAAGCGGATAGTATCGTCAATTTTTCTTTCCCCATTGACGAGTACCAAACCATCAAGGACATGTTAGTGTTTTCAGATGTTCATATTGAAATTGGTTCTCGCTGAACACTACAAAGGCAAATTTTGGACGGAAAGGAGACATTAAAGTACAAACTGAAATATTTATAGCACAAAAATGCCTCCAGTTTGGCACTCGAGGTCGACGCTTGGTCTTATAGGATTTGTAAGGGGTAATTGTGCGTCTCTGCATATTCCATTAACTAAAATTGGGCTTTGAGGTATTTGGTTTCAGATATAATTCCTTTCATGATTCCCCACACAGGAGAGGCTTTTGAAAATGTGATGATGGATATATTTGAGAAGTTGGGTATGCAAGAGAATGTTTTGGCTATTAAAAACGATAACGCAACAATCGTCGCATGCGGTATGAAACTTCTTAAACATGCAGCAACAAAATAATTTGCAACGATTATTTCCACTTGAGATACTTGGCACATATTGTTAATTTGGGTGTCAAAGAAAAATATAGCTTTTTCAGAAGCGAAATTGAGGATATAAGAAAACCTATGAATAGTATTAGGTGATCAGCAGGAACATATTCGTGAAATTCTGCGGAAATAATGTAAAGCTTTCGACATTGGACTGCGACGCTCAGTTGATTTCTACAAATATTATGATTCAGCGGTTTTTTTAGTGTTCCCGAGTTGTCAATCTTGGCTATCAGCACAAAATTGTGCGAAAGGGCTAAAACTACAAGTGAATCCCTCTCAATGCCTGCCACGGTAAACGAGACTCATTACGCCCAGAAACATTATATTCTGAGCCTTACTGTATATAATTTTCAGATTCTGCTGAATAAACGTGAAAAAATCAGAAGGACGAAAGGGATCCCCTCTACAAAATGGCTTATGCGATGCTCCATAAGGTGTCTCAGTACCAACATTTTGTTATTTCGTAGTTAGCGCTAGTGGAAAATATCTTGGATACAATGTTTGAAAATCACGTAATATAGGATGAAAGGATACTGGAAAAGGGTATTGGAATATGATTTCCTACGCAAAATGAGTAAATAAGCGTTGGGATAGAGGCACACAGAGAAACTGCATTGAGAAGCATGGAAAAATCTGGTCCCAAATATCTCATTGATTTAGTTATGGGAGATGAGAGGACGGCATTGAGTGCTCCATAAGATGTGATCAGGCGTTTTTCGCAAGGAAAATGTACTGCTGACAATTAAAGCAGTATGATGTGATCTCACGTTACTCTCTTCAAGCAGTCCAGACTACGCTTATCGCTGATTGCTTCGCTCCTTCATTTCTTTTCTAAATCAATGTCTTTTCTGCGCCCCTAATTCTCAGACGTCATTGAATACATACTATCTATCTTTCCCGATCATCACAAGGTCGCATTACTTCCTGCTCCTCTTTCTTTTTGTTCCTCCTAGCCTGAAACTCGGCCATCCTAACGATAATTATCTCCTCATCCATTCATATACACTCCAAACTCGCGCAGAGATCCGACTAACCATGTTCCGGAGTCACTTTTGAATGTCCGCCTCAGTTCTTAAATCCGTAATGTAACTCTTCCCATCGATTACAATTGGTAAATACCAAATTTCTGTAGAATGCTTTAGATCTATCTCCTCAATGCTGGCCTAAGAAGTATCAAATTAGAGTCATAGTCAAATTCTTCCAGAACTTCAACTGTAACAGCCCCCGTTTCCCGCCTCAACATGTCCCTGCCATTTTCAATGTTCACTAAGATGTAAAATTCGCTCAATTCTTCCTTAAACCCTTTCTTTGTTTCTCCACTTTTGAACTTGGCCCGCCTTTCCTGAGCTACCATTTTACTGCCAATTCTTATAGTTCGCTTCCAGAATAATTGACAGCAACCAGACTTACTAACAAGCCCACTAGTACATAAAAAACATATAATAAGTCCGGTGCAGTTCGGCTGCAGTGCTGCTCTGGAGAGTTAATTTTTGGCTGGGGACGCTGAGCACTGTGTTCCACACCGAACATGACATCAGATAGGGATCTGGAGAAACGCAAGCAAAGAAATATTGGCGGCATCCCTCTCATTGGCGCACCCTGTTACGGTAAGTCACAAGTCTAACGTGATATGGTCACTGGTGCAAAGTCAACACGTGGATTTGTGCGTGTTCAAATTTGTAGAGCTACTAAGATCGGCGACGAGTAACAGTTGAATGGAATACCTAAGCGATAACGCCGTTTCTTTATGTAACAATAGTCGGAAAATCTTTACTTGGCAACGTCGGACTGCGCGAGCTTGTAAAGAAGAGAATGAGGGCCACTCTTTGAGGCAGTGAGCCACGACCTGGCACGATTGCAAACTGTTCAAGCAGAAGACCCAAAGAGTCATAAGGTCTTGAAACCAGTTAGGAGGGATGGAGCCACAGCGGGCGTGTTGAGAAGGTCAGGAATCGAAGCAGGCACCTGGCAGAAAGCGAAGGCCAAGAGCCGAAAGGGACGATTGGCTGGGGTTTCCGAGGTAGGCAAAGGTTCTAGGCGTGAGATAAGAGCGAGTAAACTCTGAAATCGAGGTTGAGGCAGGTGGAGCCCAAGACGATAGCAGTGTAGACCTTGCCGATGAAAAAGACCGCGAAAGATTGGAAAAATGCGAGCAGAGGCAAACTGTCTAAAAGCGAAGTATGGGGGGTAGTGTCGCGGGAAGAAGTAACAGAGCGAGTAGCGGCGGAGATAAAGATGATTCCATGCCAGCAGAATACGGGAAGGGAGGACCGATTGACAGGCCATGAAAAAGATGGCATATATATCTACGCAGACGTTATCGGGACGTTTTTAACTTCAACAACACCTTCATATATCATTTATCTTGCTCGACTTAACTCAGTCGGAACAGCCTTGACCGCAGTACTGAAAATTTTTGATATGTATGCAAGATCTATTGTGCAACGCAGTGGCTATTCCTTGGGAACTCCAACTGCCAGAGAGGTAAAATAATTCCCTATCCAGCACAGCCAAGAGATGTTGTCAACCATTAATGAATTTGAAAAAGAACTGTACAGTAGTGCACATTTCTAGCTTGGCCGGCGATGAAAGCAGTTATGATGATATTTCTAAGATTCGAGTCGCGGCAGGGGAGACTTAGGCGAGGTGATCCGTCACAAATTGCTGATGGCTGCCCTTGGCGCTCTGCGCCAGTCCACTAGTCTGTCCTTTATGTGCTATTACTACGATGTGCTTGAATACGCCTGTTTTTATCGCTCGCATCTTATTTCCATTGCGTAACGTTGCTGCACTGTTCGTGTGTGTGTCAGAGCCCTCAGCTCGCCATCATTCGCCTGCATGCCAAGAACTCTTTTCTCAGCTCCGTGTCTCTTCTGTTTGTCCCATAGTTTGTTCAATATCTCTTCGCAGTGTTGTGCGGTTGCTTTGCTATGCATTCGCAGATTATTTTATTTCGCTCTTCATCTTATACGCTCATGACCTTTTGCAGTTTGTTCTGATTTGTTCATTCTCCTTTGGTCCGACTACTTGCAGCTTCATTCATTTTGTGCCATTTGGATTGCAACAAAAGTACAGTACACCGAACTTTGTACACCATATTGCACAATACGGTACTTTAAATTACAGAGTTGTACTGTAAATACTGTGCACACAGCGCATTTAAACACAATAAAAATAAGGATGAGAAACTCGGTCCGGTCCCAGGCTTTTATGCCACCTTTCGGTACAGTCTGTTGCGTTACTCTGGTCCTTCCTGTTTGGTTCATCATTACGATGCACATGTTTTGGTCCTTTCCATCATTACTATGCACTTATTGCGGTCCTTTCCATCATTTCGATGCACTTATTCCGTTAAGATCCATCAATAAGATGAATTCAGTCCAGTCCAGTCTATAATTACGATGCATTCATTCCGATTCGGTCCCCTTGTGGCATTGATTAGTCTCTGTTCGGTCCGTAATACCTTGAAAGCAAATGTTTCGGACCGATAGGGGAAATTGCCCATCTCTAGCTCTAATCGTTTGAGAAAGAGGTTGTGCAGCATCGCAAATAACAACGTAGGCTAACTTCTATTTCAATCATTAAGGTAACCCAATTTATTGCCAGTAACAACTTTGAGCTAGACAGAAGCGTCCTTCAAAGCTCGATGGAGCAGCCATGTACACATTGGAATCCCTAATTCCGAGTAATGCTGTAACTAAGGGTCGTTTTACGACTTTTTGAAAAGTGAAACATTGAAAAAGCTGAAAATGAAAAGCCGATATTCGCAGCCCAGCTGGATAAGTTCTTTTCCCCTTTTCAACGTGCAACCGGGAAATTCGGAATTTCCGGGTTACACTTTGAAACGAGAAACAAAGCTAAATCGACGGAAACCATTGCACTTTCCTCGCACATAGTTGTCATTCTAACTCCCAAATCTGCGTTCCCCAAAACCGTCTTCGAGGCCTTTGTTAGCCGATCGAGACTCCCGCAGTCCGTATTTCTCTTCCTCGTCCATCTGCATTCGCACGTACGGGCTGTTTTATCCGGTTCTCCATCCGCAGTCCCACCCACTGGCGGCACCGAGCCAAGTAATCCTCTCCTTTATCTCATCCACCCGCGTCCCTCCCCTCTCTAGCCCGACCCGGCTCGCTCCCTTTCAAATCCATTCCGTATAACTCCCCTTTCCTAACTGTTCCGTCTCCCGCCCTTCTTCGTCCGTTTCATAGCAATCAACTTCCCCACTCGTTTCTTCTCCTTCCCTCCTCAAAACGACCCGTTCCCTCCCCTTCCCCAACCAATCTCCTTCCCCATTCCAAACCATTCTGAATTCCCACGATCTGGCGGTTATTTCCACTTCCCAAACCGACCCCTCTCCCTCCGCCTCCCCAAACAGTCTTCTTCCCCGACATGTTATCCATTCTCACGCACTAACAGTTCATTTCCCTTTCCAATCCGACCCATATCGCTCTCTCTTCCGCACCCATATTCCCCGAAGGTCCGTCATTCCCATCCTGCGGCTCCTCCCCCTTCTGCACCCAAATATTCCCTTAATCCTTCCCAATACAACCTCAATCCCACCTATTAGTGGCCCTTCCGTTTTACAAAACACCATCATTACCACTCAACCCCAACCTCCCTCCTATTTCTCCCCACGCACAGTAAAACACCCACGGCCCGCCCTCCCTCGGTATGGAGCACAACTCAGAGATGCAAGTTTCCGACAGCACTGGCTTCGCTGCCTTAAATAGTAATACAGGAGCTGTTAATCATGGGTTCGCATTTGGACGACCGCGCCCACAATCAATTGAGCCACGTGCGGCTTTTGTGCAATCGCAAGTAGCAAGTGGTGCAGAGGTACTCAGCGATGATGGAAAAGTTGATCCGAGAACAATTGTCCCTTCAGATCTATAATCCGCTAAGTCCGCTGTCAAAAAATCAATGCTGAGCAACATTTTATGAAAAGAAATACTAGGGGCGCTCAAAATAACTGATGCAAAGAACTCAAAGCTTCCAACGAAAATGAATAAAGTTGCTGTGAAACTAACACAAAGACGCTTTTTTTCTCAACGAGGCTCTTTCGCTAATTTATTTTAAGAGGTACTGGTAGATGGGAGAGGAGCTAGAAGTCATGGAATGTGTCAAGCCAACAATGTTGAGGGTATTCAAGCTAAACAATGGTAATTAAAATGTACAGTGGGTAAAAGGGGGCTTTTCATTTTTGGAGAATGGCAATGTCAAGGTTAGGCAACCTACAATTTTCAATATCGATGTATCCGTCTGAGCTCGCGAGCCTGATTTTGAGGTGTCCGAGTACTGTCCATCGCTCCATGTTCTGGCTGATGCACTTATTACCCTGGCTGGAACACAACGGATGGAACCGAGGACGAGGGAAGAGTTGGACACTACGTTTATTGACCCGTGGACAGAGAAAATTGCACCGCTGTACAACGACGACGCTTTCAATGCGGAACCAGTGGATACACTAATTAGTGGGATTACTGCAAGCGATATCGATGGGCTGGACCCCAAACCTTGCTTGCATCAAAGGGATAGGGGTGTTTTAAAAATGAAGTTTGCAGAATTAAAGAGTCTATATGGTACATGTCTGTTCAAATGTGAGTCACTTGGGAATGGGGAAAGTGAGTCAGTTGCGCACATTAGCGGTGGAAAATGTTACATATTATATGCAAATTTCTTCTTAAGTCTCGTTTCTCTGCTTGTGCTTCTGGCTACTCGTGCCATGTAGAGCGTTGCCGAAAGGGATAAAAGGGTTGGAGATTCCGTGCATCCCAATAAAGACCGGAGCCCTCAAAATAAGAGGTACAAGCAAGGGCGTCAGGAAATTAGCATTGTCGGCATGGATGCTCTGTCCTCATCTCTTAAGTCTATGAACCCCGAAACAGCCAAATAAACCGAAGAGGATGAACGCGACAAGGCACGTTCTGAGGCTGCAGACGCCATTGGTAAATCACAGTAGTCTCTATTCTCTGCTATTAAGCAAAAAAAAGTAGGTGCTTCAGCTGGCGCACGGGGATGCTGAGAAGCAAACATACAACGACATTTTATGCAGTCTGTAAGAAAGTATGAGGAAAACAGCGTCGTGAAAGGCTATATTACTGAGCTCTACTATCTTCGGGAGGGTGCAGGACAGATAAAGCCAAATCGCGGTAGTCTAGTTGCCGTATTGTCACGTAGGGTAGACTGCTCCCTGAAGTGATTCCGTTTTCTGTTCAAAGCTTGATCCATATGCAACATGATTTGAAAGTGAACGACAGGGCGCCCTTGATATCTGTACTCCTCGGCCATTTGTGATATAGTACAATGCCCCTCAGCGGACCCATCGAAGATAAAGTTGTGAATTTTGCATACCACAAGAATGAGCAAAGTGTTCTTTGCCAAACCGAAGCGCAAATGATCCCAAAATATCCCCAATCGAGTTCTTACAATTCCAAATGCCTGCTCCATAGCAATACAGCATGACAAAATTAATAGTTAAAAAAGTATTGCGCTTGGGTGAGTTTCCTCCCACTGTACTGGGTTAGAATATGCCCTTCATTTTTGTAAGAATTACTGGCGGATATTTCAGCCTAGGATGTAAAACACTGGAAGCAAGAAGGTCATGCAGTTTGGCGGACTGGAACGCAGTAGACTCATAAATAGATCCAGCATGTTTTGCTGAAACAAAAAAATTGTAGTTCGTTCCCACTTCTGCTTGTACTTACATTGCGGAAAATTCCTTTTTATTGTAGTATTTTCTTGGGTCGGGTATGTTCGACAGTCTGGGATGCTGAATTTAAATATATATGCCGTCAATTGCGGGAATTATGCCGTCCATTGGACTTGTTCTAGTTTTGCAACAACTGTTGGTTTCCTCCTGGCACTCGTAATCATACTGTGGGAATCTAATGGAATCTATACATTTTTCTGGGCGTGGAGTGTCTCTTCGAATACGAGGTAGTTGTTTATAGATCCATTTCCATACAGCCAGACGGCATCTAGATTACTTGCTCCAGCAAGTATAGTTAACGTTACAGACATCATTACTTCTGCAGAAACGGTTGATGCCTTCCTCGAATTCCTTATTACTCGCCGTGACAATAAAGGTTACACATTTTGACACAGAACCCTAAGCTGGGTCGTTTTGACACGGTGAAGGCGCTGAATATAGCCCTCGTTTATGGACTGGACATGCTTTTCGAATTCAAATCTCTCATGATATGGAACGAATTTTTTCTTCCTCCCATCCAGTGTGCCTATTGCCGCATTGGCTAGAGTGGTGTAGTAGATGGCTAGTATCCACTCTCGCAGAGGCAATGCCACTCAGGATCGCGTGGAGTGCTCTGAAGCATCCAAGATATAGGTAGCACTGCCCAATTGGGTAGCAGTCAACTTAGATTGGCCTCCTTTCCTTTCGGGCAGACCTTCTTATTTAAGACGCCGAGGCCTAGCCCTCCAGTAAACCTCTGGGGTCATCGAACGCCACGCCCACAGCAAACTTTCACCATCATGCCACGCGTTCTGCCGAACTGCGCACAAGTAGAAATAAAGACCACTGTGGCTAAAAAAACACGCATTTGAGCTTCGTGATGTTCCTTCGCTTTGAAAGTCGACGATTCCAAACAGATCGCAACCGTTTTCGCTTTGCAGGGGATTGGAAATTGAAAATGGAGATGTATGCTGACGGTGGCGTCGTGGTATGCCAGGTTCTTGCTGTGCGTCATGGGTAATGTGGTAGGAAGATAGGAATACTCCCGTGATTCCAAAGGGATATGGGGAACTGTCTAATGGATTTATCCTGTTGGCTTGTTGGTATGTATGTTCCATGGTTTCTCTTTTATTTAAGTCATGGAACGATAAAAAGGAATCTCCGAGTGAAATACTGAAAATATTATGACTTTATGTTTTTCTTTTTCACGTTTTCAGAATTTCAAGAAGTTACAGAGGTCCCTCATTATACGAAAGCCGCTTGTATGAAACATCCCTTTGCATGAAAAAAAGTTGCCATCCATGAGCGCCGTTCCTGCTCTGAGAGTCCGTAAAAGCCGTTTCTTTTTTTACCGTTGTACGAAAAAATAATATCGAGCCATAATTTTAAATTCTCTATTTTCAGTTATTTTGAAGGGTTGGAACTTTTCTATAAGAAAGGCGTACAATGCCAGAAAGACGTTATTATTGCTCATATTTTCCCATAATCTTTCCTCAACATAACATGAACGTTGCTGCAATTCATGTCGAAAAGATCGCCTTCACAAACTTAAAGGAATACAAAACACACCATTCACCTGTGATTCTGCCCAGATTAGAAATGATACGCGTGTAATCAGAGGCAATCTCCCCAAATGATTAAAGTGAGATGTATTAAATTGGAAAAGGTTCCGACCACAATTGCGTCATTTCGAGAACACAGAAAAAGCAGCTGTGCGTCGCAACGTGCTCACAAATAAGCAACGCCTCGCTATCCAGAGCTAGATACGGAAACGTCGTAGCAATAGCGCAGATGTACGACTCCAAACCATCGCTGAATGAGCTCAAAAACAACTCAAACTAAACTTCCAACCCTCTCATCCCGTACTTTCACGAATTTCATCTGAAAACAGGATAAATTCAGTTGTTCCCGACAACAAGACCAAGCAAAACAGACGCCCAGCGCAACCGTCTATCGGATCCCTTCTATTCCAATTGATACACAATCAGAACAGGCTAGAAAACTGTCTACAAGGTGACATCATAAGAGAAAAAGGAAAGAAATTGTTAAAGGAGTGAACATATTGCTTTGAAATTCACATCTGGATGGCTATGGAATTTTCAGAGGAGGTGGAACTTGATGAGTAGGAATTTATATGGTGAATCTGGAGATGCTGATGAGAATGCGGTCAGAAACAAGCTTCCATGTTTAATTCAAACTTGCCGTCAGTACCACAAAGATGAAACCTTTAATGCTGATGAAACTGTACTGAACTATGCTATGCCGCCTGATCGCATAATTTCTGTCTCTCCCATATCTGAGCGAAAGATAAACAATCACAGGTTGACTATCGTAGTATGTGCGAACGCATCAGGGAACGAAAAGTACCCGCTTTTCATTATTGGAAACACGAAAATCCACGTTGCTTTAAAAAAGTCTGCAAATGAGCTTGGTTTTTGACTACAGTTGGAACAAAAAAAGCGTGGATGAAGATTTTATTATTTCTTGACTGGCTTTGTCGATTTGATGGTTATATTTGTCGCACTCTAGGTCGAAAAGTTCTGCTTCCGTTGGACAATTTTCAGTTCACGGCTCATGGCAGTGTTTACGACGCTTACAATCTGCACAGGTTTTATTTGTTCCTGCGAGCACAACTTCTATTCTACAGCCAATGGACGGTGGGACTATTGCTTGCCTGAATCGCAGATACAGAGGTATGCAATATAGAAGAGCTCTGGATTGTAGTAATGATAATACCTCTGACCTTTATAAGATTGATCAATTCACTGCTATGAAGTATGTTCAAGCAATATGGTATGAAGTAGAAGCTGACATAATTGTCAACTGTTGGAAAATTTGGGCTGCTAGGCGAGGAACGTATTCTGGATACTGTCGTTTCCGATCGTATTAATAATGAGACTTCTCATTTGCAAAGTGCTGTAGATGAATTAGTGGGCAATGCTTTACGGATTACTGAGGTCAATCTTCTGATTTCTGACGACAAAGACTATTTGGAAGATATCCCTGAGGATGAAATGGCGGAGGTAGTCGTACAAGATATGCACTGTGAGGAGGAAGTCGATGGTATCGACCGCAATGTACCGAAAATACTCTAACACTTGCAGAACAATGTGCTATTCTTGGGAGGGCAATTGAAGTCTGCGAGAGCCAGGTGAGTGTAAATTTGCAGCTTGTTAGGAGCCTTCGACTACCGCGTCGCTCTGTTAATCGTGCTGCTGCACGGAGTATGCAGCAGTCGACTATAGACAAGTTTTTCAAAAAATAAATTGTGTCACCTTCCCCAAGAAATATCTCGTTAGAAACATAACAAGTGGAACCGAGAGGTTTGTTACGAGGGACGACTGTATAAACGCCCCTGAGATAAACATCGTCTGAAATTTGATATTGGTGTGCTGTGTTGCAGAGTAACACTGTACAGTACCGACATGTTTCATACATTTTTTTGGATTTCATACATCTGTACCTCTCTACCGAACTTATTACAAATTAGCCAGCCGTTTGCCACTTGAGACTGTGGACTAAAGTGTTGATTTTCTGTTCTGTACTGAACTGTACTGTACTGTACAGCAGTGCAAAGGGTCGGGCAAGACACGTGCAGTTGAAGTGGGAATGGCAAGCCGCCAGCTCCAACAGAGTCGGTTGCGAAGGATTTGTTGTCTCTTAAGGAGTTTGAAGATTTCATGCGGAGCACCTCCGCCGTTCTGTACAGGAATGAGCG
Organism: Kappaphycus alvarezii; assembly: GCA_002205965.3. Lineage (NCBI taxonomy): Eukaryota > Rhodophyta > Florideophyceae > Gigartinales > Solieriaceae > Kappaphycus > Kappaphycus alvarezii. The sequence continues at coordinate 47,868 of NADL03000463.1, forward strand.
ACAGCATAACGCACGAGCCTAACAACCTGACCAAACCTTCTACAGGCGCTTTGGAGCAGATCAACGAATGCCACCAAATGGTAGCGGAAATTTAGTGCTATAAGTTTCAGAGGACAAGGCTTTGTGCGGACCAGTGGCAGCATTCGAGGAAAAACCCGTTAAAAGGATTTCTCCGACCTGGACGCGGCCGGTTTTTTCATTCCGCGTCCGCAGAAGTAGCATCCGAGAAAGACCCTTCGAACAACCGCCTTGTCGGTTTAGATTGAACCTCCCATCCATATCATCACCAAATACCTCACCATCAACTCCAAGGGCATGGGCGCATTCAACATTCTAGTCATTGAGCACCATGCAACCCAAGTTGAAACCATCGTCTCCCCATCAGCGCACTCTGCGCCATCTTCTTTCCCACTTCGCAAAATCTACCAAGCTCATTGAGCAAAGTCTCGGCCCCGTCGCTCTAGACGCTCCAGTTCACGATTTCTGCTGGTCAAGTGCTCATTCTCTTGACACCACGCCTCAAGTCCCGCTACGCAACGATTTACCCATCTTTGCTCGTGTTATCACAGATGACTTCTTCCGACTCTCACTACAGTCCTGTGTCACATATCGAGGTCTCCCGCTCATTGTGTTTCCCTCATCTCATGGCGACCTTTTCCACAAGCTAGTATGGATCAAGAAATGCCGTTTCATCCCGTCCATGGGCGGATGGACTGTCTGTGCCGACCAATGCGACATAACGTCGTTTCCCGACATGGACAAGGCAGCACCAAACCCCACTCCCACCTGTAAGCCATCCCCTTTCCAATTGTCCGCAATCGTGCGAGCCAGCAGTCAAATCGTTTTCCACGGCGTCAACTCGGCCCTTTTTCTCGCCGAACTGACATACCTCAAGGGCGACAGCACTACAGCTTCCAACCGGAACGTCTTACGCCCATTGCACTCCCATGATGATACTTGCGTCCTGTTGTGCATCGGTGAAGCCGCAAAGTGGTGGCCACGTATGAGCCAAGGTCGGCAAGTCTTGATCACCGCCTTGAAACCCATGGCCACGCGAGCAAAATTCTTCGTGCTTCAGACCACCGCGAATAGCAAACTAATCGTTGACATGGATTGTTCCGCCCCGCCTGCAAAGCGCCGAAAGTGCAGAGTTACTGCTTCTGCGGGCGCCCCATCCAAGGATATGCAGGCGACGAGAATCAACCACAACCTGTTTGACTTGATATCGTATCAGGGCCTAGTTACTCATGCTTCGCGGAGAGAAGTTGTTTTGGATGGAATTGTGAAGTTGCCCTTATCTTCGCAGCTGGGGTCCTCATTGCACCTGTTTCAAGTCGGGAATAGGCTTGAATTCTCGTCTGTGCTTGCAGTCCCTGCCTTTGGTTCTTTCATAGCAATTATTCCCACCATGCGAACCATCATCACGCTGTTGCATGTGGATGTTGCATCCCGAAATGCGCCCGCGACATACCTGTCTGCGTTGGAAAACCAATCCTTACCCAGGGTAAAAAGCAGGGACCATTTCATTTGGATGTATTGGCAAAGGTGTATTTTTGACAAATTGCACCGGATGCTGTCCTCCCTTGGGTCAGACCGAGCCGATTCAAAATCCAGCTGCCCACGGACCTGGACCTCTTGTTTACTGGCAGTGATGGATCCAGCGGTGTTTTGAGACTGTTGCACAAGTTTTGCGAGCTTCCAGAGTCCAAAGATGTTTTTGCCGACATTCTGGTTAACTTTGTAAAGCCATTATCATTGTTTGAGGAAGCCATCCCGTTCTCCGTCCCTGCTCTGCAAGAGGTTGTCGATTCATGCCTCAAAGCCTCCGATGAAGTCTGCAAGGATAACACACACTGCATAGAGCTTTTTCAAGGCTATTCAGGTGGCACACTACCAATTGGCCAAAGGTTCAGATTTAATTGGACTGATTCGACGGTCCCGTCGACTTTCCTGTCTCCAAAGTCGGCATGTCTGCTTGTAGGGCTCCTTCGCAGCTCAAAATACGCGGATGTGTACACTTTGAGTGACGATTCGGGAGCGATTACTCTAAGATGCTACGACAGGATACCCCTGCACTGCATTGGTGCGATCGTGGCACTTAAGCATTATAGAATTATCGCAAACTCATGGAAAAGGGATCTCCTTCTCCTATGCAAACGAGCCGACATTCAAATACTTATCAACGGCCCGAATGTCGCTTCCCCCGTGGCACGAGAAACCACGCACCCATTGTCCACATCCTCAAAGCAAGTCTGCAACAAGCAGAGAGAAATCCGAGTCTCACAAAGCCTTTGCACACTCGAAACCATGACGCACCATGGCGACATTACAGACAAAACGTCCATGGCCTGCATGGTGGCGCAAAAAGTAAGTTCAAGTAAATCACGGACTTGCGTGACCGCGTTTGCCATAGCCAAGAAAGCAAAAGAAGAGGCATGGCTCTACTGCGCCGACGACGCATGCAAGGAACAAGTGGAGGTTTTATTCAGCGATGCCTACTCGGCACGTGTTGGTGGAATGGTACGTAGCGGGGATATTTTCGCCATGTCGTACGTGTGGGTACGAGAATGCGAAAGGTCAGGGGAATGATATGGAAGTTGGATGACAAGCGGCCGTACATGAGGGTGATGGAGTTGCAATCAGGGTGTGAGGGTTATTACCGGATTGGGTGATACGGCGAATGAATGAGGATGGTGATGTGGAGAGGATGATACGTGAGTGTTGTGAGAGATGTGATGGGGTGGTATGCGATCCTCTGTGGATGGCGCAGGATGTAACGGAGAGGGGAGGTAGTGACGTGGTGAGTGTTTTGGGGAGGGTTGTGGATACGGTGAGTGAGGGGCGTGAGGACGGGCCGATGGTACGACTACGGGACTGTGTTTTGGGAATAGTGGGAATTGACATATGTGTCGGTTGGGGGACGTCGGTGGTGGGTTTGAGCCGTGGACTGGGTGTCAAGGTGTTGGGTGTGCGGCGTGTGGGGAGGATGGTGGAGGGGTTTGTTTTTCGGGGACTAGGGGAACGAGGATTGAGGTGGTGGAAGAGGAGGGATGGAAGGGGGAAAGGGATGTGACGACGTTGGGGAGGGCGGGGAAATGGTTTCCGTATGGATGCTTCCCTGATGGGCGGGTGAAACAGGAACGGGGGTTGTTGTTTCCGAGGATGGTGACGGTGAGGTATCGGAGTGTTGTTGGTTTGGCGAGGTGTCAAGTTGGTGGGGATGAAGTGAGATCATGGTGTGAATGGGAGACAGAGGGGAGTTGTGGGCCAGAGGGGGATGTGGTGATGCGGGTGGATGATGGGACGAGAGTGTTTGATTTGGTAGTTGATGGAGATAATGGGAAGAGTGTTGGAGGGGTGGGAAGAGGGCCGGTGGGGGTGGTGTACGAGGTTTGCGGAAAGCGGTACGATGGTGACGATGGTGGTAGCGGAGGTGGGTTTCACGAGGATGGCAGCAGCGGATCATTTGAATGGATGCAGGTGCAGTTGAAACGGCACGTGAATTTGTGGACGTGTGTGGCGAGACCGAGTGCACGAGGTCGACGATTGTTTGAGGAAGCTGATCAAAGGTGTGCGACTCTGTCAATGGCGCGATACATGGCGTCGTTGCTTGAGAACGACCAATGGCCATGAACATTCTTCGCAATTGCACTGGCGGAACCAATCCATCGCGCCCAGGTGGATCCTCTATGTATCATATATATACACGTGTTATTTCAATGCCAGTCTCACGGTGATCTCACTCGACTTCCCACTTGAAACCTACTTGCTACCTTTACCAGGACAACTCCCATACAAAACTATCCGCATCCACTGCACCACCAACTCCACAACCACAAACCACAATCCTCAAACATTATAATACCCACCACCACACAGAACATGGCCACCCTACTCCGCGCTTCCTCCCGCGCCTATCCAATCCTTGCCAACAACCCCACCTCTTCCGTCCGTTTGCTCGTTCCCTCTCGCAATGTGAGTTGACCACATATCCCTCCACTCTCCAAACCTACCTACCTCTACCTACCACCCAAACCAATCTCTAACCCGCAACAATTCCCCATTCTCACTCTCTCTTTCCCCCGCACCGCCATCAAAGACCCTTCGGATCGCAAATACAGGTCATCCCACGAGTGGGCCAAAGTCGACGGCGACATAGCCACCGTCGGAATCACAGACCACGCACAGGCCGCACTCGGCGATATCGTCTTTGCCGAACTCCCCGAGATCGGAACCGAAGCCACAGCCGGTGAAAAGGCAGCCACCGTGGAGTCGGTCAAGGCCGCCGCAGATATCTACGCCCCGATCACCGGTGAGATCGTCGGTATTAATGAGAACCTTGAAAGTCAGCCCGACCTCATCAACCAGGGGCCTCATGAGGATGGCTGGATGTTTCAGGTCAAGGTTACCGATCCAGCTCAGTTGGATCAACTTATGGATTCTTCGTCCTATGAAATTTCCTTGAAGAAGGAAAAGTAGTCTCTTGCCCTTGCTCTGCGTGCCTGGTACACCCCTGGGAAACCACACCAATGCCGCACCACTTGTGACACCGCCCTTGTCGCATGCATTGCCACAGCCCCGTATGCTGCATGCTTCGGTTGGTCGATCGCTGACCGATCTCACCCGCTTGACGGGATTGCAGTTGCCATGTCTGTCAATCTCCCGCTTTGCTGGTGCGTTGAACCGTTTCGTACTCGGTGCACGCTGTTACCAAGCCCCTCTATCTCTCCATTAAATCCAAAGTTTCGTCATCTAGAGTAGCCTGAAACATCATGCAACGTGTGTATGTGAGCGAGTTTCGCATGAATGCGATTCTGGGGTCGAACAGCTCCTCCCGCCACATTGCGTAACAGGTTTGAGCGCCTGATTGACCGATTAGGGGTAAGTTCTAGGCAAGGTTCAAGGTGGTGTGCTCTCTCTGGAATTGTTTACCTATTCAACAGCGATAAACCCAACCTACTAGAGATCCAACAGGCCGAGGCATGCCAAAAAAAAGCTACAGCACACAGAAGCGCAGAAACAACTACTTGTCACCGCGAATATTCCGGAACCTCGCTTCCAAGTCATCGTCCACAAACAAATTAGAGGGAGGCGGCGGGGGCGGCAAGCCCTGACCCGCGTAGGGATCGGGAGCGGAAGTAGGGGGCGCTGAAGGATACAAGGTACCAGAGGCACTACCAGCGGGGTCAAACGGGGGTGCAGACGGGGTGTGGGCGGCATAGCCGGAACGTCAGCATACGGAGCAGGGCCTGGATACGGGTTATGACCGGGGATATTCGTCGGGGCGTAACCTCCAAAGTCATCCGGCGGGGGGGGCGCAGACGGACCGGCGGCATGGGAGGTGCACCCATGACCGGATGTTGCATTGGGACCGGACGATAATACGATGTGTCGCCCGGGCCGCGTCCATCCAGGTCGTTAAACTCTGGCGGTGGGACCCAACTGAGTCCAAAGTCGGCGGCGATCTTGGAAAGTTCTTGAAGAATGAGATAGCCGTCCGGTGCGCCACTGTCCAAGGTGCGTGCAAGGGTCTTGTTGATGCATGTGACATACGGGCCTTGTAGACGGGTGATGGGGTCGATGATTGCGGCGCCGAAATGCGCGCGGAACATGTCGCATATGGTGTGTAATTCGGGGATATTCAGTCGGGTGGATGCAAAGACGACGGATGCGACGGATTCCTTGATATCGGAGCCTGCGGTATCAAAGTTACGTTGGACGGAGAATACGGTGTGGGAATTGGTGAGCATTTCGATAAAGGTGCGGACGACGTCAAAGGCTTGGATTTGAGTGGATTCTCGGAGGACACGTTCGGCGTGGATGCGTGCGAGGGTCTCCTTGTTTGCGCGTAGGTGTTGGGCGATGATTTGACGGTTTGCGTTTGTTTCGTTTGTTTTCTTGCCGTGTTGAATCTCAATGCGGCTTTTGGCTAGCTTGAGTTGGATGCGGAAGCGGCTGGCGTCCCAGGGGATGGGGGCTGGTGCGGCGGGTGTGACGGGGCGGCGGGTGTGGCGGGGGGGGAGGCTGGGCGTTTTTGCCCAACCTTATTTTGCCGAGGGAACCTTTGAAGCCCATGGTGGTCTGTGATTTGTTGAGGGCGGAGAGTGGCAGTGGACGGGGGCGGTATAAAGAGCCAAGGCGAAGGCGAAGGATGCCGTTGGCGTTGTTCCAAACTTGCACGACTTGCATAAGACGGGTCGAGAATTTGTTGTTATTCGGACTTTTCTCCAACCCCACAAAAAAGATTACAAATTAATTAATTTATGTTCCATGCCAGCAATGTACATACAGTAATTGCTGATTCACAACAATGACCAGCCAGCGCTCGCTTCCCTCCATTCACTGCATACATTGCTGTTCACATTTTCTCCATTACAGTTCCGTCCACGTCACCATTCGCATTACAGTACGAGGTACCTCCAACCAAATCTCATCCTCCTCTAGGACAAGCAGAGTGCCGCCGCCCATCTCCCTCCCTCCTTGACAATAGCAACTCCTCAACACCTCACCTCCTCCCTCGCAATCTCTCCACCAACAACAATGCCCCCGCCTTCTCTCCCCGATTCCGCTCTCCCTTCCCCCACCCACCAACCCTTCCATTCCCACTCCCCGCCCTCCCACCATGACCGCCGCCAACCCCCAAACCCCTCCCAAACCTTCACCCCCGAACAATCCATCCGTCCCGAACTCCGTGCCATCGCTCCCTACACCCCAATCCTACCCTACGAAATCCTCGCCGCAAACCTCAATCGCCACCCCTCCGACATCGTCAAACTAGACGCCAACGAAAATCCACACGGCCCAGCCCCCGCCGTCGCACCGCCCTCGCACAAGCACCCTACCTCCACATCTACCCAGACCCCGCCTCCCTCCTTCTTCGCAATGCCTTGCAACGCTACACAACACTCTCCAAGGATTATCTCCTCGCCGGTGCTGGCGCTGACGAACTCATCGACCTGTTATTCCGCTTGTTTATCACCCCCGGTGCAGGACATACCGTCGTCAATTGTCCACCCACCTTTGGCATGTATCGATTTGATGCCGATGTCAATGGTGCACACGTCATCAATGTACCGAGGGACCCTGCAACCTTTGCAATCGATGTAGATGCTATAGAGCGTGTCTTTCATTCCCGCCCGAATGCAACCCCCCAAAGATGCTTTTCATCGCCAGTCCGAACAACCCGGACGGTTCCGTGCTATCCGACGACCATCTCCGTCGTCTCCTTGCGCTTCCCACCGTCGTTGTACTCGATGAGGCCTATTTTGAATTTGCACATCACAACAGACTGTTATGGGTACCACGCTATGAAAACCTGGTTGTGTTGCGCACGTTTTCCAAGTGGGCAGGCTTGGCGGGTATGCGTCTGGGGTATGGCGCGTTTCCCTTGGCCATTGTCAAGCATCTTTGGAAAATTAAGCAGCCGTACAACGTTTCCGTCGCTGCGCAGGTGGCGGGCATTGCGTCTATTGACAGCAAGGATGACTTGTTGAACAAGGTGGATCTTATGATAGAGCAGAGGCACTTGTTTTTTAAGCGAGTTGCAAAATACAACTGGTTATCCCCGTTCCCGTCATATTCAAACTATGTTTTGTGCAGGGTCGGTGGAGGCAGGACTGCTGTTGACGTTAAGCAACAGCTTGAGAACAAAGCCATTTTGGTTCGCTATTACACTAGCGAGGGTTTGTCCGATTGTATTCGGATATCTATGGGTAGAGCGGATCAGATGGAAAAATTGTATGCTGCTTTGGACGACCTTTAAAAAATTTTCCGTACATTTGAATAGTAGAGCCGGACAAGTTGCGTCAAACGCTTGTGCTTAGGCGCCGTGCCCTTTTGCCAAGCGAGAGTGTCCACTTTGCAACGTTTCCGCCGCCTCCATTTCTCTATCCACATTGGCCTGCATTTCCTTCTGGTTTGCTGTTGAACTGTCCATCAATGTCAACTCCCTTATCACCATGGTGGCAAACTCCCCGCGGCCCAGAGTGAATCCAATAACTAAAGCCTTCTTCTTCATCAACTTGTTGCTTCCGAACCCTGCGTCTGCTCCTATAGACCCCTCTGTATTTGTCCTATTCGCACGAGTGGTCTCTGCACGTTCAAACGCCTCGTCTGTGTTCATGTTTACCTCATTCCCCGTCCCGTCCAAAGCTTCGCAATGAAGACTCGCATCTTCATCCTTGTCTTCAGTTGCCCCGCCTATTCTCACTTGGTTTTCTCCTGAGCAGTCCTCGGGTAGGTGAGCCTCTGGTGTAAGCATGTCTGAGCTGTCTACATACGAGGCAATTCGCATTTCTACATCTCGAGGAGCAGCGAGCAAGAACCGGTACGTGCCCTTCATGCCAAATTCCCGAACAAGATTGCCGGACAGCTCCATCTTCTCTTCCTCTATGATCTTTGCAGCTACTTTACCATACTCAGCTTTGTTGGGAATGCTCACATCGGATCCTACCACCGGAATCAGCACTCGGAATACAGAAATCGACTTTTGTTCCTCTTCCTCGCTGGTTACTTCGCGCACCATTGTGTCAAAACTCAGCTCCCCCGCGTCGTCTTCGTTGACGGGGATGAGGTCTCCCTCAATGGCGTGCATTCGAGAGGGGTCACTCGGCCGATTCATTCTAATCCGCTCCGATGCCATCATGTTCCAAATGTAACTCTGAACGGCGTGGCCATACATTCGGCGCAAATTGCGCGGTAGTTTGCTAAATGCGGCTTTGTAATCATACTTCTGTACTCCTCTTCGCTCGTCACTCGCAAACGAGGACGCAATAGTCCTCTCAATGTGCATCCATTTCGGCAGAGACTTTAAAAGGTCCTGCGCGGTCAATTCCTTCCTAGCAAAGCTCTTCAGCGCGTTGATTAGTTCTCTCCTTGCTGGGGTAAGGTCCCCTTGCTCATCCAACGACTTATCTACCACTGGGACAGGTAGCAAAATGCGGCGACACGCATCCTCAAAGTCTCCGCGCAGTATGGCAAATCCGGTCGCATGTGTCCCGGACACGCCAGTGCCAAACCTTTGCAATCCAAAATAATTGACGAATCCACGGGCTTTCAAGCCAGCAACAGCGTTTCCGATATTTGCTTCGTCAGCCTGACAACCTAGTTCCAGGTCTCGCAACACAATTGTAAACCGATTGCCGCGCAGGTCGCCTAATTTGAGTGGACGATTTGATCCTTTGGGAAGTATCTTATAATTACCCACCCTGATGGACGGGAACCGACGATCTCTTTTCGACAAAAGAGCATTTGCCCTCGCTAAACGATCCTCAGTGATACCACGAATTTGAACAAGCTGAGTGGTGACCGCGCGCTTGTCCTTTGTGCCGAGTAGGAAAAGGCGGATGAAGGTACGCGCAAGGCCTTGGTAAGGGCGTTGATTGCTGTGGTGGTGTCCATGTTCCTCTTCCAGAGCACAAAGGAAACCATGGTTGAACGACCAATTTGATTGCCAGGTCGATTGAACGAGGAGTTGAGCTGCCAGTCGGTCACTTTACGTGAATCTTCAGTTTTCAGAGAGCTAGTATTACCGTTTGCATTATTGTTTGCAAGTCTGTCGCTAGTGGGGCGATCGGTTCTCATTCGTTTCGAAGACCGACATAAAGATTTCTTGAGAAGGCGAACGGCTTTACCCTTCTCCCCATCTGCGTCTACCTCAACTGTATCTGTGTTGTACACAGGAATGTGTTCGCGAACCCATCGATGAATAATAGTCCTCTTGTGCTTTTCATTGCACACAGGCAGGACAAGTTGATTTCATTGGCGCTGACTAAACGGCGCAAATCATGTGAAGCAGTGTTGCCGACATTTTCCTGATACACAGACTCTATCTCATCAAAAGGGATTCTAGTTGGATCCAGTTGGGCTAGTGGGCAAGACTGCGGGTCGGCAGCGCATTCGTTGGTGTCATCCCTAGCCCTCTTTCCCAGACTCTTGGCATGAGAGAGCTGAGGGAATTTGGCGAGTTTTGCAACTTGTCCGGACAAGAGCACTTCATTGACCACAAAGTCTTGAATGTGCTGTTTGACGATAGCGCGAAATGGTGTGTGAGAGCCGAGTGTCTCAGTGATGCCGACATCTGCTTCCTTGACCGACATTTTTGTTGAACCACGCGTAAGCTGTGCGGACTTTTGTTGAGGGCAAAGAGGATGATGAGGGCGATGAGTAGAAATGCGAGGGTGTTGGCCGTATGTTGAGGTTGGATGAGTAGCCAAGTGATGGTGATCCTCAGATGGATACGGGGGTCGGAGGAGTGAAACAGGGACTGGCACTGTCTCTGAGACGAAAAAGGAGGGAGGTGACGCAACTTTGGGAAGGATCTTGTGGTTGCATCGCCTTGTGGCAGACTGACTTACGCAGGAAAGTCGTGATATCAAAGCAGTGGGGCGGAGACCGAGGCGTTGATCCGGTGCGAGAAATGGCTGTAAAGTAATGATTTACAGTACATGTCAACTGTATCATACCACTGTATAGTGAAGTATGTCATGTATGGCCCCAGCTATCTGATTGGCTCTATGTCACGACTCTCTTTATGCATTCAGCGGGGTATATACTGTAAGCGGTGTGGTAAAATTTTGTGGAGATGAGATAGTCATTGATGTAGTCTGACATGGCAAGCTCTGCCTCTGAAGCCTCAAGATGATTCGACAAGTTTTAAGGCTACTCCAATTCCTTCTTAGTGCTGCACAAATTTATACTCCTCGAATTGATGCCCACTCCCTTTTGGTTGTCGCAGCTCTTCTTACCAATGATACATGCGGCTTATGGCTCTATTGAAAGTGACTAGGTGACTTGAACTTCCTCGGGGTTCAAAAGGTATCGACACCAATCCGTTCATTGCTAGTACAGTGGTCAGTGAAATGTCGAATCACATGCCCATAGATCTGGCCTTTAATGATACATGAAGTAAAGATGATTATCAATAGATCTGAGCTCCGTTGCAAGTTATGAAGAACTGCCATTGCGGAAATTGCATTTCTGAAATCTTTTTACTGTAGTTTGTTCAGTTCAGTTTGGAGTCTATCACGATGAAAGCACGCTTTTGCATTGTGCAGCCTCGAGTGTAGCGTAATGTGGTCGACCAAGCGATTATAAAGTAGGACTGTCGCACAACCGATTCATAAACAATGGCTGGAACCTCGACCTTTTCGCATACATAGTCCAAGTTGTACTGTCAGCAAAATATGCTAAAAGCGGAGAGAATATTTACAGTAAAGGTGACAATGTCATCATGACATCACACTAAAAATGTTTATTTATTTATATATTTGACTCTGTGCATACTGTACTGTACTATACTTGTGTACAGTAAAATTTACTGTTGTTGAAATGTCCCCAAGTCGATTCCGACTGACGTAGGCAGCGGTGCGAGGGATGACTGACTACTCTACGAGGCACACAGGGAAGGCGCAAAGCCCGAGATTGCTCTCTGTTTACAGTATTGATGCCTCCTTGCGATGGCATGCTTCTGTTTGTACAGCATGTCCGCGCACTTCCCTCTCGCTCGCTTCCCGGTTCACTTCCATGGATGTGGTCGCTCTTAGAGCATCACCACCGGTACCGCTCCCGCGGACTTTTCCCTCGCCGCGTCACGCGCGGCGAGGGCAAGGAAAAAAGATATGGGTTTCGACATCAGATCCTTTCGCTTCCCGCGTCATCCGCGTTGCTGTTTAGCCCGCCATTGAAGTCAGTCTGACTTGGAGAAGCAGGAGTTTCCTTCCCCGTCTTCTGCTTATTTTCTCCTCGGATTTCGGCGAGAGCTCGTTGGCGCATAACATTGAAGTACTCGACAGACTCCGCTTCTTCACAACCCGCTGAAGCGTTCGTGAAAAGCATGATCTCGCAATGCCTCTTTAAGGCGAGTTTGCGATCTTTCCGAGCTTGAACGGACTCAGATCCGAGGCAGAGCTTCTCCTTCGAATCCTTCTGTACCTGTAGCGCATTTCTGGCGCGTCGGCGTCCTATTAGCCTGCTTTCCGACGATTCTTGACGTCTCCATTGGGTTCCTGATTGCTGTTCTACGTGCCTCTGTTTTCTCCTTCAGTTGGCGTTTGCGCGCTCTCGGGCTTCTTGGCTCCAGCCATGAACTTCTCATGCGTCTTGAGTACCTCCCAGGCTTGTAGAAAGCGAAACGGTTTCCCACAGTCATCCGACGCATTCGTGGTGTCTACACCATTGAATAAAGCCTTCGCCATTCGTATGAGATCAGAAGGCGATACGCCAGTCGGCTTGGAGCAAACAAGGCGAGCGTAACACCCACCGAAAGACATGCATTCCTTCTGGATAGCACGGCAACGGGTCTTGAGCGACTTCAGCGAACGAATCTCCCTGTTTGCCGGCTTGAAGCTTTCCTTGTATAGCTTTTCAATGGAACGCATGAAGTCGTCGGCCTTCTGCTCGGTTCCAAGGATGGCGTTTTCTGACGCAGCTATCCAAGCCTTTGCTACCGCAACATCTTCGGAAGGTGTGAAGCTAGCGCCTCGTAAAGGCTTGCACTTTCCTGTTGCGCTGGGGGAATCGAGCTGGGTGCTCGGAGGAGGGGATGAAGATGTGGTAGGGGAAGATAATGGATTTTCCAAAGAGATGATAGAAGACATAGTGGATGATCCTGGAGGAAGGCGTGCGCGAGACCGGCTAAGAATGAGTATGCGCAGTAGATAAAGTGCTCTTGGAGCAAACATATGTTCCGTCGACGATAGAGTTTTGGCGGATGGGGTTCGATGCTGTCGGGTCTGGACTTCGGGTTTCTACTCTCCCGCGAATCGTTCGTCGCTCTGTGCCAATAGAATTCTAGCACTTGGAAAGTGAAATAGTGACGGGCGGGCTGGGCAGATCATCAAATCGAGAAGATTTGATCACGACTTTTTGGCGTACCCATTTTTTTTTGGTGACAAATCATACCGGTGGGGAACACCACACAGCACCAAATTGGCAAATTTGGTAATTTGGTAATTTGATTTCTCCCGGTCGCGATGCTCTTATGCACTGCCATTCTAGACTTTTGCGGCCCTTTGCAAGCTCGTTAAATGCAAATCGATGCCCCCGCTCGATACTTACACTTGCCTTCTCGCCACGTATGACAACTAACAAACTCACAACTGTACAGTTGTACAGTTACTGTACTTACTGTACTGTACATCACTGCACACAACCCGTTTTGGTGATCGCCGCGAGAGGCACTGTTACCAGTTACTTGTTTCAGCCTAGTGTGATTCGCAAGCTACCCACCCCCGCCTTGGCGACTTCCTCGCGCGAACACTCCCCGTCCCCATCACCTTGTGCCGATTCTCTCTGATCTTCGCCCTCCATCCCGACCACCCACCACCCACCCATTCCATTCCACGCCAGCCCTTTGCACCGCTACAAACCTCAAACCCCTCCAAAAATGGAAGGCCTACGACGCCGAGTCGCAGAAGCCCAAGACATTGTTGAAGACTTCAAAGACTCGTTACACTCCACACAACAACAACCTCCCCCACCTCAACAAACCACCGATCGCGCCTTCAATCTCGAACAGCTCAAGCTTGCCCAGCAACACGTAGCCCCCGTATTCGTCGTGCTTGCAAACATCGCCGCTGTCGTCGAACCTATTGCCGATAAAGCCGCAGACCTTTTCTGTGTCGTTTGGAAGGCTTTGGAGCCGTATAATCCGGAAGATTTGGTTGTAGCCGTGTATGGACTGTTTCTTGTTTTCTTTGGAGGCGTTTATATGACCTTGGTCGCATCCTTTGAGGCTGCACATTTGTTTGGATGGGATCGTATTAAGATCGCTTGTAGAGCCTTGTATCTTGAGTGGACAAAGGCCCGTGCCGCATTTGAGCGTGATAATAAGGTATGCTTGCCTCATCGCTTATTGGATCGAATGCGTGTGCATGGCGGCGACTGACGGGTGCTAATTCTCTTTTTTGTTCTGTTGAATGATCCTGTTTGGAGTGCAGGTCGACGCGAATCGTGATGGTATTGCTGATGTGGAGCAAATGGACGCAAAGGACCTAGCCGCGCGCCGTATTATGGTTTTGACAAAGTCTGTCAATCCGGAAAATGTTTCTATCGCTATCGAGGGTCTTACGATGGCCACCGTGGCCATCCTGGCCACCCTTCGCGTTAGATTCGCAAAGGCAATAACCTTGGGTACTGCCATCGGTGAAGTCCTTTGCAAAATTTTCTCTCCGTTTACAACAAAATTGTTGGAATACGCCTTGCCAGATGACTATGAAAAGTGGATTCCAGTACGTATACTTGCACACGCCCGCTTATCCTCCGCACAAACCCTTCTTGATTCCAACTAATCCATAATTCTGCTTTGAGCGCAACCCTTGTTCGCAAAATTTCCCAGGTTATCAACAAATATGGTTTCCGTTATGTCGGAATGAGCGCATCGTGGATTCTCATGCGGGTTGTAACCAGCATATTTGCTGCAATGCGAGGTAGCTCCATATTTATCACGGGCGTTTGTGGCTATCTTGTCCGATACAATCATGTCGGCCCGAATATCTTCAAGGAAGGAAACCCGATGCTCGTCGCTGCATGGGGGCTGCTTGCCGTGATTGGTTTGTACTGGCAAATATCCAGCGGCTTTACGTTACCATTCCCCCTCAACATTCTGCTCTTGCCGGTAACTGTGGCGGAAAACTTCATCATCCTTGCCGTTGGGGTTTCTGCAAAGTGAACACCGTGCTGCGCGTCAAGCTGTTCCATGCCGATGACAATGCTGCAGATGTCACTTTGTGCCGTCACCGCGTTGTGAGAAATACGCCCCGTTACCGATAGGACGTTAAAGTCCATCCTGATTTGCGGCCACAAAACTTGTTCACTGTGCGGTGGTCTATTTACGGATCCGGTTCCGCAAGACGCAATGCGTCGAGTCGCTGTATGGGCGAACAATCACTGTCATCCTCTACTGCGGCTCTTGAAACATCATCTCGCTCCCGTGCATTCCCACGGGCTGGTGAAATCGTTATGGACTCACCGCTCACGCTATGAAGTTCTTTCGTGTGTTGTCTTTGCTCCCCCGCGGAACTCGAAGCAATCGCATTGTGCCCGACATTCTCTTCCAGCTCTGCACTGGACTCACTCCCGGTTTCATCATCATCCTCCCCAGTGAGTACTCCCAGGTAGCAATTTGAAAGCATGTAATCTGGATTCACCCATATATGATACTTGTTGAATAAAGCGGTCGCGTCCTACACATTTGCCAGGAAAAAGCAGAGTTTGTAAATGGAGTGATAAGTCGCGGTGTAAATGATGACAGTCAAGTCAGCAGGAGTGAGGTGCTTGCCTATTGGACGCTTTTGATAAAGTTGGGTAGACTGTACGTACTTTTCCGGCTCCCGCAAGAATCATGTCGATACCTCCTGGATGATACTCGACATACGCGGTCACATCAAACACCTTTCCATTTAAGGCCATCCACGCATCTTCGCGGGTGCGGTGACGGCGCAGCTCGGTCATTGCGATGGGGCGTGGGCGCGGGCGGCGGAATTTGGCAGAGTTGCGTACCCAGTCAAGTTGGGACCGGCCCGGTGCTAGGGGTACTTTGCGACGTCCGGTGCCACTTGCACGCATCTGATCGGATTGTGGAACCCTGCTCATGACTGGGTATGTGTAGTGCGGATTGCAGATTGAAACGTTGTGATGGGCACGGCGGAAGGGGAAGTGTGGAAGCACACGCTAGTCTCGTAGAACTTAACCCGTCACCTGAATCTTGGCAATGGAGACTCCACTAAGCGGTTATTATGCCTCGTGCAGCTCCAGTGTATTTCATTCGCTAGTTTTTATGGTACTGTCAATGCTTTTGGGTGACATCATCATCATGGCCATTTGTGCTTACAGAATGGAATGAGGGAATGTGGTCCAGTGCCGGAAATAGGTATAGAGCTATCGGTTTTTCGACACTCACAGTTCAAAAATAAGTGAAAAACAATACTGTAGCAGAGGATTGACACCGTTCCAATTAACGTACAAATTTCGGACCCAGGTAATACACGTGGCATAACCTCATATCATTTTATGCCCGAGCAAAAATTAGATTAGGCTCGACCTACGTAAAAAACTCTTCGCAAACTGTCAAACAACCTCCTAATTGCACCCGGTTTCGAGAGCCAAGACTGGAACGTGACTCCGCCCATCCAGCCCTCCGGTATGATTCTATAACATACGATAGGAACAGGGTTTAGAACGCGCTGAATGGGCTATGAACGATTGGCATTTTTTAAATCAAGAGCTGTATCTCAATACGACCATTTACTCCCCCGTTCAAGCGGATCATCATTGTAATTGGTTCGCCTCTGCTGACAAATTCAGCGTTCTTTACTTTTTCCTGCCCTTTAATAACCAGTGTGGGACTATTGTCCAGGTTGAAAAAAAATAGCGTTTCGACGGCGTTTTCAATTGCGTCTTTCTCCAGAATCCCTGACCCAAACCCCTTCTTAAAGACTACTAGATGAAATGACTAGATGAAATGAAACGCGCAGCTCTAGGAAAATCTGTTGTGTCGGACTTGTCATTACCTTACCGGTTTGTGCACGGAACACAATCTTATTTGCACCCATAAACTGCTGAATATACCGTATTGTAATCCTGCGGGAAAATGGGGAAAAAGTAAAAGATCTATCCGAGTAGTAACGAAATCCTTCCGACGCAGAAGCAATGAGGCTCAATTTGCAGCCGTAGAGAACCCCGCTCGAGAACTTGACCCCAACTTCGCGTAGTCTTTCAAACTCCGCCCGCAAAATTTTGTACAGGGCAGTTGCGCAAGCAGACTTTATCTGACCACGGCCTTTAGTGGGTTTGAATGTAGCTCGCCTGAGTCCATGCCGCGCCGAAACAACGAAGTTCCCTCTTTTTGATCCTTCTATCTTAAGGGCCATCGTCGCCGCTCTCCTGCGCCACCATAGCGACGCCTTCCCTAAGATTTTTCAGATCCGGTAAAGAGATTAGGACACTGTAGCACAGTACAGGATATAACGTATTTTCGCCATTCTTTTCGGCGTCGAGAATCATCCACGCCGTTGCTGCACTTAGATCACTGTTACAGGTTTCAAACCAGGTTCCTCCGCCGGAGGTTTCGGCCTCAGGCCATCCCATTTGGTTGAACTGCTGCGAGCCCCATCCTCATCTGGACGGTGTGGATTCCTACCTGCACTCACAAGGGTGGTGAACATACTTGCCGCAGGTAAAGCTCCGGCAGATCTGGCTCCGTGGATAGCCGGCGCGCCCCTTACGCCGTTGGCTAAAAGGACAACACACCCCGACCAATCGCTGTAGGCGAGACGCTACGTAGACTGGTAGGTAGCTGCCTCATGAAGCGGGCTACCCCGAAATCAACCGAGTACCTTCAGCCCCTCCAAATGGGAATAGCCACCCGAGCTGGAACGGACACAGTTGTGCACGGCGTTCGACGGGTTGTCCAAAAGTTCGGAACAGACCCGCATACGGCATGCTGACTGTGGACCTGAAAAACGCGTTTAATCTGTGCAGTCGCGCTGCTTTCTTGGATGCTGTCGGGACCCTACTCCCAGAACTACTACCGTGGGTCTCGGACTGCTATGCTCTCGAGCTTGCTTATCTCTGGACCGGTCGCCACACCATCAGAAGCATGCAAGGAACACAGCAAGGGGACAACCTCGGCGGCCTGCTCTTCGACTTGGTTCTGCACCCTGTTTTACTCAAGATCCAAGAACTTTTAAGTTCCCAAGACGAGGAAGACGAACTAATGGGCCACATGCTGCTGCAACTCTGGTACCATGATGACGGGTATATCATCGCACGCCACGATCAACTCCGCCGCACAGCGGAAATCCTCTCGTCTCTCGACGCCACCAGCAGGGGTCTGCAGCTCTCTTTGCCAAAATGCAAGGTCTAGTGGCCGACGGCCCCCCAGAGTCCGTGCAGCGCCTCTACCCGAATGTCCTCAAACAAGAGTATAGTGAGGGCACACTCGTCCTCAACGCTCCAATTGGCCCAGAGACCTTCACCAAGAGAACTTTCTCCGCGCACGTGAAGTCCCTCGAACCGTTTCTTGAAGCCATCATTGACCTCGAGGATACGCAAATAACGCAAATAGCGTTCCAGCTGCTCCGAAATTGCTTCGGAGTCTGCAAACTCGGCTATTTACTACGCATGGTCCCGACGTCGTCCACCGCCGAGGGAGCTGCCATGTTTGACGATATGATAGAGCGCTGCGTCCGCACACTGGCAGGGGGGCCCTGGATTCAGAGGTCTTCCGAAAACTCCAATCTCCAGTGAAATCATTGGATGCGAAGCGGCCCTCCCTTGGGATCGGATTCACTTCCGCCAAAAACATCGCCGCGGCCGCCTTCCTCGCCTCCAGCGCGGCCACCAACAAGTTGTCTAAAGTCGTCCTGCCCGCTCCTATCAGGAGCCTCACCACCTACAACGACGCTTTGGACGCCCACCGGCATTGATCACTTGCCTGTCTGCAGTCAAGGATTCTTCCATGTAGTGCCTTTTGCTCACGCAATACACCATCGCAAAAGAAACTAACAGACGCAATCCATGCAGCAGTGCAAGAAAGCATCACCCCGGTGATCAAAGAAGGCAGGCATTCCGCGCCTCCATGGCCCTCCTGGGCGCCAAGGAATGGGTGTACTGCGCTCCGTGCCCCGGCCTCAAGACAAGTATTGACACCCGCGAATTCGCGGTGTGGTTTCAATACTTCTGTCAAGTCCCGCTGTTCCCTCCGGACGTGCCGTGCCCAAGACGAAACTGCCCCGAAACCCTCGATTGTTTCGGGGATCATCTCCTTCACTGCAGACATGTTGGGCACAGAACTCGACGGCATGACTATCAAGTGGCCCTTTTTGCGCAAGACCTGCAGAAAGCGGCCCGTCACCCAGCCGTCGAACCGCGGGACGGGGTCCATCGCACAAGGCCAGACATCCGGGCGATGGGAAGCAGTGGAGGTACGGACTTCTTTGACGTGACGTTCGTCAACCCGCTGGCGCCTTCCCACAGGAGGGCCTAAACGTTTAATCCGCTCACCTCGCTCAATGCGGCCGCCTCCGCGAAGCATTGAAGATATGATTCTTTTATTGCAACCTCCGGGAGAAGTAAGCTCGTGCCTATCCCTATATCTACTCTCGGAGGGTGGCACCCGGACGCCTATAGGGTGCTAACCGACGTCGCGCGGAACGTAGCCGTTAGAGCGATGGAGACATATGGTAAGGTCCGTACGGTACTTACTCAGAGGCACGCTGCCGCTGCCGTAATGTCCAACGCAGCCTGTCTGCTGGGGGACCTCGAGCCGGCTTTCTAGGGTAATTTTAGAGGTATTACTGCGCACCCTCTAGGATATTTCGGGCCACAACCGACCATATTTTTCAAATATTAAATCACCCCATATTTTCCCCCAGTATGGTAATATCATTCTTGGAAATTACTTTTTATCTTTTTGAAGCTAAAATTTCATTCAAGGGACAGAAATTTTTCTATAAGAAAAGAGTTAAACAAGTGAAGATTCCAAATATTTAAACTTTTTAAATTCTTACCAGTTTGGTGCAACATTTTCCATCTAGTATTATGCTCAAGAATCAAATCAAAGAAATGAAATTTCAGTGCTAATAGTACATATCATTTATTAAAGGTAATTTGAATTACACGTCACAGCCATGGACAAGAAATGGTAACAGTATAATTATAAATGTTTCAAGAAGTAAATTCTTTCAAAGAGTGTTTATATATTTTGTAAATTTTATGATTAATATTGGTTTAACTTTTTATTTTCACGGTTTAAGGATTTTTTTCTAAAACATAATTGGAAAGGTTGGATTACGAATAAGCTTTTTAACCAATATTGGTCTATTTAAATGTTCTTCAGGGTTATTAATCGCTGTTTCTTAAGTCCCATTTTAATATTTCATCGTCTTGTTTTTCTACTCTAAACTGAAAAGGATAGAAGTTACATGCACAAAAATCTTTTAAATTATTCATTATCTTTCATCTGTACCATGAATAGTTCAAATCCGCGGGAAGTGCTCATCTAAAGTTTTGAAACTGAGAGCGAATATGTATTTTCATTGTTAGTTTAAAATTCCGCCTGCAATAATCCCAGGAATCTCAAAATATCTGCATCTGAAGTATTAAATGTTTTTACGAATAAATTAACTTACTGCAAATAAACATGAAAAATGTAAGGCATAGATATTTTGATTGAAATTTCAAGAATTTCAGGTCATCAAAATTCAGAACAGAACTTTTGTTTCTTTTCAAAATCATCAATAGATCCCAAATTTTTACCTGCTGTAGCTTTTATTACTGTTTTTAATAAACATTAGTGTAGTACGTAAAATAAATTTGCACATAGTAATAGCAAAAATGTAAGTCCTTTCAGGTCAGGAAAATTTTACGCCCTTGGAGCTTAAAATTTTACCAACACTTTAGAATATATAATTTTTGACTTGTAAAGCACACTTTTAACATCCCTACTGTCTCATAGTTTTATTATTCCAAGTACTTATCCAATCTGCACATGTGTTATTAGAAAAAAGTTTTAAAAGCATTGCTTTACGTTATATAAGGGCCACCAAAGCAAGTGCGAGCTGGTTACTTAAGACACAACCTAGTGGACAATTTTTTATCTAAAAATTAAAATTCCTTTCTTGTTCCTGTGCTTTTCCAGCATCCTATCAAGTGCGGGGAATTTGGTTTGTTCATATTTATTCATAGGTGAGTGTAATTTGAGGTCATCATTTCTTCATTTTAACATTTCAACAGTTGTAGTAGTCTGGATCTTTATATGCCTTATCATGTAAAAGAGACGTCTGAATCGCTGCCCAGTACTTATCCACGAATGCAATGTCCTCACGTGGGTCATACATCGCCCTCATACTTTGAAAAAAATCTTTACCGAACTAATATTCACTGTAACTGTCGCTATTTTAAAAAAATGGGTGCGTAAATATTTACTAAAAAGAGCAATTAAGAATACAGTATTTTGTTGCTTACTAGCATCAGCTCTGCAGTACATAGCTACTGTTAAACCATCTACGTGCAAATACTGAAAGGATAAAATATGGGAAGTGGTTCGTACCTCAGCATCTTTAAAAATATCTGAATTTTTATTTTGATCGAGATTAATACTCTTTGCGGTACATTTTAGTGCAAGAAAGTACAGAAAATACTTTTTATTAAAAAATTGGACCGCAACTTTGTCCTTATATGAGAAAACTTGTCCAATAGACACTGGGGCTCTCCCATTGGGGGTCAGAAAAGCAATAAATAAACCATCTGATCTAGAAATTGCGCTCGACTGCGGCCCAATCTTTTTTTTATAAGAAGCATGAAATGACTACGTTTATGAGCTCTGTATTCAGAGCGTGGCAGTAAGCGACGAAATAATACCAGCGACGAAATAATACCCGCGGTGATATTGTCGAATGTCACGATTGTCTCGGATGAAATAATTGGTTTATCGGATGAACTGCGCCACATGTTTAAGCAAAGTTTCCTTGAAGGTTTGAGTAAAAGAGGTGGATAAGTATCAATTGACGGGGTTGCCTCAAGGGTACAGTATATAACCCACTCTCGGAGGAACTCAAAATGCAGTAAAATTTTATATCTCAAAATATTGAACTGTCACTCCATCTTGAAGGTAGACAGTATCTTCAAGATAAACAAAAAATTTCTATCTTGATGATAGACAATTTAGAAGATAAACAATTTTAAATATTCTATTCAATTTTATATTTATATTTGCTTATAAATTTATATATGCATATGCATATGCATATGCATTTGCATTTACTTTTACATATCTATTCATACTAAATATATTCAAATATCAAAGTTTGATACTATAATTATATTCTCATATGCAAAATATGGACCCGTTAATTTTTGGTTTAAATTCAAATAACTTTTGGGAACCAGATTTTAAGCTTATAATTAGGTAAAAAATTTGCATTCCGATATCCCCAAAGTACGATGAAGATTTCCAAATTTTTTGATATATACATGTACTTCATTGATAATTGATAAAATAACATTTTAAAGAAAAATCCCTAATGTAAATATTTCACTGTACCATTTGATTATTTCCTGAAAATTTGGCCAAACTTTGTTATTAATCACGCGAACATGAAACCGTTTCCTTATCAATACTGATACTATCACACTGAGAACTTCTCTTTCTAATGTTCAGGTCTTGACAAAATTTCTTCTATCGATTTAATTCAGGCCGCCCTGAAATTCGACATTTCAGTTGAAAAACTTTTGAACACGAAAGAACATACATTAGTATAGTTGCAGGAGTAGAGAAAAGTTATTTTCACCAAACTACAAAAGCATTTTATAATTGAACCTATTTCACCCTTTGTGAACCGAGAAACTTTATTCGTTTTCAATTTCCATTGAAATTCTCAATCGATGGTTTACATATTATTTGTTTTAAGTCGCTATTTGGATACTTCACGTTAATTTTCAATTTCCTCTGTTTATTCATGTCAAATTCTTTGATTCTCAATCCGATAATCATATTATATACCTTCTTCAGTTCACGATTCCCGTTGAACTAATTTAATTCATCTGCAGACGGAGAAAAGAACTTTAATGATGAGCAGATGAAAATTTTCAAAAATATTTGTAAAAATTCATAAAACAACGTTTATATATATCAAATTCAATAGATCATGTACTTCACGAAAATCTAGCCAATGGTGATCAAATTCAGATGAAGATCCATATTTGAAATATTAAATTTTAGGAACCGAAAAGAAATTCTTTTGCGCTTATTAACGAATCTATTTACAAAGCAGAACTTTTTTCTCTAGTCAAGAGTAGATTTTACTTATATAGACATTCAGTTTAATTTTTTCGCTTCATTTTTTATCTCGAATTTTACTATACTACCACATTCATATGTCTTTCATAAGCATACTCAAGATCTTTTAATTGCAGGGCCAGTTTTATAGTTCAAGAAATCATTATGATTAGCTTTTCTGTCACATTTTGCAATATGTTTAACATTTAGATCTTTCGAGCGTAACGTATTTGTATATTTTTTTTAAAAGTTAGATTCAAAATATAGAAACTGAATTCACAGTCACTTTACGAGAGAGACTTTTTACGCAACATTAACCATTAACTCAAGTATCTTTGGAACGATTTTGGCACAGTTCCTAAATTAATATCTGTAACGCCGTGGATCCAGTTTCCTGTTCATACGGGGCGAGCATAATTCTAGTGAGACGTTTGTGGCCCAGACTTGTGATTCCCAATAATTGTAACAGATTGAAATAGAAAGTTACTGTTTCATTTGTTTGTTTGTTTTATGAATCCCTGTTTTGATACTGTAATTTATGCTCAGTAGAAATGCAATGAAGGAACCGCTAAGATGGGATACAAATAAAGGACCGAGAGTAATGAATAAGTTTAAAATATAGTAAATTTAATGTTTATTCTTCACTTTGGAACCTCTTTCAGGGCTTATACACCACTTTCGTTTCAAATCCGTAGTCAAACTTTTCTGGCCATACCCAATTGGACAGCAATTTAGTTTGGATAAACTAGATCCACTTAAATCGTATCCATTCAATCATTTGTAGTGCACGGTTTTCATTTTTTCATTTTCTGGATATGTAGCACTCAAATTACCGATACATGAATACTAAAATTTTAGATGTTAATTTGAACGAGTATTTTTTATTTCAATCCTTTTCAAGTTTTTATCCACTGTTTCTGCTTTTCTAGCCCTTGATAATGATTTTCAAGCCCTTAAATCAAATTTCATTTTATACGATGTAATATTTTGCATGTTTCATTACAATGCAGGTAAGTTTAATTAAAATGCAGGTAATTTTAACAGATTAGAAGAACTAAAAATATGGTTATATTTATCTCAATTGTAGATAGATATTAAGAGATATTCCTTGATTTTTAGAACTACATTTGTAATGAAATAAATTTATAGATAAATTTCATGCTTAAACTTATGTCTGTTCCTAAATTATCTGAGTACAATCTTTTTTAATTTGATGAAAATCTTATTTATACCGAATTTACAGTTCATATAAATTTATTCTTTCGGGAATTATCTAGGAAAATTTAAATAGAGATGCTTATTAACTGCTGTATTGCTTTAAAGCTTAATCTGTTTCAATTTCGAATTAAACCTATTCTGCGTTTCCATTACGAGTTATGTGTCCATATAGTACTGGCGAATATTCTGCATTGAATTAGAATAGCAAGCTAAATATTATTTCGAACCTTTGTCAGCTTATATCGTATCCGTATACTTAAAACTTATTATACATCTTGTAATTTGAGAGTAATCATTCAAAGAACTGACATAATTTTGCATCACCTACTAATAAATTTTAAGGTCACAAAGTGGGGTCATACAGGTGCGAAACTTTTCTTCATTAGTGGAGCCTTATTAACATACTACCCTACTATTAGATTGGTAAACCCAGCATATTGAAACCCGACTTATTTGTAAGGATTAAATCATGCTTCTGCCACTTCACAATGATCTATTTATGTAATCCACAAGTGACCACTGTCAATTGGAGTAGCTCATCAGAAAAAACTATTTCAGTTCGAGAGAAGTTAGCAAATAGAAGGTGGAACAAACGCGATTAAACCAAAGTTACCTTCTTCGAATTATAACTTTTTGTTTAAAAACTTATTCAGATTGACCCATATAATTCTTAGAACACTGAAATATCTAATGTTTTCCTTTTTAATAAGGATATGTTACAATTGCGTCGCGTCTTAGTAATAATGTGGCTTTTTCCCGGCAGTCCATATTTTTCCCATTCAAATTGCTTACCTGCAGATTTAAGAGCTTTTTACGTCATTAATTCTAATAAACAGCGCAAATCTCAGAATATGTGTTCAATTTAGATGTCACTTTATTCCTCAAATCTTTTTACAATTATCAATTTCATAAGCGTCGGGGATCGTATTTAATACCTTTCTATTTCTGGTGATTCCCATTTTTACGGTCTTTTGTACCGCTTCAACCCGCGAAGAGTTTCTTATCCCATATTCTGTGAACAAAGTAATTTTATGTGGGAGTAATTATCCTCCGTGGGTTGTTTCAATAGTCCTTAACGACAATTTTCTTTATCTTTTTCTCCGTATTTCATCTTTTTGCTACAAAATACGATCAGTTCATTATTTTTTCGTTTACTAGCAGATCACTAAATTCCTGAATGCATGGTTTGTGCTTTATTTATCTTTAAGGGGCATTCAAACAAGCAAGTAGTACACTTGAGTCCGGGCTCTCAATAAATGACCCTTTTAATTTGAATGGTAGTAAAGTCCATAATTATATTTCTATTTTTTAACGCCTGGGGGCGCTTTACCTGTCCAATAATAATCAACTCAAATACTCCTAACCACTAGCTTTGCACGAAAAAAGGGCCGTAAACTTGTCTTTTTGTTTATTTTTCTGGCCAAATTTTTGCCTCTATAGTTGTGTCAGGAGCTAACATGTAGTTTAGGTCGCATTCGTCCGCATTGAATATGTTTTCTCCCATACTTTCGAATATTTTCTTGAAGCTTGGGAAGCTGAATGCATAAAGCATCTACATCCGCATGCTAGAGCTTATCTTCGGAATTTTAAGTGACATTTTATCATATTCAGCACGACTCTTAGTCATAGTTTCCCATTTGAACGTTTGATGTACGAGTCAGATGTCCAGAAATGCTCCACCATTTGTTAAACTGATGGCATATCCAGTTACTAAACTGCTTTTCAATTAGTTCATTCAAACCTTTTTGTTTCAGGATCTGTTTACCCTTTTCAATTGGTTTATTCAAACCTTTTTGTTTCAGGATCAGTTTACCGACTCAGCTGTCTATGGGGTGACCATCGTCTTTTCACGTAACCCTCTCCTTGCCGTATCACTTGGGGTGATGGAGAGTGCGAATTTTGTTTTGCGCCGCTTCACCAGAAATTTCCCAGTGCCATCCTGCTGAGCACTTTGTTTCAGCTTAGCCTCGGCCATGATTTTCCTTTTCTACTCTTTTGCGAGTTACAAAAATATTTTGGAAGTTAAAACTCAGAACGGTATTGATAAGGTGCCAAAATGGACTGAATGTTCAAGCTAATATCATTGATCCATAACTCCTCAACGAGGAGTTCTTTTAAGCCTCCCTCAAGCGTCGGCGTACTCGGGGAATTTTGGTTATATTAATGTATGCAAGATTGGTCGGTTGCATACACGCCGCTAGTGCGTTGTGTGGGATAAGTCGTCACTGATGAGTAATACTCTCAACATAACGGCCAAATTTCGGAACCTAGCCGACTTCTTATTTCTTAATTAATACTTCGCAGTCCACCAACTTGGTAGACCGTGCTTGCGATCAAATAGCGCGAACGGCCAAATGTGGAGAGGCCAATTATCGATATTCTACAACAAAGCTTTTCTCTAGGAAAGAATTCCGGCTCTGAAATAAGCTGATGTCTCGTTTCCGTGCGACAGTTTACTATCTGTATTCGCTTCAGTGCTCAGGGATTCCGAGTTGCCTGATAATACGGTAAAAATCGAAATGGAGAATGTTGGTAACGAAGGAATCATCTCTGCTTTTCTGTGCAACGGCAAAGTATTCCGGTTATTTTTTGTTTGTAGTATCGTTAGCGTAGATTAAATTCCAACAGCAGATTGCAATATAGTGCGGAGGTTTGTCTTTTCCCCGATCTCTCCTCGATTTTAGCGAGACCCAAAAAAGGCGAGAGATTTCTTTTAGTACGAGATTTTTCAAACTACCTTCCGAAGAGATCCCTAGTTCCTGTTCATTTTTCGCGTCCATCTTTCGCTCTCCGAGCAAAACCCAAAGTATTTAATCGATGCCCTCATGGACTGGCTTACTCGATGTCGCAACAGATCAAATCCAAGCGCGAATCTCATCTGATCATTTCGATCACTGCCGTTAGAGGATTCGCTAAACTTGCAAGCGGGTCTAGTAACTCAAGTTCAAGTCTTCTCTATACTGCTTTTGTACTCCCTCCCTTCACGTAATATTGGGTGCTCTTTAGTGAGCTTTCCGCCCTTGGAGTCTCGAATTTGCCCAACCACTGCGCCCGAGATGAAAATTAATCCTTTAGTAGTTACTAAGATAGGACAAGATATCTGCTTTGATGGGATTGCCGTATTGTTTGTATAAATATTAAAGTATTGGCATTGTAGTACCATTGGGCGACACACGTTATTGTTATCTTGCTGTAATGACAAGGAGATTGTGATTGTGCACTGTGTAGTCCCCAAAAACAATTGATTTAGATACGTAGCGGCGGCGGCAGTTTTGTCGTCAGAAACGCTCTCCTTTGATCTCGATAGAAAGTAAGGTGTCAGTGCCATGATTAAGAGTGTTCATCGCTCATTTATCAAATACGTCGCCCCAGTGCAGTAAAAGGTTTTTCATCCCTGGATCTTTGCAAGCTGCTATGATTCGCGGCGGGTAAACAAATGAGTGCAGACGGCCGAGAGTGACAACAATGACTAAAACACCTACGAAACAGCCAAACCTTTCCCCTACGAAACAGAATAGAAAGGTAGCTTCCTATAACATGTCGCTGCCACGCAGTCGCCATTCGGTTGCAGGTCCAGTTGAGAAAACTGGATATGGCAGAGTGGCCGGCTTGCGTTGTACGGTTTGCTGGATTGTAAAATACGCCATTTTGGGTACGGTATTCGCAGACAGCTGTCAGGTACAGTGTTGCTCAGAACTGTACAGTGTGGATAAGTATGGCGTGTTTTTTTCCGCTGATAATTCCTCGAAGAGTCAGGTTTGAGGAACGACGGGGAACGCGAGGCGGCGCCACTGTACCGATAAAAGGATGTTCCGTGTGCATGGCATTGGCGGAAAAAAATTATAAAGGTAGCGAGAATGAAAATTAATTGAATAAAAGTGTTGAGAATAATTAGTGGGACGATAACGGCCTCCATAGTTTGTACGGGTATGAATTCCCCACAAACGTTTCGCCAGCTGGCACAAAGTAACATGGTGCAGTTATTGTGGTACTATAGTGTACCAGAGCTTGCGGGAGGCGGTAATTGCAGTGGTTTTGCAAAAGGGGACTCAAGCACAAAGCAAGAAATCATCGTAAATCCCGTTATGGATAATGCCCATTGTGGGGTGCGATATGGGCTACCTTTCTCATTGAGATGTCTGATTCGCGGTTTTGTGTTCACAGAGAGACTTGGAATTCCGTTTTTCATGGTCCAAGGTTATCGCGATTAATTGTGGTCGGACGGACCACAGAAAGCATTGGAAAGCTGTCTCTCCATAGTTAGCAGTGCAATGATCAATGTTTGGAATAGTGAGGAAATGCATCAGTTGAGAGGATGTGAGACACGACCCTCAGCAAGTGCGGGTACTATGCGGATTTTGAATTCCAACACAACTCATTAACGTGATGCAAGAGAATGTAGGGGTTGTCTCGGGATAGTGGCAATGATCTTTGTTGTTGTGTCCCGCATGGTTGATTGCAAACCAACGTGGCACAGTGGTTTAGCGAATACTTGAGGAACATGAGGCATTCCTCGAGAAAAAGGGTGAATTAACCAAAGTTTAGACTGTACAGAAGATGTGGTACTGGAGGCAGAGGATAGGACTAAAATGTTTGGAATATTCAAGAAAGGTATAAAACAGGCAGGGATTTGATAGTGGCATGACATTTTGTTGTGTCGTAGGTAGCAAGTGGATGATTTGCGGGCAAGTTGGTCTGGAATAGTTGTAGACATATGTATGGTGATGTGAAGCTGACAGCAAAGTGTGATAGTGGAGGGAGAGATGCATTTTGGTGAGTCGCGCAGTGAGTGGAACGGTAAGAAATCCTTCCTGGACTAAGAAATCCTTCCTGGACATTGAGGAGGTGTTGAAGAATGTGTCTTGTTGATGTATTTGTATGAACTGGCACGTAGTGATTGAGGTTTAGTAGTGTTGAGCTGGGCAAAGACAGCAGGATGATGAACAAAGTGGGGATGTGGTGGAATGGCAGAAAGACAGGCGAGTTGAAAAGCTGCTGTTTACCCATCCATGTCGATGTGGTCTCGAGAGCATGCATTTGTTTGCGAAATGAAAAATTCCGATACCAAGTGGCCATTTCAACTGCCCAGTTGCCAAAGTCTTTTAAAGTTTTCACCGAGACTTGGCTGCAGGTGAAACTTTGTACTGTACTACTGTACTAGACGAAAAAAATAACGATATTTTACTGTAAAATACTGTACTCTTTGGTGATCTGGTCTGTACGCGGGCCAGGACTGGCGTGGCTGTGTGAGATCACAGGTTTATTTCTTCATTTTTGGTACCGTGCTGGATAGGGAAACTGGGTCGAAAATATCCCCTTTGCTGCGTTTGTGACCCCTGACCATTTCATTCCTGACTGGTTTTTCATATCGGGCTAACCAGAGTGCCGCCCAATCAGGACAGAACAAAGTTGTTGTAGCAAAAGTAAAACAGGTCAGGCGAATGCGTACGGACACCCCCATGTCGACAACTTATTCCCACTGCAGTGCAAACTCAAGATAAGTAAACAGTAAAGATTCATTCATTCATTCATTCAATTCAAAGCAATGGAAAAACGGATCTGCATCTTGAGCCATCTTTTGATCGCACTCAACCGATCTCTCGGTCACCAACACCCTGTCAACTTTATCATTCCGCTCTACCCTTTTCGCCCTATATCTACATCTTACTGCACCGCCCCTCAGATCATCATCGCTAGCGCTTCAGGCTCTAGTCCTGCATCCCAATTCTTATGTGAAATCTCTCAACTTTTCTACTCCAGTACCCATTACAGCCTTTTTGCCGTGAGCTCTCTACGCCATGTTGAAATAAATGCTATTGTGATTACGAAATCAGGCTTGCAAACCGGCTTGTTGACAGGGCATGTCTAACCACAAATACCCGCTTCAGGAATGAGAGAGACCACGAAAAACATCCCCTTACTCCCATTAGCATGGCAAGCAACAGAGCTGCAGAGGTTAATCCCAACGCTATCACCAAACTACAACTCATATGTCTCAGGAAACAATATGCCCATAATCTTCATATTTCGATCTAGTTTACGACACCACCCTGCTGTAACATTTCCAAACTGCCAACGCCAAGTGCAATGCCACTTGTCTATATTATTTTAGCCAAAGCTTCTAGATACCTGGATTTATGGCGACAGGCTGCCCAAGTACACTGCCCCCCCGCCCTGATACACCATCTCTGAACTCGAACGACGGTTACAGTTTTTGATTCTACCGTCTGCCATTTGTAGCTTAATTTCTACAAATCGAGCTGTCATACACTCCATAGTCCGTGTGATGGCTGTACTGTGTACATACTTCCATACTTGCAACATCTACCTCTACTGAACAGTACAGTACAGTACAGTATTTTACATATTGACCAACTGGACGTTGTTTTGCGATTGTCCCGATCCGTCCTATCATGATGCCATTCCTCTTGCAACCGATTTATGTTGACGATTTATCGCTCACCGAGCTAGATGTTTTGCTCGTATTCAACAGTTTCAGTCCTCTCTGATGGCTTTTGCCATTTCAATTCTCTGCATTGTTCCAGTTTATTCTGCCTTTATCAGTTTGGTCATTCTCTGTCGCGCAATGCGCGTATTTCTCAGAGAATTTACTTTTACATTTATTTTCATCCAGGCATTCTCAGAAAATACTGTAACCCTTCATTCGTTGTACTGACACTACCGTACGTATGCTCTTTCATTGTTCAAGTGCGTTCAGACGAAAAGGCTCATTTATGCCACCAAACTTGCTCATATAGACGTGCATTGTAGACCAATCCACATCATGAGTTTTCTGTTCAGAGGAGACCAGTTCTAAAAAGTTTGCACATTCTCATCCGAGTTGAGCGGCAAACTCTCAGTATCTTCTGGTTGCAATCACCATCTCACACAAAAGTTAACTCAAGCTGTCCCAACTCGCCTGTAACCATAAGAAAACATAATTCATCAAAGTCAACCATGTTCAACAATGCCCTAGTTTCCAACACTCGAGCAAGTCAGCCCTGACATTAGTAATCTAATGCAATATCGCGGGTAAGTTCCTATTACAGTAGAGTCTCGTTGTGTCCAAAAGGTAAACTTTTCCGAGATCACATGCCTCTCCAAATTATCACCACAAGAGCTGTATCGACAGTAGACACCCTAGGTCCTGTCCTTGTCAACAATTTTCGCGCTGTTGCCCCATAGACATTTGAAAAATGCATGAAGAAACCATGGGTTTGCATCCACAATTTTGTTGTCACTAGCTCCTCGCTCTTCTAAACAAGCCCCGAAACTTGGGGTACCTCCAAACTATACTGCGCCCTCAAAAATTTGGGGTGCTAGCATTTGTATACGCCGTCTCATAGTGTTTGTGCATTGTTGTTCACGAAGACCGAGGTTTAGACACACATTTAGGTTCCACATATCTCTCCAAGGGCTGCCATGTTCGAGCGGCAGACAAATCATCTCCCCAATTATCAGGGTGTAATCGTCGTTAGTGCACACAGTTTTTTCTGTACAACTCGTTTCTGTTGTTTGCGCGGAAAGGTGCTCATCTATCAGATGTATCAAGAGCACATACTCTACCGGGATGGAATGTACAAGGTCCAATGCCGGTGGACTGAACTTTCATTCGTACCAATATCAATGCGGACACTGGCGTTTGTGCAGGGGAGCATACGTCCTCTAGCGGGGGGAGACGAAACAGTTATATAAGTAAGGAACTTGTGCTGGGGCAAGGTGTGCACAGGTGAGGGCAGGTCCCTGAGAGTCATCCGAGAGTTGCAGAAACGGAACCAAACTGCTTTTATGGAAGCTCAGAGATAACCTGTAGAAATGCAGCCGGCAGGTGACCACGACTTGCTATGGCCCCACATTCGGGAACAGTCGGGTGGTCCACTTTTCCAAAGGCATGAGTATGGTGTTCCGCACTCTAAAAGCATGCGAATCATGAAACGTTTTAAGTTGTTGTAACCGCCCCAGCATAGAATCGTTACTCGTCCTAAATCTCATGACCTGTGATTTTAACGATTGTGCACTTCCTTTGCTGAAGCTGTCACGGAAAAATATGCAGGCAACTTGGTAGATGATGTGGTGACATCTGGAGCATGGAAACATCAGCGATGCATAATTCAAACGGGAGTAGCCTCCATACAAAGCCTTACCTGAATGCCAGTCGAGTATACTACTGTACATACCGTAAAATACAGTACAGTACAGTACACTAAAGTACAGTACAGGGTAGTATCATGTTTTCACCGCACTTGCCTTGCCCCAATGGAACTCCACTGTAAATTATTGAATCCCAAGATAAAACGGTAAATTAATCATAATTTTTCGGACATTTATTAGAAGACGAAAATCTGGAATTCTAGCTAGCCCGACTTACTTTCATTAAAATACTTTGATGGATGAATATTTTGAATTTTTGAGTTTGAGAACCTCCTGAAGTACGTTCTATTTTTAAATTTGTTACATAATCCTCATACCTCCCTTCACTTTCACTGAATTGGAAATCAACAAAACTTTGCCAAACAAGACATTTTGCCCATATTCATGCCGACAGCGTAAGAGACTTACATCTACTCCAATTTTAAAATAAGCTCTTTCGGTGTGGACAAAAATTGAAAAAATAACGAATTCTCAATTTTCTTGTTTTACCACATTTTGAAACACGTTCCGAATAGAGAAGCAGTCTCTCACTTTGAAAACTATCTCGACTCACCAAACATGTCAATGAGGAAAGAGGAAAGATGGGTTTGACCCGCTCAGCTTATCATCATTATTCAGGGAATTCTGCAAGGACGGAAAGAGCATAACAAGCTCACTATCTAGCAGAAAGAAACAGAAAAGATATTGAGCTAGTTCACAAGTGCCAGACCGGGCAATCAGTTTGATCTTGAGCCGCAAATGTAAAATGGTGCTTACATTTGTGGTTTGCGCTCATTTTACCCCGAAATGCATTACTTGCTGCCCAACTATGAAAACAGCAACTAGTTTTGTGCAAGAGGCGGGAAATTCCCACCTTTCCTGCAAAGGTCCTGCGATTGCGAGCAGTAAAATTCGTTGCCATAAAGCTAAGATTACGCAGTTACCAGCTCTTGAGAGAAGAGAGCGCATCACTGATAATACAGCGGTGTCCGCTGGAAAATCCCATCCCTGAGGCTAACATTTACATTTCCGCAAAGATTTGAGCAACGGTTGACTAGGACATAACATTTCACTGTAGCACGCTTGGCACTTCCTGAAGCATTGTTTAGAACAAAGATAGGACTACCCCAGCAGTGAGCCGCGTTAAGTATCAAAACGGATTTTACCACTTTTTTCATTACTATAATCCGCACAAACAGGAGCAACAGGCCTGTAATTATTAAACAGGGCGCACCGTTTAGTGTAAATTGTCTGCCCTCAGATGAAAAACATGAAAAAAAATTAAAAACAGGAAACCACGAGAGCCAACAAATAACACTTGAAATGCCTCAGGTGCTGCTACTGAAAAGAGAAACCTGGGCGAGTGCAACTTCGATGAGAACGCTGGTTTAGGCTGCAAAAACTTAACGCATGTTTCAAATCAATAAGAATATTGTCCTCAACTGAGCCGCGCGGTTTTGCACTCTGACAATCGCCAATTGTTGACGCCCTTTCCTGTTTGCACGTGTCCAGGAAATGCTGTGTACGGAACAAAGTAAGTTTGTCCTTGGGCCATTACAATCCTCTATCCATTTCTCCGATATTCAGACCTGAGAGGCCCTACAATAGCATTCAAGAGCCAAGAATTAAAAAACTAGGCTTGGGACATGTTACCAATAATTACTGACGATGAGCACAATATCTGTCGACGGCCCTAGCGCCAAGGGCGAATACCAATGGCGTATCATATCCAATGGAGATTTCATCTATTAACTGTGGCGTGAATATCTATGCACTGTGTGTTGTGTAACTTGGGAACAAGAGTGGTATTGCGAGCGTTTGAAAAACTTGTAAATGGAAATCTGGGGGCGACATTATGGCTCCATCACTTTTGTTTTCCTTCTATTTTCGCATCTCAGGCCTTGAAAGTACTGAGCGTCTAGTCCACTAAGAAAGTAATCTCCAAGCATTCCTTTCGCCAATTGCGAGGATTCCAGGTTGGATATATTTAGTCTCATTTCCTCGCCGCACCATTCTTACTGAGTTGTTGCGTTCGGTGAGCGTGAAACACAGAATTGATCGAAATTCAGTACGAAAGATTGGAACAACTCTTCATTATTCCCGTGTTGCCTATAGAAGGAATACTTTTAGAAAAATTTAATGGCAGTGTCATCGTTGAATGTTTCAATCAGGGGTATTCAGATTGAGGAATTTTTGTAAATTAAAGTTGCTTGAAGTGCGGCACTTGGTTATCCAGGTCTTGAACTGATTGATAATATTGTTCGACTTGAAAGTCAGTTGGCGTTCAAAGAAATGGCAAAGGCTGCCACTATTCCGCCAGAATATACTGTTATAAACAATCTGGTGTTGGCCGCACTATTACGGGCAGAAGAACGCCTTCTCCTCATACGATGATGGCATCCATTTTTAGATGGATCTAATTTTATCTTCTTAAGCGGAGCTTTAGAAGGCAAAAACAGCATTTGTGGTGTCTCAATGAATGCTTGAGCAACCATTAACATAAGAGTTGACGTGAGATATGAAATGAACCGGCTGAGCGGGAGTGAGCTGGGTGACATTATAGCTGCAATTTTTACTGGGATATTTCGGGATCCTTCCTGATCGCTTAGTACTTGATATATGCAGCAGGTAAATGCTGCATGGCTGCACCAATCGCTCAGGGAATTGAAAGAAATCCCTAGGGAGATTTTCCTTGTTTTGAGCGACAGATTGGAATAGACTGGTAAATTACACGCGGCTTGAGGCTTGAGGTAGTGCACAGTGTCAGTCTTTCAGTACATTAGTACATGAAGGCGTCTCTTTTGCACTCACTTATGTACCTACAGGTTGCAAACTCCCAGTGGAATGATGAAGCGGATTACGGAGGTGCTGTATACACTGTGGGCCGTTCTCCATCCAGACTGATTGAGTTTTCAAATGTGGAAACTGCAGTTGTTGCGATACTTACAATTATAGGAGAGGCTAAATTTTAACATTCAATATCAACCATTTTACACCTATCAATGTGACATGTCCACCGTAATTGTTACATTGGTGTTCAAAAACGAACAAAGTTGCGATTGTTGCTGCGCCAATATCCCTCGTTTTGATCTTTTTCTGCTCGACAAATGTTGTTGTCCAGCAATCGGTGGACCTGCAAGAAAAAGACTGGAGCAACACTTGCCCAATTACTTTCCACGACAAATGCGTTAGCTGCTATACACCAGCATTTTTGCTACGCATTTGACTCTCCTCAAAAGTGACCAGGATTGCACCCAGATGCCTAACACATCAGCGTCAACGATTACTCTTTCACTTTTGGATTCAATGCCAATTGAAATCTTTCTGTCAAGTCAACAAAAAGAGCTTCTGGCTTCAATGGCATTGTATAGTATACAGTAGTACTTGGAACTGTAAACTATGTTGTGAGAAGAAACACACTTGAAAGACGTGAATTGATATGAACGCTCCCATTGGCAAAACTCACAAACGCCATGTACACACAGTACTTGGCTCTGTTTTAGACAAGCGGAGCAGTTGGCGGCATATTTGATACAGCCTGGAATACCTTTTCCAATCGCGGTTCCTCTGCTTAAACGTATTTCTAACGCTTCATACGCACCGATTCGCGATTATACAGCAAAGTTTTGTGGACTTTACCGTGAGCCGCGAGATTCGAACATTCGACTATTTTTACAAAAGTACTGCGAAAATTTCCTCTAAACTAGCAAGCCTATTCCACTTGCAAGTAACTGATAAAAAGATGTGGAACGGGTCATGAGTTACTGTTTGTACTAGGGCAAAAATTGAACAGTTTTATTTTAGACACTAGCAAAGAGGTAAATTCGGGAGCGAATTTGTGAAAACTCACGCAACGAGTCTCACATTGACGAGGCGTATTTGAATCTTTCTGTCTTCGCAATAGGATAAGGTTTCCAAATGAAGCAGTGTTTGTTCGGCAAACGGAAAGAATGCGGTGAGCATAGTGATGCTGGGAGATGTTCAAGAAAGGTTTGCACGGAAAAAACAGCGAGCGTAAGCGAGGTAGCAAAGTTTTGAGAGATTTGGTGGTTTGGGTCTCGCAGTGGGTGCGCTCGTTTGTGAGGTTGTTGATACGGGACCAGCGGATCACTCGGGATTTGCAAGGTGCATTGAGACAAGTAATGTGAAAAAGGATAGGAATTTGAAGGGTATGTGTGTCATGTGTTGTGTCAACATTTCAAGATGTTTGAATCGCTGCTCTTCGGGTGGAAAGATTTGGGCTGACTGGCAGTTGAACGGCATCACGGACTCTGCTCCAAAGCTGAGCTTGAAGCGTCATAGATTCGGTTTTTTTCTTCTTTTTTATAATTTATTTTTTGGGTTGGAGATATTCAAAAAGCCGCCTGGGAGACATTCCATTCAAAAAACAGTTAACACCCTGTCTAGTAGTGATAATGAGCCACGATGACTTTGATATGAAAAACTCGAGCGCACTAACTTTAGATTTTTATAATTTATAATTAACAAGAAGATGAGCAATTCAACTCGATTTGCATTGTGGTGGTTTGTCGCTCTTATGCAAATTACAATGAATCATATTGCATAATTTCAAACGAGGGCAGAATATACTGTACCCAGAGGCTCTCCTGGAGATACTAGATTCGGCGAGGCTAACATCAAGTACAGGTACGTACACTAGCTCCAGTAGCTAGGCTAGCAAAGCATGCATGAATGCAGGGCCATCTGCTGCAGGGCCATCTGCTGCAGGGCCAAATTACAGCACCCTTCACCCGGCCGTTAGGAAATAAAATTCCCAGGAAATAAAATTCCCAGGAAATAAAATTCCCAATGAAATTTCATCGTATTGTGGCCAACCACATCCAGTGCCGAAAGTCCCCAAAGTGCAACTCTATTCCACCAAACAAGCACATTGCCACGCACAAAAGTACAGGATGCCGTAAAGATTCTGCACCGGGATTGAAAGCGGGCGGGGCCATGTGGTGAATGAATAACTGAATGAGATTTCAAAAGCGTGGTCTTGGGCTGAGAACCCTAACATGTGAGGGGTGGACAATATACAAACACGTCTTGATGCTTTTGCAACGTGGAAAAAACCAAAAGGGGGATCGGACAAAGTATATGGTGTGTGGAATATAGCGGGATTTGCGGGGAGGTCGAATGCGGGGGGTGCCATAATGACAGTAAAGAAATAAGGGAATGATTGAATCGGGTGAATTGTGTGGGGCTAAAGTCGGTGACGGAATGGATTTGAGATGTTGGCACAATGGGTGCCGGGGCCGAGGCCCGTTGTTTCGAAGAGGTGAGCGGAGGATTGGGCCAAAAATGAAGAAAAGGACGGGGGCACTTGGTTTGTGTTGTGACTTGAGTTTGGGGGAATTGGAAATTCAGGGGAAAAATAGCAGGGGGGGATGAGAAAGGGAGGGGGCTTTGGTTGGAAATGGGATAGTATTTCGGGGTGCGGAAGGTGGGTTGAATCTGGGAGATGTTTCCTTTTTTGGGACTGTTGTGAACATCGCCAATGCAGAGACACAAGAGTGTTGCGAATTATACCGGTATAGACTGAGTTTTGTACGGCGGTTCTCTGTTGGGCTTGTGGTATACTGGTAGTAGTGATAATGCGCGGCTAGTGTGCGTAAAGGGCGTTGATTAGCGCTGTTATGGATGTGTTTGGTTTATTATTAGCCAAGGAATGTTGAAAATGGCGGGGTAGGGATGAACTTAGCGGGACTCGGAAATTAGGATTACTGAAAGTGAATTGCATATGTTGGATCAATGCGGGGTTGGGTAGCGTAGGTGGTGCGATTTGGTAACCTTACAAATGTCTGTTTGTTGAGTGTAATACGGTATCTGTGTATGGGGGGAACAAGGGCTCGGGGACACAGGCAAGCGTAATGAGGTGCTTGGAGAATTGGCGTCGTTTTTGTGGGCTTTTGGGAATATTATTAGTACTGGGTCTTATTATTGATACTGGGGAAAATAGCAGTGGCGGCAGATATTTTATTTTACCGTGTGGATATTGGAGAATTCGTTAAAATTTTTCGACTGGGACAAATTGCCTCTCGCCCACCAGGCAGGTACTGTACAGTACAATAGTGGCAGTGCCACTCTAGTGTGCAGTAGAGTTAAGCTACTAGGGCGACTGCGAATTAAATTGGTAATTTAGAATTATACAGGATTAGCTGAATCTTGAGGATGCAGCAGACTCTGTTACTGGACTGTACTGTACAGAACACTGTACTCGACCGTTCCTGGCTCGGATAGATTTTTCCCCTTTTGAGGGCCGCTAGCCCCCCTTTTCTGCTTGGTAAAGTCTTCTTCTTCTTCGTTGCAATGGAGGTGGTGCTAGTGTTAGCGGAAGCACGAGATGCTTCATCGAATCGCGGTTTGTTAGCATTTATTTTTTCTTAAGATTCTTGGAAGTGGGTCATTGAGTTGCGGAATAATTCGAGGGTACAGTATCAATGCAATACTGTACTGTACTGTACATAATGGTCGCGGAATATTTGATACAATGACCGTTGGCCAAAGACATGTGTGCAACAAGCGGGGGATAAAACAATTATTTTCCATTATGATTATACTGTACTATAATGTGCAGTACAGTAATGGGATTGTCTGGTTGGGTAGGGGTGTGCCTTATTGCGATCTGAGACGTTAATTCCTGTGCTCAAGTCTTGGTCAGTTGATGCGCAGTTGATTACAATCGCATTGTAAGTACACGCACAGAGTGAAAGCACCACCGTACTGCACTTTACAGCAAACAAAGGAAGGATGGAACAACAAAAAATGAAAAACAGTTTATTGAATGAAATTTGTGAGTTTCCATGCAAGCTAGCCAGCAAGCGACGAGTTTTTCGTATCAAACATATGAACGTAATGATGATAAAGAAGAAGAACGAAAGTGATGCATACTGAACCGACTTGGTACTGTTGGCACATTCATTGAAATGCTTTTTGTCAATAAAAATTTTAGGGGCTGCAACGAGTGTAGCGCTGTCTTCAGTCAGAGAACGGCTGACACATTAAGCAAAGCAAAGGAGTGTTGTATGCAGCAGTTGCCGAAAGCGGTTGTTGATGTGAAACCTTTCGCAAAAAAATGTGTTTGCGTGGTAAATTTTTACTTTCTTTTTCTGGGTTGCGCCTCTCTTGAGATCAACTCTTTGACAAAGTTACAACAAAAACCCCCTGTTTTGTTCATCTTCGGCAACGACATTGGCCTCGGAAATAAAGGACATTTAATTCGAATTATTTGACTGTCTCGCGTTGTTGATAAATTTCAAATAATATCAAATAATAGAGTAGCACCCCCTCCCCTTTCTGAAAGGAAGGTTTTGGGCCCATGACAACAACAGTTGCTCCGAGGGTCAAAGCATTGTTTCATTACAATTGAAAAAAGGAAGGGATACTATGAAGTAAATTGAAAAATAAATGAATGAAATAGTTTAATTATGACAAAAATATAAAGGAAAATGCGCCGTGGTCTGATATACCCAAACTT
Organism: Kappaphycus alvarezii; assembly: GCA_002205965.3. Taxonomy (NCBI): domain Eukaryota; phylum Rhodophyta; class Florideophyceae; order Gigartinales; family Solieriaceae; genus Kappaphycus; species Kappaphycus alvarezii. The sequence continues at coordinate 87,473 of NADL03000463.1, forward strand.
CCGTCGACACCTCAAAGTGTATCATATTATTCTGTTAATGGTTGTTTTTATCGCCATTTTATTTGGCACATAATTGTGGGGAAAAATGGGCCTGTTTTCGAGCTATTCATCGCATCCTCCCGACCGCTCTATTCCCATAATTCGGTATGAATATAGGGGAATTTTTTTTTAAAAGTTATTAAATTGTATAAAAAAAATTGAAAGGGTTTTGCTTGAAAGGATAGCAGGAAGATTGTGTCCCGACCGCTCCAACTGTCGGTATTCTGTTCTCGAGCTGCATGGTGGTGCCTGCCGCCCTGTAGAGCACATTGTAGCGCGAGTGGCCCTTGTATTGCTGCAGCCTTTGCCCGACCCCCTCCCCTCACCAAAGTCACATCCCTACTCTTCCCTCACTTTTCGACCAAACTTCTGTACTAGTAGTAAACTTTTACTGCATTGCCCATTGCCCCGTTGATTGCAATATTGTGCGCTCGGCACTTTTACCTCTCAATGACTTGTACTTAACAATCTTCCATCTGCGATTCACATCCCAAGCCCCTCCCTCCTCCCCTTTTCTCCTCTGTTTCCTTTCCTCCCGTCCGTCCCTCCTCCCCAACTCCACCACCACTCCAATCAACCTCCCACCTCCATCCCTACCCACCTCCATTCTTCAATTCTGTCTCGAAAATTCCGTTTCCCAATCACTCATTCACTCAGTTGCAGCCATTCAAACCGCAACCACAATTTCCCTTTGGCCCCTACCACGCTCCGTGTTCAACTCAATTCCACCCAAACCATCCTCCCCACTCCCAACCTCACACTCTCAAAAAAAAAAACCAACGACTAAAAAACATTCTATTCAAAACCCATCCTTCCCAAATAATCCACATTTTCCTCTACCAGCTTCAAAAAAAAACAAATCCTCTCAACGTCATCATCCACTGTCTTCGATTCATCACCCAACTTGCCGTTCTCTCCATCCCCCCACCCCAAAAAAAACAGTCATCTCCCGTTCCCCGGTTACATTTCTGCTACACATCTACACGCCAACTCACTTGCTTTTACCATTGCCAAATCACATTTGCCAACCCCCATTTTCACCACGGCGATCCACTTCAAGCCTTTTTCTCCTCCCTACATCACGCAATTCCGCCTACCGCTGCCGCTTTTTATTTGTCTAACGGTTCATGAACACATCGTACCCCACCTACATCAATTCTCCTCCACAAATTCCCAACCCCCAGTCTCCACTCGCACCCCTCCCATTTCAATTTCAACGTCTCGATTTCTCAACCGCCGCCATTCCTGCTTCTTTCCCTCCCCCCATTTCCCTACAAGAGTCCACCCTCTTACTCCGCATACCGCACCCGTCCCCCCCCTCATCCCCATCATCCAAACCCCTCCCGCCCAAACTCCACTCACAATCCACAACCTCATCCTCACATCAACCACATCATGACCACTGCGGCTGATCGCCGTCGAACCATCCGCGTTCAAGATCTTCTCTGCAAAAGTGCTTCACAACTGTCGTCCTGCCATTCTCCTTCCGACACCACCGATCACACTCACACCACCGCCGCATTATCCAGCCCAGCCTTGTCCTACGCCCACTACCCCGCAACCACTCCACAGGCTCCTCGTTTGATCCAGACACCCCGTCGTCTTCGGAACTCGACCTGTGGAATCATCCCACTGCTGACAATCTCCCCCAACACCTTGCAGAGCAGCCCGCTCACACCGCACCCCAGCTCTTCGAAACCCCTATCGCCACTCGCAACACCACGGACCATTCCGACCACCGCCAGAAAGCCATTCGCGGTCCGTGGCGCATCGAAGAGGACCGCCTCTTGATGGATTTGGTGCAAAAGTACGGCCCACGTCACTGGAGTGCCATCGCCACACACTTTCCACGCCGCAGTGGGAAGCAGGCACGTGAGCGCTGGATGAATCAACTCAACCCTGAATTGAAGAAGAAAAACTGGACGGCCGATGAGGATCGCATCATTCTACGCGCCCATGCCTCCTTGGGCAACAAATGGAGCGCCATTGCAAATTTGCTCCCGGGCCGCACCGACAACTCGGTCAAGAATCGCTTCAATTCTACTCTCAAGCGTGCTATGAAGGAGCGTGCCCTTACCACCCAAAGTCTGAACATTGACGAGTTTGTTCAAGCCCTGCATGCCAAGCCCTACATCCTCGGTCAGGAATTCCTTGTTGCTGCCGACCATGCCGTTACCAACGGCGTGAATAAGCAGGCCGCATCTCCGCAGGCTGTCAATGGTCAGGTGCAACTCGACCAATATGGGATGCCGGGTGCTGATTTGGATGGGGCCAACTATCTCAGTCTGACAGCCGGCGGTGATGATGCCCAGTGGGCTGGATCGGCGCCTGTGGTGAACCAGGTGCCCGACATGCGCACTAGGGAGGAACAACCCATGTTTACGTACGGTTACTTGGGGAGTTCAGCTGGGCAGTCGACTTGCTCGAGTGAGGATCCACACGGCGTCGGGTCGTTGATGGGCGATCAAGGGCCTTTTGACTATAGGGAGGGGTCATCTGCTCTGTGCGGGATGAGCGGTAATGGTCGCGGGGAGATTGGTTGGACGGGACCGGTAGTGGCGAGGCCAAACGCCATGGCCGGGACGGCTCCAAGTATTGGTCAAGCCAAGGACGAATTTTGTCCAATCCGGGATAGCCTTGGTGGGCGGAGGGAAGTTTCCCCGGCAAAGACGATTTCCAAGCGACGACGTTAGGTTAGGAAGGCTGGTGCTGCTGGCGATGGGTTTGCAGGAAAGGCTTTATAGGTTTGGTGGCGGTAAGAATGACTTTTGAGTGACTCTGGAAATCGTGCGCGGAAGCGGTGAGATAGAAGGAAGTAGAAGTGGTTGGTTAGGGGAGCGAGGGTGCAGAGGTAGAGGCCGCAGATGTATAGAAGGTTGAGGAGGATATTGGAAACATTGAGTAAACTGACGTAAGAATGACATGTAGGAAACAGTACGAGATGAAAGATGTGTGCAAAGTGTATGAAAGTGGTTTATGGGCAGGCGACGGGGGGACGAAATGAGTGTCAAATGACCTTGTCTATGGCGGCCTCAATTTCGTCTGGGGAGGAAGAGTTGCCAAACTTGGCGACCGGTACACCCTGTCGATCGAATACAAATCTTCCATCAAAGTTCCAGTTGATCCTACCTGGAAAGGCGGCCTTTCCAACTTGGAGTATAGGATGGGCGTTATTGCCGTTGACTTCCGAGCGTTCGGTGATAACGAGTTTATTGACTCTGCCAAGTGCAAAAGTCTTTATTTCGTCTGGTGTACCACTTTCCTGCCACAAGAAGGAATTACAAGGAATGACAACGGCGACAAAATCGGCGGGTGGATACTTGTCGGTGAGTCGTTTCAAAAGGGCGTAACCAGAGTCTGTAAAGCCACATGCGGAGGCGACGTTGATGGCAAAGACAACCTTGTTTGCAAAGGTGTCTGGGGATATGTTGTTACCATCAATATCCTTGATTGCGGGCAGATCGGCCAAGGTGGACATGGTGGTGGTGGTTGGGGTGGTGGATGTGTTGCGTTGCGGGGCGTCGCAACGTGTGGGGTTGGCAGTGGAGAGGGAAAAGGTGGCGGCGGAGAGAAGGGTGAGGCCGGCAAAGGTGGTGCGAAAGTGACGTGCGGAAAGTGGAGACGGACGGATGGAGGCTCGGAGGGCGGGTGCGAAAGTGGGGATGAAGGAGAGCATGGTTGCTGGGGGGGGGGACTGGGTAGGGTGGGAGTGCGGATGGGATCGAGTTGGTACGGTAGTGGGAGAGGAGGAGATTGCAAAGAATGAATTTGAGAGCCAAGGAACAGTACAAGATCAAAAGAATGGCTTTTTATGATTGGCTCGTCATGATACACCCCTGGCTGGCCCACAAAAAGCATGGCGTCATGGCGCCACGTCACGCGATCTATTTCCATTTACCCCCAATCTCTATCGTCCACGTGGCAAAAAAAAGAAGCCACGTGTCAAACCACAACTCTAGCGCTGTCACTTTTTACACAACATTACAGCATACAGCAACAGTACAGTAAAGTAACAACATCAGTGGCCAACATTGCTTGCCCACAAACGCCTTCCCCCTTCCCTCCTCCCCTCCCCGCGACAATAGACAACATGGATTCCATGTACGGTACCTTATCATCCCTCGGCCATTCCCATTCCCTCCATACCCCCATGGCCACAACCGCCGGTCCCCGCCCTTGCCCCAACAAACCCCTCCCATTCCCAACCTTCGCACCCCCCTCTCCCTTCCCCTCAACTCCAATTCCAATTCCAATTCCACTTCCAATTTCCCACCCAGCACCCCCGCCACCCCACATCCCCCCACTCGCCATCTTCAACCAATCCCGCACCCCATCCATCCCCCTCCCCACCGCTCTCAATCAAATCTCCACCTTTTCCGGCGATCAAACCGCCGCCCGTGCCCTCACCCTCCGTCTCATCAACGACTTTTCCACCCCCAACGCCACCCCCAACGCACTCCCAACCCTACTCGCCGCCCTCTCCGACGCCTCCTTCCTGCACGCATTCTCCACTCTCCGAGCCACCATCGCCGTCAAACATTCACAGAAACGAGCCGTATCCGCAGAAAAATTGACCGCCACGGCGGGACTCCCGTTGTCCGCCTTGTCTCCCAAACCTTCCACCGTCTTGGCATGGCAGTTTGCCGGCGTCGCACTTGTCCTTGCAGTTGTACAGGCTGCTCATGTCTTGGGTCTCTCGCATTTCACGAAACCGCTGCTCATCGGTGTCGGTGGCTTGCTGGTTATGGATCAAGTCGTGTTGAGAGGACTGCTGTTTGAAAGCGTGTACCGTCGCTTGTTTCCCAGATATGAGGAGAAGGTTGTCAAGCATGAGGCGGGGCATTTTCTGGCCGCGTATTTGTATGGATTGGCGGTGAGGGGGTATGTGCTTAGTGCGGGGGAGGCCTTTCAGGCGGGCATTCCGGGGCAGGCGGGGACCTTGTTTGAGGATGCAGAGATGTATGAGGGCTTGAGGGTGGGAAAGGTCGGTCAAGGTGTGATTGACCGGTTTTCCGTAGTCTCCATGGCAGGTATTGCCGCAGAGGCTGTGTATTATGGTGAGGCGGAGGGTGGGGAGAGTGATGTGCAGTCTTTGTTGAGATTGTTGACCGGGTTGAATCCGCCGTGGAGTGTCGCGAGTGTGAAAAGTCAGGCGAGGTGGGCCGTTTTGGAGGCTGTGCTGTTGGTAAGAGAAAATGTGGACGCTTATGAGGCTTTGTGTGCGGCAATGAGGGAACGGAAGAGTTTGGGGGAGTGTATTTTGGTTATTGAGGATAATTTTAAGAGGTTGGAGGAGAGGGACGGAACGGGCTTGGTGAGCGCTGAGACGCAGGGCGGTGGTGGTGGGGAACAGGAATTGGAAAGGAAAGAACAGGCCATTTTGGCAGAGTTGGAGAAGATCAAAAAGCAAGTAGAACGGTTTGAAGGAAAGTAGGTGGGGTTGGCGTTAAAGAGTGAAATGCAGAGAGTACTATAATGGCGTTTGGGTTTCGAGGAGTTGTGAAGCGGGATGCGCTTTCTCTGAACTCACCACGTTGATGTGTCAGTGGTTATCCTGGCAGTTGTAGGTAATGCAGTACAAGCCATCAGTGAACCATCGCGAGGGTGGCGAGTGGTTGCTGATGCCTTGTACTGCATTATCTACAACTGCGAGGAGATGCCCGATAGTCGGTTGGAATCAGTCTCACGAAATGTACAAGCGGGAAGACAATTTTTGAACCAGTTGGATACTGCGCACGGGGCAGCATCAATTTAAACAAGTTGCAGCCGCCAAGAACCGATTGCGATGTTCTTCATTTGCTACAACGTTCTCCATCATTCGTTCCTTGAATATGCTCTTACCTGGACTGAACTGTACAGTATTTGCCGTCTTCGAAAGCTCGCAGCCTGGCTGAGTATTCTAATCATGGCCTAGAATGTGGGGCCAGACATTTATGCAAGCCGGCGGTCTCGTGTGCTAATGCCAGGTCTCATTTATTTACTCCTCAATGAAAGGGTGGTGGCCATCGCTAATCGTATATGGGGATTCAGTTTTAGATATGAGCAATTGAATTTACAAGGCGCGGAGAATAGTTATCTGACTCCCGACGAAGAGCCGACCAAAGCTAGGATTGAAGTGACATGTAGTCAGACAACTTGAAAAAGTTTCACGAAAGTTAGGCAGCGCGGAGCTATGCTGTATCAATGAGATGGCACAGATGCGTTATTTTGTACGCTGTCGGAAATATCATTAGGATGAGCAAAATACAGAACTGAGCGTTGAAATGTCAACATGTGCTTTGCGACGATTTCAACGATTTCAACGATTTCTAACGGATAACTGCAACTGACACCATTTTTTTGTCACTGAATCGCAGCTTCTAAATATCGTACCATCAAGCCCATTAGTTACAGATTCGCAAATCGCCGTGCACGTAGGTCTTCTATTCAAGCCCGATTCAACTTCCATACTGCACACGTTCCATGCCGTTACTTTCCCCAAGTAAAGAATTTGCAACCCCTCAGCTAATAACGTGAGCGTAGTCACGCGTTGATGTAAGTTCGAGATTAAGCACCGCTTGACCAGTTCTGTTGGCTCGCAACCTCACTTGTACCTGGCACACCATGTCCAAGAGCAAATTGCCCCCACACGTTTTACGTCTATGGTCACCGCCTCCTCCACTGCCTGCACGGCCCGCACAGGAGCATCCGTCACGACCGGCAAGTGAACCTTTTGGCTAGGGACCTGGCCAAAGCCGCCCGTCATCCCGTCGTAGAGCCGCGAGAGAGTCTCCACCGCACAAGACCGGACCTTCGGGCAATGGGAAGCCGCGGGGGGACTGACCTCTTCGACATCACCCTTGTCAATCCTCTCGCGCCATCGAACAGGAGAGTCAACACGTTCAACCCCTTGACCTCCCTTAACGCAGCCCGAGCAGCGAAGCATACAAAGTACCAATCTTTCATCGCTACTTCCTCTCGAGGCAGACTCGTCCCGTGCCCATATCCACCCTCGGCGGTTGGCTTCCAGACGCCTACGCCGTCATAACCAAAGTGGCAAGAAGCGTTGCAGTCAGAGCCATTGAATTATACGGGAAGGTTCGCGGGATATTCATGCAAAGGCACGCTGCGGCCGCTGCCACGTCCAACGCGGCCTGCCTGCCGGCTGGTCTCGCGTCGGCCTTCCAGCGACTTTGAACCGGATGAACTCTGTTTCTTGGTTCCTCCATGCCGCCCACTTGTACCAGTTATTTGATGCGCTTTGGAACATAGGCTAACCTATTTTTCAATCATTAAAACACCCCAATTTTTCCCTTCTACCTGCGATGACTACGTTAAAAATTTATGATTAGTGCATAAGGACAGAACCGTTATTGGTTTGGAAATACAGAAACGCAGAAAAAGTGGAAGCCAATCCCCCGAGTAGTTCTCCAGACTTCCCATTACTTACAAAAATCTTTTTTTTTGTTCTCACCGTTTCGACTTTGCTCGAAAGTACTGATTTTATCATCATATACTGTACATACTTAAGGTTTATCAACCCGAAGGAAGTAACCGCAAAGTATGGATTTATCTGCCGAAGAATATCTTGTTTAAATACATTGAAAAGTGCATCGAAAACTAATAAGGTATCAGGTACCGTAACGTTTACAATTTTTAGTTCACCAATTGCTTAAGGGGGTAAATGTGGGGTGATTTGATATATGAAAGGTACAGTGCGCGAAATGAAAAACGCAACACCTGACCTCCGGTCCCTTTCTCGCTTGAGAGGGCAATTGGTTCAGCCATTGCCCGGATTCGTCCGTCTAGCAGAACCTGAGATCCTGTTTAGTGCGGACTTATCTACAAACAATAAAGCGTCATTCTCCTTCTATACATTTACACGCACCTCCTCAGGTTTTTGGCGTCTGAACTGCCCCACGTGTAGTAATTTTAAACGACAAACACGAATATGAAGTCATATTTATACTTCGATGAACTTCTTTTAAGATATGCAAAAAAAACAATGACTCGCAGCAGCTTGCTGATGCGAAACCAAAAAGGAATCACACACTTCTTTATTGCATAGAACAAAGAACTAGAACTTCGTAGGCTTTCCCTTTCCCTCAATCACAGCAAGCAATTTCTTCGGAATACCGAGGTACAGTTTAAACAAGTAATCTGTCTCAATCTCTCCTCAAACCTTCCGAATCTCAGTCTCCAACTCCTCCAACTCCTCAAAGTTCCTGTTGCGTTTATAAACTCTTCTCGCCATTAATCCCCACACATTACCGATTATTTTGAGGTCAGGGGAGCATGCGGGCCACGACAGAGTGCGAACGGGCTTCTTTTGAAGTTACTCTCTGGTTTCCCGGCTGTATAAATGGGGAAGTTGTCTACTGAAAGACTTGTGTCCGTATTTGCCCAAACAAATGTGCAATAAATGGAAGCAAACCGGTTTCTAAAGTGTTGCAGTAGGCGGCAGCATTTTGTTTCCCCTTGAGCACAACGAGCTCAGACACATCATAAAATGAAATTGCCCCCAAACCATCAGTGACCCGCCCCCTTTCTGACGGGTGAGGAACCGCTTTTCATTCCCTCCCGTATTGTGCCAGTAGAACTTGAATTCGTCCGTCACATCCAAATTAAACTTTTTTGGTCAGAAAAAATGCAATTAGTAAAGAACGGATGGATTCGAGCAATGTTCGGAAGCTCAATCTGTACTCTCCTTTCCTTGTGATCAGGGGTCTGCTTTGGACCTTTAATCATCTTCTTGTAAATCAAGTATCCAACACCACGAAGTATTTGCTGAACACGAAGTACCTAAACGGGAATTTCCAAATGCCACTTGAGCTAAGAGGCACTTTTTTTGACCTCCGATGCCTCTCTGAGTAGACGTCGTAAAAGGTGCTCCGGAACTTTGATCGTGCGAGGCTTCGAAATTTGCCCTCTTCCTTGCTCTTCCCGCTTCACAAAGCGAAAGACTGTGGCGTAGGTCCGCTCTACTACATTCGCATTATCCCTCAGGGACATCCTTCCGCGATGGAGGGCCACAATTTCTCCCTTTTCAAACTGGCTGAGATGCTTTTTTGACTTCATGTTGGGAGGCATGTCGTTTGAGTTTCGTGATGAAATGCGTTCTAATCCGTTTAATGTAGCATTTTTCCTTCAAATCTATCCCCTCTATGATTTTACGTTTCGATTTCCCGCCAAAAGTGGTTTGGGACTTTCTGATTGCTTTTCGGTTTCGCATCGGCAAACTGGTCGGAAGCAGTTTTTTACATAACTTTGAAGGTTTCCACCCAAGCAAGAAAATGATTCAATAATCTTGTTTCTCGTTAAAAATTACTGTGGGTGGGGTAGTTCAGACACTAATAGCCTGAAGAGTTGCTTGCAAATGTATAAAAGTCAAGGTGTTGCGTTTTCCATTTCGCGCACTATATGGTCGGTTGTGACCCGGAAATCCAAAGTGTACAGTTTACAGTATATCGAACAGCAAAATAAATGCACACAAATGGCGCTTCATACCGCTAGAGGTTAAAAAGTCTACGAAAGAAATTATCCGATCCCTACAGTTAATTGCTGTTCGCAGTAAAATTGGTTTTATTCGACAAAAATACATTACTACATGAGGATAAATTGTATTAGGGTCATCGTGGTGAAAAATATTTCGTCCTAATCAAATACATTATTTTCCGCAAGCACTACTAATTATTCATCTGTACCTACTTTGTGAGGTTATCATACCCCAATTGGTTTCAATGTATTCGCGATCGTCATTGCACCGACCTGTGCCAGAATTGATATATTCTCTTCCAAATAACGCAAATCCCCTACCGCTACTCTTCAGATACTCGACGTAATTTCTTCAAAAAGTCCTGTATTTCTAATAGTTTTGATGACAAATGCCGATATTTTACGACATAAGAGCACATCTAAAGGCAAAATATATTTTTATTTCTTGATTTTTTGATATAGTTTGTGAAATGTCACCCTAAATCTATTTCTAAATTTCTTTTGTGGTCTATTTCTAAATTTATTTTAGAAATAGACACGTCCATGACCTATATGGAGGTCAAATAGATCACGGACAGCATCTATTTCTATTCCGTGTGGAGAAAGACGGCGCATATACCCTGGCCAGCATTTGCTGGCCAAAAAAGCGAAAAGGGGCCAGTCCAGTTTTACATGGTGTTCCCCATCACAATGCTTGAGAACAAAATGGACATGATACTGTAATCATATAAATATTTGTTTGTTCTCCCTCATACTGAACCAAAACCTCACTCTCCTCCCCAGCTTCCCTCCTATTCACCGACACTGAACCCCTTCCCAACCCTGCCCTCCACAAATCTCACCACAATCTCATAGCAAATATCGTTATGAGAAGAGGGAAATCTTGGGACCTCGAAGAAAATGATCGCCTCGCTCGAGCTTACATAGCAGTGTCCGAAGATCCGATTCTAGAAAATTAGAAAAAGACGAAGTGTCTCTTTAAAGAAGCGTTCACCTGATTATGTGATTCGCACCGAATGTTCAGGATTGCTTACGAGGCCATTACCACACCCGTCCTTTAAACAGTTTACAAAGTTACTTCCAATAAATTTCCGCAGATGTTCAAAAGTTTTCATCAGCGCTTCCAAAAGTCCGAGCATCCAATCCAACGGGATGTAATCACGAAAAAAAGAAGCAATGCCAGTGGAAATTCGTTTAAATCGCAAAGAAAAGATGGAATACGAAACAAAAAATTCAATAGGGAGGCTTGTTCGGGTTTTAGGACATAGAAAGTGCTGCAACAACATCAGAAGTGGGAATTAACAAAATTTGATGAAGCTGGAGGTGGTGAATCAAGTGAGTATTAATCATTTTGGGGACCAAATTCGTCCTCATTCCAGCCTTTCCCGTCTGACGATTCAAACCGGAAAAAAAATTGCTAGTGTGAACTTTAATCTTACTCCACGTGCTAAACGGCATGAGAGATTTAATATTGCATCTCGAATTGCAAAGTTTATGAGACAAGAAGAATTGCACACAGAAGCTGTGGGGTCCATGGTAGGCAGCAAAGTTCGCAAATCTGACGCAATAGAAGAGAAGAATTTATAATAGTTTTTTCATTACCAGATACTGAAAATATACCAGAAGTGAGAGAGATTTTCACAGCAATGCGGCAAATATACTTAAACTGTGCTTTGCATAGAGCGAAGTTTGAGAGCATTGATATGAATTTGTCTGCTAGAAAAATGGCACTGTGATTGATTCATATAAGACTGCATCTGAGTCTCATGTTCACCTTATATATATTTTCGCAGTCAAATAATCCTCAAAACATGAGGATCAACCAAAAACTTTCACAGGTAAAGCACGTTCAGTTTACTTGGCGCAAATGTAAATGTAATCAGCACTGATAAACCTACGATGTGACTCTATCCAAATGTTCCTTCATGTACAGAAATAATTGCTGACGTTTTATTTGCACACGGATCAAGTTATACTATTGAGAGAAACATCTAGTCCTCCGTCAATAGCGATTAATGATTTTCCCATGGTTATTCATTGAGTTGCGAACATATTCGATGCTTGCAAAACTACGTTAAACGCAGTGAAAGGAGTAAATGAAAGAAATTTAATAGGTTCACTTTGATTAATTCACCATATATGCGTCTACGATCAACCTCTCCTATCCAATTCCAACAAAAAGTAGTACAATTTGTTAGAATCAGATTTACATATTTAAGTTCATATCTTTTGGAAGAAGTTGCTTTTATTTCGCGAAGTGTCGCTTTAATTCCCCGCCCCAGTCCTATGAAAACGAGTATTGGTAGTTGTAGCTATAATGACACAAATAGCTTTGTTAGTTCGTCGCATGACCGGCTCGATTACAAGCTATACCGTCTGTAACCGGGAATTTCACGCACATTAATATCTGAAATATATCAAAGCATACTACTTCGATTCTATATATGATTAACAAGGCCTGACAGGACATAAAAGTGCTCAGTACCTCTTTTAATTTCTGCTTGCATTCGTGCTACAATTGACGCATACATTCCGTCTGATAACATTCCTACATTACCGAGCTCATCTGCACTTCTAAAACTCCAAAAAAAGGATTTCTTCTTCCAAAAAGCGCAATAGCTTCCTCCAGGAATTACAAGTCACTCTTTCCAGATTTGTAGACATATTGCAGATGTTCTACAACCGTGTTGTGAATTATGAAACATACCCTCATTACAAGACCAATATGTAATCGATTCCGTAAATTGGCTGGGTTTCATCCTTCGTGGGTACTCATCTTTCCCCTATGCACCTCAAAGAAAAGCCTTCCATGTTACCATGTTATTTATTTTCATCATCCTAGCCAATATTGAGGGCCAGTGAAAATTTATGTGGCAGTAACACACAACGGACGTCGGTACTAATGTCCTGTAGCTTCAGATTACTTCATTGTAGTATTCGTCTCTCGAAATTCCTCTTTGCTTTTGTCCACTAGGTACTACAGTTAGTAATGAGTTTATATTATATGGATTCTGCAAGATTGATATAATTGAGAATTATTGAAGTGATTATCGACAGGATTTCACATTGATGCTTGCCTTTGGCTAGAAAGTTAGATTTATCGCTCCTCCATCTGGTACAAGATATTCTGCGCTTTGATTACGATAAACATCAAAGTACAAATTAAATGAACCGAATCGAATCAAAGCTGGACACTCCTGAGATTCCAATTATTTCTCTTTCAAACTGCTCTGTTAGTATATTGGAGATTTTCTCTGAAATTATTTTGCTCGATCATCAATATACTCCATTCAGACTCTTCAGTTCACAATGTAAGTACTGTTTCTACCTACAATATCAGGATAGTGCTTCCGCAATTCCTTTTGACTCCAAGTTAAATAATGCTTATTTCACTATCAGCATTGAAATTTATCCCAAATATTTAAAAAGGACTAACAACTGGATGAAATTTACACCAATAGCGAAATCTGATTGTTTTTAATTCATCTCCTTCACTTTTATAAATTCTTTTATTTGAAAAAATTTTTTAGGCAAAATAAGTTTTGATATTATATTCTCCATCAATAGACCTCTAAAATTCATCTATTTTTGCTGAAATCCACTTGCAGTAACCCGAGAAAAACTGATACATGGAAAAGGGATGCGAGCTATAGTTATTTATTTGCATTCCAATGCGGTTTAACGGGAATTTTTCAGGCTCAAAATACTAACCAGAGGAATTAAAGAGCACGGATTTATATGCACTAAAGAAATTAGTTATTTTGGAGATAAATGAGGTTTTTGAATTTATGACTATTAACCTCCATGAAAGGACAACTTCAAGTAGGAAAATGCGTTCATCTGTCTCTTAATTTCTTTTAATACTAAAAAAATTTGCGCACGATTATATGACTCTATAAAATAGCGTAAGTGAAATCCTCTTGCCTTCATGACAGCGTCCCCATAATGTACGTTCAGGACTGAAAAAAGACGCATTCCTTCCTTTATCCCCCAACCCAGGACTTGTTCTGTGGGAATAGAAGATTATAATTTCAACACTTACCTGAATTAATTTAAGTCATTCAGTAATCGCATGTGGGCTACCGAGCTGGAAAGATAATGTTAATGAAATAGCTATTCTATGCGAAGGATGTTTATTGGTAGTACGAAGCTGCAATTTAAAATTAAAGCCAATTTACTTTATTAAACAACACATTAAATGTCAATATTGCACTCCTGAGTGATATTATAAGACAGAAACCGCTTTTGATGGTGTTTGGAATTTACAAAAGGCAAATAAAACAAGTTTAAATCAATGAAAAGCACACAAAAATTGTAAAATTGGCGCACAGAACGCTAAAGTCCCTATTGCAACGATATAGGACCATAAACGGTATGAAGGGGGTGACTGATGCCGTCAGAAATGCAAACATAGAAATTAATCCACAGCCTTTCATAAGATTCTACAAAACTCCTCACGTGTTCTCATTTTCCCTCCGCAGTCCTTAGGTCGAGGAAAATCGAATCAAAATGAGAAGGATGTGGAAAAAGGCACAACTGAACTCAGAGGACCGGGCCCATACTGCTGGCTCGAGAGTAGCCTTTCTTCGAGTCATGCCATTTCCAAGCGTCTCGAGCGTCTGCGAACAGTAGTTAACGTCTTTTTACAAGAATTTATCCTCGTAAGGGACTAGAAATTAGCAATCAAAGTTAAGAAAATGACCGCCAATTGTGATAAATGAATACACCGTACAGCTCCCTACTCAACGAAAAGACCTCGAATATTGAAGAATGAGCTGAATCTTCCGATTTCGGTAAGCATAACGCGGAATTACGGCAGGATATCGGCTCCTTGTACTACAGGCTAATTAAAACGAAAGCCTCGATTCTTGAGGAAGCACATAGATGCCCGATTAAAATTTTCAGGGCTTAAAAAAGCAGAGATGAGCGGTGATGGGTAAGGTTATCTTGAATGACAAAGAGAGATTCAACTTAGATATCACTGATGGGTAGCAAAGCTACCAAAAAGACTATAGGAGGGAAGTGCTGGTGCTATTGAATCGGTAGCATAATGCAAATGGTGTGATAGTCTAGTAAATATCTGGTGCATAATATAAAACTGAATCTATTCAACTTACTACAAGGCTGCGTGGACTGAAAAAGAAGTTACTGGGATTGTCTGCTGAGGACTTTCTGCGCTTTTCTGATGAGAGGTAGACGCCCAGATGGCTTTTCTTACGTAATAATGCATCAGACTACTCTTATAGGGTAGCAATAAGTGTTTTAAAGTCTAATTAGTCAGCCTATTTTAGTGCTACACCAGCATTATGGATTTAGATCTGGTAAAAAATCTTTAAAGATTCCTGAAAAAGGATATTTGTGCCTGTTTGAAGCATGTTTTGCTTTCACCGTGATATCGAACTGTACCACTCAATACTGGAACAATATTGAGACGAGAATTTATCCAGAATTCATTGAAATCAATTAGAAATAGCTATATTGAGATAATTTCTCGGCAAAAAGGAATGAACGACTGCTGCGCTCCCGCATTTACAGTTTTATCCGATAAGGCATATGTTTTCTTATGGAATCAATCATCCCTATATTTAGGCCTTGTGTAACTGGAAGTCTAACCACGTCACTTAGAATGATTAGCTAGTGTAATGTTTTATGTTTCCAAGACGTAAATAACTATGTTTTCAGTAAAAAAAGGAAAATTGAGAAAGTAAATATTGATAGACATCGCAATTACCTAGATGCTTGAAACTTGGAGCATTTCTAAATCATATTAGTCGCAAGGCCTGTGAGAAATGGTCAGATGCTACACCGCTCTAACCATCGGATAGAAAAGTCCTCTGACCACCCACTAACCTTTTTAGTTACTGCATTTTACCAGGTAACTTGGACAAAGTAGCATGCAGTATACTCCACGCAATTACTTTATAAAGATCTGTGTAAGTATAATTCAAAATATGGTTGAAGTTTCAGATACAGATATTCCTCATAGGAATTCATGGTGCCTCTAGAGGAGAAGTAATGAGGGCCTCAGACGAATAATATTTTCGAAACCGCAATCATTACATGAATTACTGAATACGATACTGAAGGTGAAAAAGTTTCAAGGGAAAAGGATGAATTGACCCGTACAGTGTAGTACATGGATGAAACTACGAAAGTAAAATTTGAGTAACACACCAAAATGTGTATTCTAATAAAAAATTTGAATTGTTTTAATAACCAGCTTATAGAAATTTTAGTAATATAGAAAGTATTTTCTAAAGGTTTCTTATTGAGTTGCCGACAGGAGGTGTCAGTCAGATAAGAGAAAAGAAATACTTAGAGTTAATGCAAGTCTGAGGGAAGTTGAAAGGATGCAAGATAATATTTCGGTTAACATTGAAGGGAAAGACTGAGAATCAACAGTTAAGGATGGTTGCCTATAAATCATACGGGACCATATTTTACGAGTTATAAATTGAGTTAGAGCAAATTGTACTTTCAAAAATCCATTAAAATGACTACCTAGGCCTGATAGCCATCTAAATGAAAACCTTTTTCATATATTGTGTGTGAAACACTCTTTCATGACCTGAGACGCTTCGAATTTGTTTTTGAATGTGTTTTTTAATGATTTACGCAGAATAGTGTAAAAAAACCTTCCAGAGTCAGAGAATTTTGAAGAGAATGATGCTAAAGCATATTTCCAGAGTATGAACCTGTTTACTGATCTGTGTAAACTCGAAAGTTTTTTAAACAGAAGATGAATACAAAAACACCACCGAAAAGGTACTCCGATTTGTTAAAAGAGTGTTTATTTCTTGTTAGTACCCCATATGAAAATTATTTCATTCCTTAGAACTTTGGTTGAGAACCTGCACAGGAATACAGGCTCAAAATACTTCGAGGAAAACAATGATTTTGTTTATGTTCCGATGTGATATAAATAGACCCCCTGAATATGGCTTTTAAAGACAAAATGTAGCGTTATGGACCGCTGATATTGCTTTTGTTCGATTCGTAACGGAAATATTCAACTTTTAGAGTTTAAATCGTACAAAATGTTCGTGCTTACAAGTATTTAAGCGTTACCCTACCACAACAGGATAAACTTAGATAAAATTCTTCTGTACTTACACCGAGTTTTGTTGCGTCATGAAACTTTGCTTCAAGGTGATACGAAAATAGCCTACAGTTTATCAAATAATATATTGGTCTTGCTGCCAAAGATCTGCAGTAGGGAGAAATTGGTGGATTTCATAGCCATTACCGGGAAAAGTGTTAATTTATTCTTTCAAACTTTCTAATACCATTTATAAGCCATTTAAAGGAGTTTATAGGACGTTATGTAGAACTATCGAGAACTATCGAGTTCATTCTATATTTATGTGAACCTGTATTTGAAGTAAATTAGAATCACTTATTTTCTAAGACTTTCTTGAAAATGCCCTTACTTTTTTCCATTTACTTCCAACTGTTCTGTTAAAAAACACGTTTAGACCGCCATCAATTGAGGTAAAAAGTTTAAAGGCCACTGGATGGAATGAAAAAAGCCTCATTAATTTTCTAATTATGTAGTGACTGTACCCTAAATGAACCCAACACACTCAGTAGATTGAACACGGGCTTGAATACTCAAACTACCCCTAATTTTTTTATATTGAAGACAAATCATCGATTTGAATACCGACCGCTCGTGAGATATAAGGAGGCTTGTAAAACTGTATACATTCAAAAAACGAAAACTCCTGTTGAAATAATGATAAAAGGATTTTTTACCCAAAATTTTTCGGAAGTACCGGAAGCTTCCGTAAGAATAGAGCGGTACATTTAATAATTTTACGTAAACTTTAGATCGACATCTGCTGATGAAACTGTTCGCATTTTTCCCTCCAAGAAGCAGGAAAATTCGTAAAGCACCAAACAATGGCAATATTAGACTTTTTTGCGATCATTGCCAGTAAATGAGAAATACCTCAGCGGCGCACGCATTATATACACCAGCGTTGGATCAATACAGTATTCATGTTCGTAATCATCTTTGGCAGTCCCTATTTGATTTTTTTGAGTCCTTAGTTTTTAAAGGCCGATAAAGTGTTACGAAAAAGCGCTTTATTGATATATTAAAGTATATTGAGGCAGTTACTTTGTAATCATATTGGGAGCTCAATCTTACCAGAAGTACTTGAGTCACGATGATTGCACTAAAAATACATTACATTGCTTGTTCGAGGAGCTACTTACGGCCCTCTTTCGACAGACCGGGAGATAATGATACAGTATTCAGTTACAGCACAGATTTTATTATTGGTACGAAAATATGGAAAAAATTGACGAAGAAATTTATCTGGACTGCAAAAATGGATTTGATGAGTACTGAAATTAGTAAAGCGATACGGTTAGGAGAAATGTATTCATTATTGTGTCTTACTCTTGGCAGCCCTACATGGAAGTAAGCAGAGAGCAAATGTCATACGTGGTGGATAAGTTTTTGCTTTCTTGAATCCTTTGAAGGGTCATCAGAGCCTTCTCATCATGTTTAGATTGTTGAATTTAGTAAGAAAGAAATCAACTGTAAGTTCTGATGAGAAATATGATGCAATTGAAACGAATTCAGAGATGAATTTTCAGCTGAGGTAGCAATTGGAGTATCATATTGCAGAAGGAATTAAATCTCACCGTGAAGATGACATATTCGCGGTTTCATGCCAGTTTATGACCAATTGTTTAATGCATACTATTTTTTTCACGTTACTCCAAAGAACTTAAATCTGTACGTAATTAGCAAGCTTAGTCAAGATTTAACTGCAAGTTATACTCAACGTACGCAGTTGGAACTCTGCTTCGACTTCTCGATCACTAACTTAGAGCAACCCTGAATTAACCTTTTACATTGAAAGCTATTCCTAACGGCTGAGACTGGATAATGAGTATTATATACCATTTATTCACTATAATTCATCTTCTCAGACCCTAATTATGTCTTTTTGTAGTTAAAAAATTGTGGAGAACGATCAAAAAAAATGATAGAATTGAAATGCTATACAGTTCCACGAGATAGTAAATTTGGGTACCCTGTAGTTTTTCATCGAGCATGAGGCTGAAATAAATCTGTTTCAGTAACCGAGCTGATACCTTTGAGAAATTAAATGAGGACGGAATCTACAGAAAGTTTAAGTGACGTGAAAGGGGGAAGAAAAAATAAGAGCAATTGAGTCCTGTTTAGTAATGTCTGTATCACAAAGCGAGTATATGAGAGGTCAGATTTGAAAGAATAGGCCGCCTTGGATGGGGGCGAATAACTTTGGTTGGATTTCTCAGATCTTATTAATGAAGAACGACTTCTCTTTAAGCTCCAGTAGGTATTAAAAATATGTCCAGCTCGAAACTACTAACAGTGCTCAGAATGGAAAGAGGCAGCAAAAATCATGGAGAATACTTTATATTTACTCGACAAAAACCGTACATAAATGTTACAGAAAATTTATACGTTGCATCGGAAACACTAAGGTGTACTTTCTTGGTGAGATCAAAGTTCCCCTGCTTCTTTCCTAAAAAATGTGCCTCTCGGAGGTAGCTGGCTCTGAATCAAGAAGCTTAAGTTAATCAAGTGTAGCATATTGGTCCTAATCGTCATATTAGGTTGATATGTTGCTATATTTCCCGGAAATTTTGGCTGTACTAAAGGCTTAAGATGCAAATGAAAAGCGTCGGAGTTTTTAAGCGTGAAATAGAACGCGACAGCTGTACTGGTATCTTTCGAATTACAACGCTGTTGATTAATTCAATTTCATCATTCGGTTTGATGGAAGTCATATATTCATCTGTTTCAATGTGACTACGCAAGAAGTATAAATCTATAAAGGGAGGAATTTTAATGCAGTAACTGATGGCTGATCAACATGATTGCTTTTACACAAGGGATTCCAACAGGTAATTATGACTATGAGGCGTAGTTAAGACGGAGAGAAGTATGTAAGTGAAATCAGCGGGGGACATTTGGACACAAAGAAGGTGTGATGCAGTGATACAGGGTAGTCTTGATTTGTGGAAGGGGACAGACTGGAAAACATTTTCTGAATATGTCTTGAAGAGAATTAAAGAAAAATCATAAGTGAAAATGTAAAAATAAATGGTGCAAAAACTGGCGAAGATTAGTTGGGGATTAAATGCTTAGTGTGGAATTATTCAAAGAAGCAGCAGAAAGAACATATTTCGAAAATCGAAGACATATTTACCGGTCGCTCCGATTCATATAACTAGTTGAGGTGCACAAAACTTCTTATATAAAAGTAACGGAAATGCTATACGGAAGAATTTAAACCGCTCCGCTCTTTTGAGGTATTTATATCGCATAATACACTCAATAAAAATTGGGAATGCGCTTGAAAGCACATAAAAGAGAGAAAAAAGTAGTGCCGGTCCACTTCTTTCACCTAAAATTATAAATATACCAATCAAAAAATACTTGAAACAGTAACGAAAATCATTCGCAAATTATGCTTCTTAGTGTCATGGAATAAAATTAAAGAGCTCTACATTAAAGTAAATCAGTAAAGGAAACTATTCCAATTGCTCTCGTGTAATGTGTTATAAAATAAAGAAACTATTCCTGCTCCTAGTAGACCAAAAAGCAATAAGAGGGAACAAATGAAAAGACACAAAAAAACAGCATACTAGGCAGCAATTTTACGGAAAATGTCGCATTTTTCTGTGATTATGTTTCCTTGACAGCCTTATTTGGTGTATTTTATAATTTTGGATGTGCGGAAAAAACTTGTTGGACTCAAATTCTACAGAGTACCATATTGAAACTGATGCAGTATTTTTCCCGTCGCACAAGACAGATGCGCACCGTTACTGGGAAATTAATTATCGAGGCGGTTGTTTGAAAATGATATTTTGCTTTAAATTATTGGAAAAACATGAAATAACACTGGAATTTAATTTGAAAGTGCTGAATTTCAGGTGAATTTCATCTCGTCTCTACTTGAAATGATGTCGATTAATTTTATTATAATCATATATTTTTATATTCTTAATAGTAAGCCATTTCATACAAGCCTATTGGAGCCACAGATCATATTTTAATAAAAAAAAATTGAGAAACACAACCTTCGAAACTTCCATATTCACATTTGCTAATGAGGATAAGAATTTTCTCTGCTCGATAGGGATATTATAACTGATCGAATGTGAATTTTTGTAAAAAGAGAGCGATACTCTTCTGTATTTCCATTTTAATACTAGTCTACTTCCATCACCTATAACTCACTTGATAATTTAATTCCTCCTGGAAGAAAATTAAAAATTTAATAAATTATTTGTTAACTAGCAGAATTTTAGCATTCAAGACTGTAACAATGCTTCAAATCCAAAGACGTTAGAACGTATTCTTCCCAGTAAACACTAATAGACTATTAAAGGCAAAAAAATTATCAGAGAAATTATTTCAAGTGATGAAAAGGAGAATTAGAAGAAAAATGGAATCGACACTTGAAATTCAGGCATTTTACAATGAAAAAGTTAGATAAAATAAAACCTTTTTCCGAATTTGATTGCAATGAAAAACTTTCGAAGATGTGAAAAATAAAAATAATAAAAATAATATGACTAATAATAGTTACCCCTACAAATTTAGCAATCACGTGAGGGCTCCTATATCAAGTAAAAACTAGAGCTCGAATTCCAAGAATTAATAAAATTATTAATTCTTTTACTAGAATCTATTGTTGTATCTGTTTGAGCTGGTAGTCGCACGCCATTTCAAAAAAAATGCGTATTCCTTTTGAAAAATCTCAAATTAAAAAATATTTTTTCTGATTTCTATTGAATATATGGGAAGTAGAAGCATAAAAAGTACTTAAATAAACTCGTAAATAGATGCATATATTTTCGTTAATATTAAAATTAATTCCAAGATACTAGATGATGTGAAGATTTTGGGAACCTGCGAAAATTCTGGAGTAGATTAGTTATGTAAAATTTCGTATCAAATTTCACTCTGATTCGAATCCAGTAAGAGAAACCAGAGTCTGGAGAAAATTAACGTATCCGAAGTAAATATATAGATTCTTTACTAACTATATATTTCCACATAGCTTTGTAGAAAAAGAAATATATGTAGCATATCTAAAGTTATGAGGAGGTAACAGCTTATCCGCTGACAGTGGTTTTAAGTTAAACTTTCATCAGTTTGTAACAAAATTCTTACTTATCCCACGCGATTTTTTTAATTTTCATTTCCAATCTCCCAAAAGAGTGCATGTGGGCGCATCATGGAACGTATAGTGATGGAAATGATGTAGACTATAGCACAAATAAGCCTAATTAAGGATTTCAGTTTAATTTAAGCTACAATATTTCATATTTTAATGATTGTCCGATTCATTTATCATATTTCTAGAAAATGGGACTGAAATAGTGGTTCGTGACCAATTAAATAATCTAAAATTTTATCAGATAAAGAAGAGTATTATTTTTGTAGAATTACATAAAACTTAACATGGTAGATTGTTTTGAGAAAATGGTCACGGAGATAACCAAAACATCCTGACAATTTCTATCCCAACAACTTAAATCTTTAATATTCGGATTGAATAAGTAAGGAACCACTTCAAAAAGAAAACACTATTACGTAATCAATTCAAACTTGCAAATAAAAATGAAATGGAAAGATTTGTAGTAAGAAGTACAAAACAGCTCGAATGATATTCTTTTCCATTCTTTCAAAACATATCTTCAAAAATCAAGTGAAGGTACTATTTTAAACTGTACAAATACATTGATCCAGAATAATCGCTACTGAGAAGTTTTGGGAATATTTGCAAAAACGTGAAAATTTTCTAGGGGAGTTGCATAATACGACCGGAAAAAGTTTGATATATAATCTTCAACTGTTCCCGAAGCCCTGAAATGGGATTTCTTGGCTTCCTATGGCAAAACAATGCATAAATAAGTACGCGATATATATCAGATGATGGAACAATTTCTTGAACCGATACCGATTCCCTTCTTTTAAGCATTTTCATTGTTGTACTTTTAATAAAACCGTTACTTATCAGTGTCATTCATCTTTCTTCTTCACATATACGACCCTCTTCGATATGTTGGATAGCATTTGGCTTATATCTTGACGAAAGCGACAGTACTTACATTGCAAAACTTTTTCATGATATAAATGATTGATTATTGAAAGTACTTGCCCTAAGTTTATTTTCTGAACTGTATCATCAAACTAAAATTTACCGCGCTTTTCTTTTTTGAACCTGAAATAATCTGCAAATCATTTCAAGACTCACCGATAGCATCGAAGCTACGAGGTATAATATCTTTACTGTATGTCATAAGTAATTGGTCTGTTTACAGCCGAATTACCCATGAATTAACTGCATTGATACCACAATCGGTTTTGACTGGGAACTAAAACTGAAAAAAGGATCCCTTCAATTACAAAAATTTGATAACAAAAGAACAGCTGGAAAGTAACGCATTTATGGCGAGTTGGCTTCCCGAAAAGGTTTGCGGGCTATTTTGATTTTTGCAGGACAAGGAAGATGTAGAACGCCTGAGAAAATTGAGTACAGATAAAAATGCAGTCGCTAAGTTTAAGTAAACTGAATGAATCAACCGTTCCTTAAACAAAGAGGTATCCCATCAAAAACTTTTGAAATATCGCAAACTTTGTGGATTTTGATTGGCCTACTTCATCTCCGTTAATGAAGTCAAAGTCAGTAATTTGTAGTACTTTTGAACTACTTGCAATTACATTTTTGCATATTTTATGCCCTTCCTGAGGAAAGTTTTCATTTTTCATCCAATACGGATTCTTGGATAAATAATTCTGTGATAAATTTATAGGAAACCAAAAACAATAAGATACGATATCCGCGAAACTGGAAACCCAAACAAATTAACATGACTGGTGATAATACAGTAGAATCACTTGTTCCTTTATACGAAGGGCAAATTTTAAATATGTTAATACGTTAATATCATATCTTTTTATTATTATTATTTGTGTGTTTAATTTGAAGGAAGAATCATCCAAATTAATGACTTCTTCTTACCACAGAAAGTCCAAATAAATACTTGATTAGAATCATAGTGGATTCTATTTATTGCAGATTCATTTGCCTCGTGATTTGAAGTAATATAGTGCTCTGGTGTACCTGGCTCAGAACATAAAGGCATACATTAAGAAATCATTTCTTTTGAGAAGGGGAGAGCTCCAAAATTGAAGATACACTTCTGACTCAGGAATATTTACCAAGACTACATATGAGGAGAACTGAATGGTCATGAATTGCTTTAGTAGTCTAAAAGAAACAAAGCACGTATTTCCGTATGAGAAATGGGGGGAAACGGTTCTAAATAAAATTACTTGAGTATAATTTAGTGAAAAAGACTTTACACTGCTGCAGAACTCCATGAGAGGGATTTTTGGACGAGAATAGCTGATTTACGGTGTCATCGATTTTTCTACACTTAATATGTAAATTTTTGGTTTTAAAGTGCAAAGTAGCTATTTTTGGTCTCTACTATTACAAAAAAATACAAAAGAACTTCAATTTAATGTACAATAAGTATATTTGAGAACAAAATTAATTATGTGGTACTAATGAGCACTAGTAGTGCAAAACTTGACCTGTATGATAATAGGGACATAATATTCGAAATGCTTGTGGCTACACTTTCAAAAACACGTCGGATTAGTTCAAATCAACTCGGACTAGTGCTTATAAATACAAAAATGAAATAAACTACTTTACACAGTATCACGAATAATCGAATGAAGTAATGGATTTTGGACTTAATAGTAAATAATTAGATGAGTTCAGCTGGGAGAGGCTTTGAATTTAATTAGATTAAAGAATCAATTCAGACAGACTTGGAACTCTTCGAAACGTGCTCGGTGTATTTTCAAATGATTGAGTTCTACTGGCGTTTCCGAGGTTTTTTCGAGCACGAAATATTCAGATAAGCTGACTTTCGTATAAAGGCCTAACATTTTGCCAAAAATAATCCCAGGGTCAAAATGAATCGATCAATTATTAACGTATTGTTTCCTTGATAAACAAATAATCGGTAAGATTGGCGCTTCCTATTTCACTGAGTCATTCTAAATATATCAAAAATATTAAATATTATTTTCGGAATCGTTACTTAGAAGAGCATAAAGTTTTGTATATGCACTATATTTTTGGTTTCTGAAATTTCCTTCTGGTAGAAATATACAAAGGATATTTAAAATCAATTTGAAGCACATAACAGATTTAAGAATAATTTCACAGTTCTTGGCTTCAAATTATTACTAAATGGATCATGGGTCTTTAAATAAAGATTATGTTAGGCTTCGTAATCATAACTACCTCGGCAAAGGCTGGAGCGATATCTATACCGACAAAGTGGACGGAATTAAATTTTTCCAATGAAATGTCATCGAATAATGTCATAACAACGGGTTAAAAAACCCCATTGTAAGCCCTATGCTTACAGAATTCAAATTAACGAGAAGAATGCTCGAGATAAGTTAGCTTGAATTGCGCCATCAGAACGGAAATAGTCAGGATCCCTCGCTCGCTGTGACTTACGATTAACACGGTCCCAAAACGGTCCAAAAAACGGCGCACTAATTACTGTACAGCCGAACTGTCATACCTTAGTAATGGTTTATAGTCAACCAATCTAATTGATGCCGCTCCGTACGCGCTCAGTTTACTTCATACCTTTACGAAAAACCGAAATACGTCCAGGTAGAATGATTTTGAGCTGAAACGGTTGATGCGGACTGTGCTGTTAGCTGAAGCCTCATATTATTTTCGAACTTGCTTCGGTAGCTGCAGTCTCGAAACTGAACCGGTCCGGGATCATGATATATAAAAACCGAGCCAGTTGCTCGGCTAATGCCGTCAAAATGAACCGATCGGTAGACCTCTGATGTCAAACCGAACTGGTAGTTCAGCCGACAAGCCGAACCGATGGTTTAACTGTCCGAGTGCTATCATAAATAAGTGATTTACATATCTCGGGCATATATATTGCTGTTCAATCTATATACCACTACACGTAAATTAACATTAATAACTCCTTATTCCACTGTGTACCAAACTTTTGAGGATACGCACAGAAATTGAACTCAATAGAGCACTTTCTCCCCATACTAAGCAATTATATACCGACGTGATGCTATTTCAAAAAAAAAGTGGTTCAATCGGATGTAAGATACCATTATGCATAGCATAGCATGTCTGCAGCCGTGAGAACTACATTGGATCTCATGAAATCCAATGAATTCCTCACTCTAAGAAAACAGGACCAGTAGGTCTGACATTATTCTCTAGAAATCCATTGAAATAAATGTGCAACTTCTTTCAATGGGTATCTGGCCCTTTAGCATCTATTAATGTACAAATTCCTACTGTTAAATGGCTAAACACCCTGCTCGAGATGAATCCACTCCCGCAAGCCGACCCTCCTCTGTTAGACCCCCCTTGGACGGCACGCAATACAATGCAAATCCGTAGAAGGCCTCTTGCGTAGGAACAACCACCTGACAGACAGACTATACACCTCACTGCGGCCCCCCTCAATTATGCTCGCCCCGAATCTTGAATACGCCTTTCCATGCGAATCTCACCTCCCCTCCCAAGACCGGCAACGAATGAAAACAAACAATAAATTGTCTCCCTCTCTTTATTTTTAAATGCTAAACAATGATTCTAGCCTCCTATGACAATTTGTTGCACTATAATACTAGTGTTGTGTACCAGTTGACGTGATCGTTAATTGTTTATAAAACTAAAATTCCTTGTCTTTAGGAAAAAGAGCCTATTCCAAGACTTCAGTAACACTGCTTCAGTTATAGTTTCTTCGCTCATTCGCAAGAGAGCCTCGTCTAGCACCCGGTTTGCATGGGAGAAAGTGCTCTCACTTGCAACTGAAAACGAATGAACCGCTAAAACATCCCTTGTAAGAACAGCAACATTAGGGTACCTATGACGGCTTATCTTCCACCAATGTAAGGGATCTTCACCGCTATTAGAACATGATGTAGCTCTAATGAACTTCCTTATCTCATCGTTCTCGACCACATCCGCCCTGTTCTCATCCAATAGCTGCTCTAAAATGGTTTTCTTCATAGCAGCAGCCTCTAATATCTGTGCACTAGTTGGCTCAGGATCCGGAATTGTTACGTATTTTCTAAGCAAGTCAGAGTCACTGATGGAGTCAGCTGAGAAACGGAGATCTAAGACCCTCGCCAACCTTGATAAATCAGAACGTACAAGCCGTTCATATGTTTCCAGCTTACGGAGCATCGTCTTCGCTATCGGAGTCAGTATATGGTTCTCTCCATTTGCGGGACTACACATTTTTCTTAAGAATATTAAATGCTTTCAGAGAGATGCTCAACGTGACGTACGTCGACCCGTACTGTAGTTCCGATACCGAGGCCGCAGTTTCCAGAAAGCAGCAAATATTCGTCGATCTTTCCCACTCGGCTTCGCGGACGTTAATGTCCCCTAAAACGCTTATTCGCTGACAAACTTCATTAAAACTCAGCAGGCGGCATAAGCAGTCTTGATCATATGAAAAATTTGAAGCCAAACGAGTCTCAACGTCCAATATGGGCAATCGCACCATCTCTCCGAGTTCCGCTTTGACCTTTTCGAAAAGGTCACTGCGCTTCACGGAAGCCCTCATCGAGTTGATTAGTAACCTTATAGAGGCTACATCCGTCCTTACCATACTTAAACACTTTTTAACTGCAACATTGACGACGTACGCAATATAGCTAACGTGAAAATGTTCCAAATGCGCGGAACAGTGTCCGTCAGAGATAAGCTTTGCGAGGAGCTTTGATATTCCGCTGCCCATATCACTGTCGTTATCGGTCGTGATTGCTTTAACGTTTCCGCAGATATAATATGATGAAATAATATCTTGCAGAAGAGCCGATGTAGCCTCTCCAGTGTGCGGTGTTTGGTATCCCACAAAGTCTAAGACTGTGGACTGCAACGTCCAATCTGCGCGAATCCAATGCACAGTGATGACTAGATATCCCCTGTAAACTTTAGAGGACCACGCGTCCGTTGTCAAACGGATTTGGCCGGGAATGTTAGAGAGCAAAGATTTGAGCTGCAGTCGTCGTTCTTGATGCATCAATTTCATTCTGCGGCTCACACTTACTCGGGACGGTACTTTTAGGCCCTCATCAAATAAATAAATGAGCTTTACGAACTCGCTGTTTTCTATAGAATTGAAAGGCAAGCTTGAGTTGATGAGCTATCGGCAAATTCGGTTTGTCACACGTTCTACATGCTCCTTTTCTGGAAATTCAGCTGTGTCCTTCATTATGCCATCACTCATATACCGCTTTTGGGTTTTTGTGTCCAGCGTGAAGCCGTGTTTACGAGCTTGCGATCGAACGGTTGATGTTCCAGAGTTGATACTGTATGTGGCAGGGCATCTGACGCACTTTTTCCGAATTTAGTCGCCCACAGTTGTTTTCCTAAAGTACTGATGAACATCCTCACTTGGTGCTCTTCGCTTGCTGAGGGATTAGTTGCTTTGATCGATCATTTGTGTGCTGCGTTCGCTGATACAGCGGATCGGTTCGTCAAGCCGATCCAAGAAAAAAGCCATCTACATTTAAGTTTATGGGGTATGAGTAGAATATCACCTGTTTACAGGTGATATTTTACTCATCACCATTACATTACGTAACATTACCAGGGAATTGTTTTTACTTTTTCTATAATAGACTGAAGTATTAGTATGTTCGTTGCAAAAAACTTATATCTTTGTTTTTTTTTGATTGTTTTGTGTTACAATGAGCTAACGCAGATAATAATATTACAGAGTTACAAAACCGCAGTTTGAACCGTGGTTCAGAATAAATTCTTGTGATCGACCGGGTTATCTCGTTTGCGCAATGGAAGCGGACCATTTACTTGTTTCTGTGAAGAAACTGACCCCAAATTTTTTTATTGAGGAATCAACCCAGATCGCAACTGCTCCCTTGTGCCTATACCCCTTCTAAAATTTTGGATGCCCTATCGGACCGCTTTTCATCACGGTTTGACTGGTTTCCATAGTGGTTCAGTCATACTGTGTTCATGATGAGCTGTGATAAAGATATACGTTGTTGAGTGCAGCAGGGTAATCTGAGCATCTATATGCCTAATTGAGCAGGATGGCTCTCTAAAGACAATGCTTGTAGATCTATTTAACTTTTATTTGGGATTAGGGATCAAAATCTTCAATCGAAACGGCAAAAACTAAAAAGGATACAATGAGGAATCCGAAGCGAGATATTTCCGTTCATATAGTAATAAATTAGAGCTTCAATAATCATGGCTCACAGGGACTATTTAATTTCATTATTTTGGCAACAATATTCTTCTTGAAGTACTTAAGTTCTATTATCACTCATTGATCTCTAAACGTTTCGCTGCAGTTCAAAAAATATATATATTTACACCAGAATTTTTAAGCAATGTTTTCTTGGGTGTTTCCGTAATATGAAAGCCGATATCTAATTCAAAAATGAGTACGTAATTAGCATTAAATTTTTATTGATTTTAACTTATATTTAAGGCGCGAACGACTGTTTATCCATAATATACGAAGCTGCTTGAATTCCTTCTCTTTCTCGGTAGCAGCCGTATTGTATGTTTGCTGTTACTCCTTTACTTCATTGACGACGGGAAATGACTACAAAATGGAAAATCAAAAAATCATTATTCCATATGTCAGCTATTGTTTGTATGCCCAAGCATATGCATATCTTAGGTCTAATAGAAACTATTGGAGATATTCACACGCCCCACCAATTTTTTTACTATCGGTACCAGTTGAACTCAACTGGAACATTTTAAAACTATTCCAAAACAACTAGACCCAACTGTAATATTTCGAAACCGGTTCAACATCTATTTCATAATAAATCATAATTATAAATCATAATAAATTCGAATATTATATTCATTTTCGAAGTTCTCAATATTTATGTTCAAATTTTTTGTCAATTTTGTTTAAATCAGAAAATGTTTATTATTTGAAAGATTCGTAGCCATAACTGATTACTTTCATGAATGCCACAGTGGTTTCCAGACAATTTCAGGCGAAGCTGCTTTGGTTACAATTAAACTTATATGTATGCTCCCTCTTATAAATATACTTCTTGAGAAATAATAAACATGGAATACAACAATGATTATTTATTTAATTTCGACAAAAAAATTTCAGGGATGAACATTTACAACTAAATCTATGCATCTTCAAGCAAATTTCATTTCAAGTTCCAAATTGTTTTCATAGTCTCCAATTACTACAAAAGCGCACTTGTAAAACATGCTTGGTCTATTTTTATCGCCAAAAGTTCGTTTTTTCCCCTTTTGGAGGGGTTCAATTATAACTTTCGAGATGAGCTTCGATTCAAATTACATTCGGGTGCAAATAAATTGCAGAATAATAAAAGAACAAAAAATAAAAGGTTAGAATAAAAATATTTGTATTTTTTATCATAACTTTATTTCATCCATTCATAATGAAAAACATTTATGTATAATTTCGATTAAATTTTGACATAGAAAAACAATTCTGATGTCCGAAAATCATTTAATTGCATAATTATATTCTTTTTGTACCTATTCTGCAAATGAATATCTACACTTTTCTGAAATTTTTATTCTCATAAAATTTGAAATCATATTATTTTCTTCTTCTTTCAAGATATCAAGCATAATGGGCTCACATGTATGGAATATTGAGCAGGAAATTGAAGATTTCTTTACTTTTCATAAATTATTACCCCGAATAAATTCTCTACAATGTACGTACTCATTTCAGGAAACTAATGACATGAAATTAAAATAAATTAAGTTAATATATTTTAATCTTCCCCGATTACGAGAGAAAACAAGTTTTGGAAGGACTACTTTTGAACTACATCGATTAAATGCCTTTCATTTAATCATTTGCAACTAAAATGTATATCATCTCGTTTATCTCAGTTTCTTGGATGTACGAATGTAAAAATCAGTGCTCACTTTGTCCAAACCCCCACATTCTTGGGCAGAGCTTGTTTATCAGGAATCTTTAATAATTCAAGACCCTTCATGCTTTCGAAACGTGTTGAAACATTAGATTAGTCTTTTCATGGTAGCAATAACTTTTTCACGCAATTTGCGGCTATAAAAGCACACACATACCCCGGGTATGCTCAAATTCGGAAGAATAGATAATTGCGGAATAGGGTCCATATTACGATATTCATTTGATTGAAAAAACTAAGATCAGATATGAGGACATGTTTTACTTTTCATTGGCTGTCACTGATTTTTCAAGGCCTGAGAATGGGCCGAGAGCTCATCCTGCTCATCGATATATATTTCCAAACAAAAATTCCATCAAAATAATTACCCCTGTGTGAAGCTAATTCGAAAAGAGCAGAACTCAGCCTAGTGCTGAAATCTGCTTGGGATGAGATGATATGCAAAAATGCAGCACCAAAATTTATCCACCATAATGGAGTGTTCAATTCGACCTATTCTTAGACTTCAAGCAGATAAATTGCTTTTGATAGCGCTGTATGTCGGAATGTCGAAATGAAAGTCTTCAAAAATTAGTCTCAGCCCTGCCAAAAGGGCTTATTTAACCATTTAGCGCATAAATTCTAGTTTAATATTCAGTAGCTTTTCTATTTCAGCAACATAATGTGGCGGAACTCATCGCCTCCTCCTTTCAGAATCGTTTCCCACGTGTCCATCATTTTTTTCCCTCTTCCGATGTCTTATTAATCCTTGAATGAAAGAATTAATAAAATGTTATCCTTACATACCATATTTTACCTAGTGCTTCATTTCTAAGAATTTCTAGTATGCGACTGGCACTCATCTTCTTCCCTTTATCTACTTCACCCTCTACTACCAAAGCCTTGATATCTGAGTTATATCGATGCACAAATTTTCTCCCTGGGCTCTTTCCATAACATGGCATTTCACCCCAACCCTTTCGAAAAGTTCAGTCTGGAATAACCTCCAGCTCAATCTAAATAGATATTTTACTGATATATTATGTCATCTACAGTACATGTACCAATATCTGACAACTTAATTATCATAAATGTAATCCTGCAAACCTATCGAAAACTTTAGAGCTTTTTCGCACATCAGAGAACAACTTTTCACGCTCCTGAAGAGATTTCTCGCTTCGGCAGCTATTTTCGTACAATCTAAATTTCATCATTACCTCCATTTCAGAATCAAGGCAATCATCTTATTCATTTTCACCCTGATTATGCTCCCACAGAGTATTTGTTATATCTGAGTGAACATCACACCTTTGAAATTTGTTCTTCTTTTTTCCCGCCTTCCTATTATCGCTCTATCCAATACTTTGAGACCAAATACTACCTAACTATGATATCTTTCCTTTATTCACAATGCTAGAGTTATTGGAGCCTTCTTTAATGGTATTATCATCGTGCTTGTCTACTGCCTCAATACTTTGTTGCTCGTAGCTAGTACATCCTACCTACTCATTCGAATTATATCTCATCGCAGTTTTATTCGGTTAAATTCCTTCCAAAAATCGTAAATCATTTCACTTTTTACTTCCTAAAAGAAGCAATAGTATATTTATACTAATGTACTCGTCCATTTCTGCATACTTTGCCTTCTTTCTGAGCAGTTAACCATTTTGAAGAGGTGGATCCTTTCTCCTTTATGGATCATCTCATATGTACAGTTGGCTGCTCCTCCAAAGCTTTTTATTGCATCAAAATTATAATTAGGAGTAATGACATCCATCTTCGTTTCAAATACAGAGTATCGTGTGACATGCATCATCGCCAACGCAAACAGCAATATTTTTCTGCCGTTGAGTCTCTTAGTGCAACAGAACTTTCATACTTGTGCAATGATTTTTAGAAAAAGTGTGGAGCAATTACTTACCAATTTTGATGCTGAAGATCTCTAGATTCAGTATGAGATAGCACTATAAGCTTTCACATGCCATTATTCTCATACCGCATTTATTTTTAATTATTCTTTTCATGACCAGGAATTTATTTCGCCCCATATGTCAGGACGATCGTGCAACATAAATTCCAGATAGCAGTTTTCCAGATGCCTCGAACAGAGTATCCCAAACTCTTTTATCTTCTACATTGCGAAGAAATATTTCGCGAAGAGCAATTCCGCAACTTTTATTGGTTCTTGAGAATAGCAAAAAATGTTCCCTTTGGCTTGCAAATTCCTTGTTAATAAGGTTTTATGTAGAGCTTTGTAAAAGTAATTCTTTACTATTACACAAAATTTTAATTTACAAGTATTCTTTAATCTTTATAAAGTGATCAAAATGTTGGTACCAAAGAAGATCAGAATAAATCTATAGATCATACTTTTTTTTGCGAAGCTTTCGAACTGGAGTAAAACCATTTTGCAGTATAAATATAGAACTTTGCTGCTGTTATGAAGGTACCTCGGAAAAGTTCGCTTTGTAAAGATATAACTCTGACTTGGGCGGATCGTAAACGAAAATTGTCTAAGGAAATATAGATCGAGTTAAAAGATAAGATTTAAGAAAACTGAAAGAATCATGTGTAAATACTGATTTATATCCCTTTGAAAATTGAACGGACCATCGAAATCACCTCTGAAACTCGTTAATGCATCTATAATTTAGACAATACAAGCATATAGACCCTTTCTGGAACTCTCCAGGGGATCTCGGAACTTCTGCGCTGCCTTGATATTTAAGATTTTAAGATTTCTAGGTAATCTCATCGAATAAGAAAGATTGTTAGGGTACCCCATTCATTAAATGCAGCAGGTTTAATTGCTTCATGTTTTATATTTTTTACTCCATTTTGTTTTTGTTTGTTTTTTTCATTTAAATATATCCAATGAAATAAAAAGCATTATCTTACTCCGTCTTCTAGGATGAATGCAAGTTAAATTTGCCCACAATTGTCTTCTGTGGAAAGTTGAGGATTAAAATTTCTAATCGCATAATCATGGATATGCGCTGATATATGTTTGTGTAAAACACTTGAACAAATCCGACAGGAGCAAATTACGAGAGAAGAAACCCATGTTTTTGGCAGAAGTTGAGGAGTAAATTTGCGACATTAAGCGCATGAGGGAGTCTGTAACTCAAAATTTTCATTGTTTTCGAGACTATTGGAACCAGTCGGTGGATTTATCAACAAGATCCGTAAAAAATCACTGGAAGAAAATAATTGCTTAAATAGGTCCATTTAAATACAGTCTCATCTATCTTTGAAACTGCACTTAATACCTATTCCAATAATTTTTATATACATTCGAGACTACTTTGAGTAATTTCCATTCTCGTTTCCATTAGTCCATAATTTTTGACCTTCTTCTCTACATCAGTAATGGTAGTGATGATAATACGGTAATCAAAATCATTTTTCCTTCAATTTCATACTGTAAACTTTTTTTTGTGAAATTCAGAATTATTCGGAGCACTTTTGACAGCACTTCACGTCCATTTTCCTGGAATTTTTTTCTGTACAACTTCACTAATTTATCGTCTAAGTTGATAAATAAGGCCCAGTATATTGAATAAGTTGGTAAAGGAATTAGTAAACATCTGTTCTGTTCTTTTAATGACAACGAGACGGTTATATGGTTCCAAGGATTTTTTATAAAATGCTATTTTCATGGTTTTTTAATCCTTCATAGTATATTTATATTTAGAGGCTCTATTTCTCCATAGGCATTATTTACCACATCACTGAGAATTGAATTATATAATATTTTCTATTAAACGTAGGCTTCTTTCATTCTAAAATGGTTGATTTGGAGAAAAGATAAATCAAAAATATTCTACAGCAACACTACCTCTCTTCCTCGCAAAATTTCAAATAAATCGTATCTCCCTGGAAAATGTTCCGGAAAGTCTATTTATTGTAAGTGTGATAAAAAGGTTAACGCTTTAATTTGCATTGAAGTTTGAATCTCCGTTGATAAAATGACCTAAACCATCATACCTGTGTCTAAATTTTCAGAATAAACCCTTCCAGAAGTCGTTGGAACGTTTCTTCTTTATGATAATAAATCATTATGTAAATATTTTCCTTGCACTGATGTTTTTACGTTCCTTTTGTGCATTTGAATTAATTTCTAGTTATACTCCTTTTAAAGTGTATTTAGTTAGTTTATGAGAGTTCTGATGGCCTTTCTGATCATTCTGATTAATAGTTCCAATTTGCGTTCATGCATAGACTTGGAACTTTTTCATGATCTCCTCAATTCCTGACTATAGTAAATTGTTGCTAGATTTCTTTGTCAGATACTTTTGTGAAATCTTTTCCTTAATTATCAATAAGAATCCCTTGGTTACAATCATATGTTTTAAATGTGACTCCGTTTGCCACTTGAGAGATTAAAATGTCTTCAAAGCAGACCATGACAGAGTAAATACGTGTAGACTGCTGAACTTTAGAAACCCGTTTCTTGATTTGAATTTTTAATTATGTATTATATTTTTCTTGTATTTATTTTCTCTATATATGACTTCATGAAACAATTTATTGAGAAAAACAAAATGTACAAGAATTCAATATTTTAATGATTGATTTTATCTGTCTTTTATTTCATTTTTGAATTTTTCAGGCTTATTCTTTCGAAATCAGTGGAAATTGAGATTTTTTCTACAGTTTTTGGAGTTTTTTGATTTTTTTATCTCCGGTGACTTCGGTTTGAATTTGTGGTAGGTAAGAGCCCCAAGGTCG
Source organism: Kappaphycus alvarezii (assembly GCA_002205965.3). Classification (NCBI taxonomy): domain Eukaryota; phylum Rhodophyta; class Florideophyceae; order Gigartinales; family Solieriaceae; genus Kappaphycus; species Kappaphycus alvarezii. Next base: position 122,730 of record NADL03000463.1, read on the forward strand.
AAAAACATTAGAGACGCAAGACGGTACATGAGTACTTTCCGGATTCATATGTACTTTTCATATCACAAAGTGAGAAAAATCAGTGGCGGAACCAAATTTCAAGAACTTTTTGGAAATTACTAAGTCTTGCTCCATAATAACTATTTCAAGTAGTCCGGGGGTGATTGTTTGGAATTAAATAAGAGCTCATAAGTCGTATGATCTATCCTAATCTTCTTTCAAATTTTCTTATGATTATTTACATATATTAAACACATATTTGTCGCAATTGTTGGGTTTACCAGTACAGAACTCAATAATATTGAAACTGAATATGAATTAAATAAAATATTAATGATTTTGAGAACCAAAAATGTATATATTAAAATTAAGACTTTTTTTGAATATATTTTACTAATTTTAATTTTTACTACTATTTTCCTTCAGTATTAAACACCTCCACGTTACAGTATTTGATTTTTCAATTTTCCTGTTTGAAGGTAAATATCTAAAGGAGAAAAAATTTCGACATTCTTATTTCAATATTCAGTTGTTGATTCTCTTTTTTTCATAAAATTTACGTTCTTATTATATTTAAAAGGATATTTCAATAGTTATACAGAGTACACTCTATAAGAGTTTCGTAAAGGCTTTCAAAGATCAAAATTTCTTTAAAATAACCAAAATAGTGGTGTGGCTAATAATTCTAATTAGAGATAGCAGAATATGAAGATTATTTCTTTTGTTTTTGAAAAAATTAGAAAGTTTCCCAACCCAAAAAAGCAGTGAATACCAAAAATTAGAGCAAAATGGAAGCCACGACCTTTATCACTTTTCACATAATTTCAGTAATCCTTCATCTTGTTCCTCAGAAATATTCCCGTGTTACATCCTGGTTTATGGTTACCCTTTGGACATGTACATTGAAAATTTAGCAGATGGAAAATATAGGGGAGTTACTGGATTTCTTGACCGCGAATCGTGCGAATATTATGATTATTATGATGTTTAGTTAACTTTATAGTAACAGGAAAAATAGGCTTTAGTATTTTCCGAGTTTGTTCCAGCCTTTTTTGTTCTCTTTCGAAGTTCATAATGTAATTTACATTAATTCCCCTTTTCGTTGATATTAATTTCAATAATGGTCTTAATAATTGGTCATACGGTTGAGTATTGATAATCCCCGAAACATTTAGAAAAATAGGCTCCAATTTAAGTCATATGAATTCATTGCTTGCTTACCCCGCAAATAATACTCTTTATTTCTAATATATGAAATTTTTTCGTACACTTATCCATCCATGGTTATGAAAGAATAATTTTCACAAAACTAGGAGCGCTGGTAAAATTAATTTAGAAATATATGAAAATAATTTTGAATCAATTATTAATGAAAATTTTGTAGTGGAAGATGTATGTTGAAATAATTTGATCACATTTTTTAGTGGAAGATGTATATTGAAATACTTCAGGATGATTTCGCAATTGCTCGGAATTTTTAATTTTCTTATAGGAATAAAATCATCAAGCAGATGAACTTTCAGTTATTAATATTAAAATTACATTTTGTTGTCGAGGAGATGCCTAATCGAGCTTAACTTTTATGGGACTTACTTATTCAACGTTTTCTATGACTTTTGATAGCTAAAAGCCGTTAGCTCCATGAAAAGAAAATAAATTTTCCATTATTAGATATGCTATGGATCTTTATATCTTTAAGCACTTGAAATGAAATCTGTAATAAATTAAATATCAAATGTTGTGTACAGATTTAAATACTCCATTCATATCCGGGACTAATAGTATTACCGAACACAACAAATCAATATTTTATCAGAGTTTCAAAGGATTACTCCTTGTCTATTATAATATGTGAGAAATGGTGTATCAATTTACTTTGAGTACATCTACTGATCTATATGCCACATTTGGTGACAAAAGTGGACTGTAGGAGGCTTTTATGAATTTGGGATTAAACAACATGGTTTGCTCTAGAGCTGAGTTTCAGATTCGTCGCAGTCACAGATACACCTACTCTGATTCCTTTCAGCTTTTTTGACGTGGATTTGCCCAAATTTGAAACGAAACTTGATTTTTGGCGATCGCGGCAGCCTCAGTTTGGATTTGGCCGTAATTTTTTTCTGGCCTATCTTATAAGCTTTCCTGATCTGCAGACGTTCTATGAAGTACGTTTACTCAAGACAACGCAACTCTGCTCGTTCTCTGCTATTTGTTGCAACTGTCCCGATAGTTTACACTGTCGATCGGCAACAAGGTTTGCTATATGCGTCAGTAATCGGTTCGAAATTGTCCAGTGAGAGCATGATCATCACAACGAAGTAATAGGAGTGCTGTCTATGTTAGGCCCGAGCGGTTTAGCCTAGCACATCATTAAATAGTGGAGGCTAGCTCCCTCAAATAAATGCCCTACAAAAGGAAGGCATTTTATTGCCCACAAAATAATTCAGAGTTATTATTATGGAATAAGTTGGAAAATTTTTCCCCTAGATTGTTTGAGCACTCACTAGTTGTGACTGATGGTTCATGACAACGTGGAAATAGTTCAGATTAAGATCCTAATTGGGGTTATGTGCATGAATATTTGCGATCAGTTGAGCACATTAAAATAACTCTATCGGGGTCCATTAGCATAATGGACTCCGATAGAGACGCAATCCTGGTATTAGTAATTTTAAGTTTACGGCGTAAATAGTATTTTTTCGTATAATTTAGACTGACTAATGGATTGGGGTAGATTTAATTAGTTTAACATTTGGAAAATATGGGGGAAAGGTTTGGGTGTTTTACTCTTGGAAGTTATATCCGATGTATAAAGTGGAAAGTATTGCATAGTCATCAGCAGAAATTAATCGTAACGCTTTCATCAATTTATTTCAGGGCTTTTCTAGCAACGAAAAGGGAGGAAGAAAGGTTGATGATTTCTTTTCTCGTCTATAGATAACCTTTAAACTCTGAGGGCCGATTGTAAACAGTAACTCTTACTAGAAGAGTTCCGAGATGCCTGATGAAAAAAATATGGGTGTCAAGGCCAGAAGAATGTGATTTTCAAGTCTCCGTTTAAGTGGGGTAGTTTACAGTGCGTACAAAGAAGTGTTTTAATTTCTTGGATTCGAGAAAAGGACCTCTAACGCCGACTTCTCCATACTTGTTCCAGTAAAATCGGGCTGTTTTGTAGTCTTTCAAAGTGTTCTTCATTGCAATGCAGCTTGTGGAATCAATAAAACTCTTTTCATGAAATATCGGAGGTAGTTCGTAAATATTTACTTCTCAAACTTAAAAAGGATTCAGTCGTTATGCAGAACAAACATTTTACGTGGCATACAGTGCAATCAGCTGTGCCAGCTGTCTTTTTCGGAAACTGCATTGCAGCGGCAATACCATTTTTGGCAAATCCATTCACACTACTAGTTGCACTTGTCAAGCAAGTCAAAACCCCGGGGAAAGGTGGCACTTTTCCTTTGATATTGCCTCCGCCAAGGGCCTTATTAGTGTCGCTAGTGCATTGCCCTGGTCCAGAGCCCTCGAAATAGCTGTTATACTGGAGCTCTACTGCCACTAACTTGCCAGGACTCCTGTTCAATAACCGGCAAATAAGGAACTAAACCATTTCGCGGTGCCACCGTTACCAGTTCACTGTTATTAACTGGCTCCCTTTGTTTAGTGCAACATGTACTGTACTGTACATACAGTATGAGGAGTTCTATCTATTTTCTCAAGAATAGTGGTTGGCGGTTTTCTCGTAAATTACAGTACAGCACTGTACAGTTAGACCTTGTACTGTACGTTACTTGTTTAAATGACATTACAGTACTTTCCAAATAATAAATTACCCAAAATTTCCCCGTTGTATTATCCTCCAGCGGCGACAAGGAGCAAAACCGAATCACGCCTTGCCCCGACCTTACGCACTTGCCGATTGTCACAAAAGCCGGATCAAAATTTCGGCCGTCCATCCACGCGCCGAACACCATGTCCGAATCCGAGCTAACGCTCCACCCTCCCGTCACCCTTCCCCCCTCCTGGACCCTGGTATTCCCGTCTGTCACGATTGGCAACACCCCTCAACTAGCGCTTGATCTAATTCTCACCACACTACCCGTCACCCATCTAGCACACCTTCGTGCCCCGTCGGTCCTTCCGTTTGCATCCCCCGTACCGTCCATTCCGCCCCATCACACCACCCTTCTTACTGCTCTCGAATTCTACCGACTCGATAACACGGACATCATACTCTTGCAACAACGAGCACCCACTGCCAGTGGTCGCGCAGATGAGTTTGCCCACCAGCTTGTCGAATGGGCTGTCGCGCAAGGCTGCGATCGCTTTGTTATGTTGTGCAGCTCCAATGCCGCCGGTTTGAGAGGTTTGAAAGAGAACACCGAGTCAAAACCACCCGCCCGCCCTTGGGCGAGGGGATTTCGCCATGTGGCCTCCACCAACGGCGTGAATGGCTCGTTTATAGGTCGCATGCGGGAAATGGGCATATCAGTCATGGAGACAGTCACATCAGATCAACGTGGGTGGGAAGCGCAGATCGTTGATAATGTGGCGCGCGATTTGGGAAAGGCCGAGTGCAGAATACCGGCCTTTGTGCCTACTGCAAGGATGTCCAGCTTTGTGCGCGGTATGTTAGAGACTTGTGAGAAACGAACAGTCGACATCGGGGGGGTTGTGCAGTTTGTGCATGAGGGGGACAATGGGGGTGATGCAAGGGTGTTGGCATCCGTGGTTGTCGCTGCCTTGGGTATCGCCGAGGAGGCGGTTGAAGACGCCGCTGCAAAGTGGGTGGTGCCAATGGCCTGGAGTGATCACGCGGGTATACCTGCAGGATTGTATTGATTTGCAACATGTTTATAAACGCCCTCGCGGCATTGCGCCGCTTGTGCAGACTTTTCAGTTACGCACCTTTTACCGTGCCTTCCATGTTCGCCTGTCGATAAGATTTGGAAGCATCTCGGCTGGCTGGAGGGTTGCTCCACACCAGAAACGAAACCCTCCACATGGTTTTAGTGTAGTTTGGATGTCTGCTTCATGACTTTATGGAAACACTGTGCGTGGTCTAATATTCTCAAACGCGCCGTGGGTTGTTGAGATTCTGCTTGTGTAGCTCGCGACGTTTATTTTGCTTCTGGACGACCGCCAGTAAAAGATGCCTAGCGCATGCACACCCTACACGTGCTGTTGATGTTTGCACCGGATGATGGGAACCGAGCATCTTTGGTAGGGAGACAATATGCATCCGGACTCTTTTTGAATCGTCAATACTGCGCGTATTGTGGCATTGCTCAATAACAGACAGAAACATGTTGGGTTTAATAAATTTAAACAACCCTTAACAATTGTCTCGTGAGGCTCGCTAGTGCGTCACGATGATCCATCTGGTTGCAGAACCTACGAAGAAGCGCAATTTCCGAGAGTAGGTTGCAAAAACGTTCCGAGGTGGTACGTGTTTTTCCAGGTTTTCTCAATTCGTTGCTCAGGAACTAGTTTGCAACTTTGTTTCTGTTTGAGGACGTGAACCCCTCCAAGGGAAGATCTGGAGGCTTCATCCTAGTCGTCGTTATGTCAACATCCATCATCAAACATTTTGGTGAGGTAAATGCGTAGCATGTTGTCAATCTTGATATGCGCGGTATTCAGAAAAGAGTGCGGTCCCATTCCTCCACTATCTCCGGCGAGTGCATTGGAATGGATGCATGATTCTATTCGTGGGCGGACAAGGAAGCAGCGGAACTAACAACGCATTGGATACAAGGAGCGCCGTTACCTCAGGCCAAGTGCCTAGCATGACCGATTACAGCGGTTGTTGCAAATGCGTGAGGACACAACTGGCTAATATAGGTGCAAGATCAAATGCACCAACTTGAACCGTTTTCTAATCTTGTTTCCAAACGGACGTGGAACCAAGCTCCTCAAATCGGCCGGAGTTTCTCGCCAATAGTAACGTCAAAGTGTCAGGATGACGCAAAAAGGCAGCTCAATTGGAAAGTATGATGTGGTTTCAGCCGCTGCTGTAACCCTACGGTGTAACCCGATAGTGAAGAGCTGCAGACCACTTTCATTCGTAACCGCCTTTTTCTGGACATGGGCGCAGGGCACCACAAGATGTTTTTCAATTTCTCTGCGTAAGTGACTTGGAGAGGTAGACGCGGTCTCATTCGGTTAATAAAAGGCTCCAAGGACGTGAAAGTATCGCCTGAAAGAGGATGACACGCGACCGGGCAATGTTATGCACAGACATCGGCAAACAGCCACAACGGAACATGCTAGATTATGTCTGGCAGTTTCTGCTCGAAGAAAGTCCCTTTCCAACGTGGTGCAGGGAGTAATACCCAGCCGTCATCAGCGGTAGACACCAGCGTCCAGCACAACGTTATCGATTAGCCTAGCATTGCCCAACATAGCGGCGATACATAACAGACAATCCTTTTCCAGTACCCCAGATAGCACCTCTCTCATAGTCGACCTGTCACAGACACTAACATACAACAAGCGAAATGGGCCTCCCTCAAGCATCTTTCGCACCTCTGCCCTAATGGCCTCCACGTCCCTACAACCGGCACGCACCATCTTCAAGGCCTGTTTCAAGGCTCGATAAATAGCGCCCGCCACCTTTCGCTCCTCTGCGGTCAAATAGACATTCCTTGAGCTCATTGCCAAGCCATCGTGCTCCCTCACGGTGTCACATACAACGACTCTCACATCCATGCACAGATCCTTGACAAGTGTATGGACGACAGCACATTGCTGAGCATCCTTTTGACCAAAATACACAGCATGCGGCCGAAGCAATATAAACAACTTTGTCAAGACAGTAGCCACTCCGCGAAAAAACGTGGGACGAGACCTACCCTCCGACCGTTCATTGCGGTCCGGATTTCCCACCCCGGTTGTAACCCAGGTGTCAAAATCGGGTGGGTAGATTTCCTCTCGTTGCGGCATGAATACGACATTGACAGCGCGCCGTTTGCATTCGGCAAGGTCGTTTTCCTCGGTGCGCGGGTAGTTTTGCAAGTCCTCGCCCGGTGCAAATTGAGCGGGATTGACGAATATCGAGGCGATGGTGAGGGACATTTCGGATACGCTGCGATCTACGAGGGATAGATGACCATCATGCAGGGCGCCCATGGTAGGCACAAATCCTACGGTAGTGTGTGGTGGGAGAGATGAGCGGTAGGCTCGCATCTCGGCTACGGTGCGAAGAATCTTCATTGCGGGGGAATGCGTAGAAGAAGACGAGGAAGTTTTGATGCACTCCGTTTCTACTGTACAGTAGTGATGGGCGGATCTAGGTAGGTCGGAGCGGCAAGTCTGGACATTGTACCGTAGTACAGTACGTACAGTATCTTGTGATCCCAAGGTCGGAGATCATCGGATGCGGAATCCATTGTTTTGTAACGCCGGTTATCTGCATCGCTGTACACGTGTGAACAAAGGAAACGTACTACTGTACAGTATGAGATTTACAGTTGTGTACATTTTGCAATATGACATTTCAGGCCCCAAAATCAATCGACTCCCAGCACTCGTCTCCACCACACAATCCACCGCCCGGCATCTGTGCCTTGCCTTGCCTTGCCTTGCCTTGCCACGCCTCCTCGCCGCCAACCCACCGCTGCAAACTGTAAGCAATTTGCCGCCTGTAACGGCGCACGTGTGAGCCTACAGTACTGTACTGTAGACCAGCTAGTCACACACTTGCCACAAAAGTTGAGGTACAGTACTGTACAGTACATCATTCTCGCCTGCATTGCCGCCATCTTACATACTGCAGGCCGGACACGTATGTATCACCGTCAACGCTTTCCATGCACCAACTACCCCATTCTTGACACCGCGTGTCCATCACCACCACGCGCCTGCCCCGCAGAAATGTAGCGTGCAAATGCACCCGCCACGCCAACAATCGCTTTCAGTCGCCGTTTTTTCCAGTCATGCGCCGAAACCGCTGCGTACTTCCTCGCATCGTGCTTCCTTAAAGTCAGTGAACAAAAGTCCGTGAGTATCGGGAGCCGCTGCTTTATTGCCAATGCAATGAATGACTCGGGCTGCTGTATTCGTACCTTAGACGCTGGATATGCCCTCGGGCTAACATGTCGGCGACAAACATTCTTGTCGACTCTGGGGTGCCTTGTGGAACGGCGCTGTGCGCTTGATTTGTGGAATGTTGTGCAGTGCAGGCAATGTTGGTGCGTTTGAATGCGTATACTGGACGTTGGGAAAGGGTGAATAGATGAATTGTAATTATGTTTACACTAGGTCCGCATCAGGGGCCTGGAGTCCCTATCCTATTTTTTGTTGCACTAGTGATTGTTGGAACGGGCAACAAACTCTCTTGTCAAACCGTCTGCTATGGTATGTAGCGAAAGATGCAGGCAAACAGATGGAATCAAATCGTTAACTTATACTCTCATGCTCTGCTGTGAATATCATGTTTATGATTTATGTCGCAAACGTCTTCCGCTTGTGACAACAAATTCTATCTCATCGCGTTATCTACACACTATGGTACTGGAAAGCTGTCAAGTGCCTCACGAAACAATTGATTGTCAATGTCAAATGGTGGTGCGTCTACTTTATCCTGTTCCAATCCTAGTATGATTCACTGCAACTTGCTTACGAGGCTCAATATTTCCGCAAATTTCTGCTCTAGCACACCACCAACACCCAGTTCCATCCTCACCCTATAAAAATTTTTTAATTCACCAAAACATACACACCAGTCTCCAGCTTGATCATTTCGGGACATTCCCTATACCACCGCGATTTGCGAGAGAGCACCGTTCGAATGTTTTTACAACCGTCCTCTCATACGTATCATATATATCCATCGGCACAGAGCAATCCCATCGTAATCGCCTTAGAAATTCAACTTCAAGAGCATTCATCTCCTCAATGGATGGAACCCCTCCAATTTTTGACAGCGATGAATTTCGATGAGATTCGTCCTCTACATACTTTGCCGCGACACAAATAGAACTTGTAAACAATCGATGAATGTTCAGCTCCCTCAATGCAAGCAGTTCGTCTTCTTTTCCCACTCGATCTAAATAAATCAAACCAACAATAAATACACTCCTGCTCACGTTAAGATATCGAACAAATCTTGCAACATAATTTCTTAACATGATCGATGGTCTTGATACGCTATAAAATGCATTACTACTTCTATCCGAATACTTTGCTGATTTGTAAGGCGGTCCTCCTGCAAGGATGGATTTAGGTGTTTTGTCGAGTTTTTCATTTGCCTCGCATATTTCTAAAAGAATCACTGACATAGCATTCACCAGCTCCGTTTCCTTCATTCTTACAACTGACAAGGGCTTGCCCCTATTCGTTCCCCGTTCCCTGGTCCACGCGGTCGCGTTGGTGACTTAGACGAAATTGATTCGCCGATGATCTGCCCTGCTGTTGCTCTGCTAGTAACCGTCCGTCGTACCCGTTTTGTTCCCTGCTTGGATCTTGAAGTTCCATTCCCCCTCCTTTTGTTCTCTGATCGATTTTGTTTTGGTGGAACACCGATTCCTGATGAGTTTTTGAACCACTCCGCAGTTTCATTCGAAAAAAATATAATCAGCACTCGGAATTGTATCTCCTGCACTCGCTGCTCACTAGGAACAGTTTTCTGTGCCCAAACCAAAATAAAAAGGTCTCTCTCGTTCAGAGCTAAACTTCTTGCTGCTGCCTCCAAATCCTTTAATTTCCTTCCAGGAGTAGATCGTTGATGTCCAAGAGTATGTTGGTTTAGCATGGGCAGGGAAATTCACAGGGCGCAAAGGAGAAAGAAGCATGGGAATATTAAACCGGGACAGTCGGCAATGTGATGATACCCGCATTTCCACCTTTCTGCAGCATACTGTATCTCCCACGCAGGATCGACAGCAATCATGACATGATATCTAAACAACTTCTCGCGTAGATGCATCTGCAGCACACAGTTTTTTAGTAAAAATAAGGCTTGTGCACAGGAAATAGGGCGCAAGTGGACGTCAATGGAACCAGCATATTAAAAGAGCTGCAGGGGGTTTCAAGGTCACAGCGCGACCTGCGATTCCCTGTCAAATGCGATTCGTGTTACTCACCGGTTACAACGCTATTTCTGGAAAGACACGCAAGAACGAAACTGTTTCATTGCATTTTCCGCTTATTCTAGCGATTCTGAATTGGAAAAGTGTTTTCAGTAATAAGGTAAAAGGTTGTTACACCAATCCAAAAATTTCAAATTAGTTCGTCCGGGAGCTTCGGTATGCGCAAATCTCACCTTCGTACATCAAACAGGTACATAACACGTAGCAGTACAGTATGAGGGGCCTTTCTTGTCATGTGCAATATGACTCGATGTAAAAGCAATACATGGGGTGAAGCTAAAAGGGTGTGAGCAGGAGCAAAATGAATTTCGTGCACATAAATTGCTACACATGTTTGGTGATTTCTGAACGATAGCATATGAAGGATACAAGGATTGGGAGGGTTAGAGAGAAAATAGAGGAAATCTCGCTATCCTCCCTCAATTTTATTCCCTGTAAAATTGTGGACTTCGAAAAATCCCCTTTACCAATGTAGTCGGAATCGAGGAAAAAACGCGAGCTCCAGATATGCTACCGCCCTGTCTGCCAAGTCACCAGGAATAAATGCATTAGTTTTACTCCTTTCTCTGAAATGCGAGGAGGATAAAGCTTAGGTGGTTAAATAATTGGAAAGTACTGCAGGGTCCTTCCTAAAAGTGGAAACCTTGGGTATATTAATGATTGAAAAATAGGTTGGCCTGTGTTCTAAAGTGCATCATCAAATAATTGGTACTCGGCATGGGAAAATAAGGTAAAGTGAAGCCGGATGTTCCCTAAGTGATTAAGCGTTGTTGATGTAAGCTTGCAGCCTAAGAGATGAGCAGCGCTCGCAGATCACCTAGAAGACAGGCTGGAGACCATCCATAAGACATGCAGCATTGGGCATTGATGCCGCTGCGGCGTGCCTTAAAGTGACGACTTCGTTAACCTTTCCGTAAGCCCCGTAGTCCTTATTGCAACACTGCGAGCGAAGTCGCTTAGCAGCGCATAGGTCTCCGAGTGCAAACCTCCGAGGGTGGAGATGGGGACAGGAACAACCTTACATCCGGCATAATACAAAAAGGACTCGTACCTTCTCAGTTCCGCGTTTGTCGCTTTATAAATACTGCAAGTCATTTTCCGCCGCTATCTGTAGATGAGTACCGGATTTGCCGAGATAGAAACCCAGAAAAGCGATTGAAAAGCATGGAGCTATCTTTTAAAGTTAGTCAAGCTGCTACGTGGGTAATATCTTTTGAGTATCATCGCAAATCCGCTTTTGTGAGAGAATATTGAAGAAGCAGAGCGCTTCAGGGTCCATCCAAAGGATTGGTACCAAACCTACACAAGACTGCATTTAGAGCTAGGGACCCAAGAAACACTCCTTACAAGTCCATGTACTGGCTTTGTTCTTTAAGGAATGCGTTTCAAAAGGAAACAATGCCTAAGAGTTTTATGATTTACGGCCATGGACGGCCGTTTCCAAAGAGGGAAGGCAAAGGGATCATCGAGAAGTTGTTGCGAAGTAGTAGTCTTTTAGCTGCTGGCGTTTGTGCTGTCAAGCATTGGAGGGAGGGGATCTTACAGAAATAAATACATCCTCTGACCACTTGGTGAAACCGCATTTACAGTACTGAAGGCCGCCTTCCACCACTCCCGGAACTCACTGAAGCCACCGTTGCGCGGGTTAAGCACCAAATCCCGCGGAACACCCGGCAGGCCCCGGACCGGACGCCCTCGCGGTGATTCCATCTGCTTACCAAGACTGCTCTTAGCCACGAGGCTGGTGTCAACAGCATCGGAGTACTGACGAAACTGGTCAATCGCATAGTAAACGGAGACCTCCGCGATTCCGTTCTCCCCTTCTCTCCGCTGCGACCCTCCTCCCGATTCAGCCCAAGCCAGGGAAAATCCGCCCCATTATTGTCGGCGCTATCCTCCGGCGCCTGGTCATGAAGACCGGCGACTGGTCATGAAGACCGGCGACTGGTTACGAAATCAGGCGCCTGGTCAGGAAGACGCTGATCCCGTCGGCTATTGACGACTCCCGTGCCTTTTTGGCCCCCTTCCAAACGGTCAATGGCATCAAGGCTGGCATAGATGCTATCGTCCATGGCGCCCGCACCATGCTTCGGGGGTCCCATCGTAATCAAACGTTGACACCAGCCTCATCGATGCCCGCAACACCGTCAACTGCGTTGATAGGCAATCAATGTTGGACATGCTGCCATCCCGTGCCTGCACGCTCGCCTGATTTGAAAAAAGTTGTACTCCCCACCATAGCTAATCGTTCCAAATCGCGAGCAGACGATTGTTTCTAGCGCCCAGGGAACCCAGCAGGGGATCTTGCGAGCATGTTGCTTTTCTCGTTGACGATCCAGCCGCTTATTTGGCGGGTACCCAAAGAGGAGGGCATCATATTGAATCAGTGGTACGCCGATGACGGCGTAATAACAGGGTCACTCAACGGTCTACGGTGAGCCCTCCGGTCTTGTGCGCTTTACTTCCCCTCTTATGGTCTGTTCATCAACGATCACAAGATCCGCATCTGCTGCCCGAACAATTCGTCAGAGGACCGGGCCGCCTTCCTGGCCGAGTCTCGGCTCTCGGAATGCCCCGGCGACGATTTTGAGCTTCTCCGGGCCCCGTTGGGTAGCTCTGCCTTCACCAAGGCGTTCTTGCGCAGCAAGGTAGAGGGGTGCCGCCGCACCCTGGCGCCGCTGGAACGGGTCCTCTGTGTGCCTCGACATGCCGCGTAGTTAAAGCGCTTCGGCTTGCTGACCCTCAGCACGGCACTGACCATGAAGCTGAGTTTGTCTCTCTGCAACAGGCCTCCTTTGTCGCGCTCCATATCGTCTCCCTAACGGATGACGCCGGTGAACAGGCTTGTCTCCCCTTCTGTCCTCGAGGGCATGGGTTCTCCATGATCGGTCCGCCCCTGCACGGGGCTGTCGCTGCCAGCATTCTGGACGCTGCCCCCGCCTGCTTACGCACGGCCACCTGCGCTACACTCTCCTCCGTCGCCGTACTTGGGAAACGCGCTCGTGGCGATAGATCCTTCCTGGTCTACCAGACACGCTCGCTGCTCAACTTTGTACACTTGATGCAAAGGACATCCGTTCGTCACCGATATCGGCGCTTTTGCCCTTGCCTCCCTTGTTGACATGCTTGTCAATCTTCAATCCCAGCCAAATCGGGCATAGCAAGAGGCCAAGGCCAAGGTGTTTTGGGAAGATGACCTATTGGGGAGAGTGCCCCGTCCCAGCTGCCAATCCGAGGAAGCAACTCGTCACCACATACACGCCCTGGCCTTTCGTCATAGCGTTGCCGCCGCCTTCCTATTTGAGCATCCCACCACTGTGTCGAGTACTGGAGCATCATGCTGCGCAGGCACCTCGGTCTCCCAATCACACCGACTCATTGCCCTTGAAATGCCACCACTGCCAGCAGGACCTACATGTCCGCGGTAAGCATGCCGCAAAGCGCTGCGTCTCAGAGTTTGGACGCATTCACCGCCGCAACTACGTCCGCAACGTGTTTGCGTGGACGTTTTCCGCCCCGGGCGTCTGGACTATGAGTTTGAAGTTGAGAATGTCGTCCCTTGTACGGACTACAGGCCTGCCGACATCCTCCTCGTGCAACCTCCCCGTGACCCTGAAGCCGGCCTCCCGGACCGGCCCATCGCGCGTGACGTCACCGTGACATCACCCTTCAAGCATTTGTCGCTAACGAAAGCGACGCAAGTCGCCGGTGGGGCTGCCGCCCTCACGTACCACCACAAGGTCCAGGACATACAACAGAAGCTGTCAAGGCGCCTGGTGCCCCCTCCCTCCCCTACCGCGACCCAGGTTTCCGATTCTAGCCCCTGGCTTTTGACTCCCTCGGTGCCCCTTCTTCGGAGACTGTTATTTATGGAAGAGTCGGTACCCAGTGTTCACAGGAAATGCCACACCTCGGACGTTACTTATCCCATCCGCATCTACTGTATCAGTTGCGCCATGTGGTCGTCGGTGGCTATGGTCATCATAGCGCGTGCCGCACTGCACGTGACCGATATGGTCCATCCAGTTCGCGCCTACCTGAATAGTTTGTATGTACACACTCTAGATAAGTAATAGGTAAACATCGCGAAAAAGTAATGCGAGAGCAATACTGTCTCAGGCTTCTATTGGGGAAGGGAAGCTGTTTTCCTCGGGACACCTGCTCGCTAGATTGCACGCCGTGGGATGTTCTATATTACCAGGCAGTTGGCAGTTGCTTAGGATTTTTTGTTGAAAACGAGAGACTACGTAACAGCAGTGTCTATGCATTAGTGATCGAAGTAGATTAGTACAATATTGACGCAGGGTGACATCATGCCAACTATCTGTCATAATTGTCAATGATTCAAACCCATGCCGATGGAAAACGAGTAAAATACTTTCAAAAAATCACCAGCAAAAGTCGGTCCCATACTTTGCACTGTACTGCATTCATTTCGAGACGTTACTCAGTTTTACGTCGTAGCATCTGCATCGCCTTTCAGCGCGTTCAATGGCAACTTCGCATCGCAGACACTCAGCTTAGCCAAAGGTCCCACTACGCAATGGTCTCAGACACTGATGACGACTACATCGAGTATGTTCCTCTCAAGCGTCGAAAGGCGGAAATCGCAAAAAATGCCGCCATCGTTGCCTCCAAAAAAGGGGCGACGTCACTCGCTGTTGCGGCACGGAATGCGTTAAGACTTTCGCAGCAAAGGCAAAGGGTATCCTTTTCGAAAAATTCCATGCCCCCTTCACAGGATGGAGACCGTGGAGATGGTGAGGTACAACTAACTGGTAGAAACGGTATGGGGAGGAAGCCACTGACATTACTTGATGAGGCTGCGCAGCTAAGGTCAAAGTTCCAGGCGGCCGAGAGGACGGAGGAGGAAAAAACGAAGGACGCCGAGGCAAAAGTGTTGCAAGAACTTGCAAAACAGCCTGCTCTCAAGTCTGCAGCAGAATTAGCGCAAAACGTCGTTTACACAGAGCCTATGAAATCGACATGGAGACCTCCGCGGTATCTCCTACAAGCACCTGATTCTCATCATGCCGAAATGAGAGAGCTGCACCTCATTCTTGTTGAGGGGAAGGATGTACCCCCGCCATGCGTTTCCTTCCGAGAAATGAAACTTCCCCGCGCAATTATGGGGGAATTGGAAAACCGCCAGATCAAGCATCCGTCTCCAATCCAGATGCAAGGACTTCCAGTCGCTCTCTCTGGACGGGATATGATTGGTATAGCGTTTACCGGGTCTGGGAAAACTATGGTATTCACAATTCCTTTGCTGATGATAGCATGGGAGTTGGAAGCCCGTCTACCTTTTGTTCCTGGAGAGGGCCCCGCTGGCCTCATCCTGGCCCCATCACGTGAACTCGCGCGCCAGACTTACGACATCATGACAGAGTTTTGCGATAACATTTCGCGAGAAAAAGGACCTCAACTTCGTACTTTCCTTGCTATTGGAGGAATCAAGGTTGACATGGATACATTGAGGAAAGGCATTCATATTCTCGTTGCAACTCCGGGCCGGCTTCTCGATTTGCTAAAGAAACGAAAAGTGAACCTCGACTCGTGCGTTTACGTTGCTCTCGATGAAGCAGACAGACTCATCGATCTGGGCTTTGAGGAGGATATTCGTTCTATTTTCAGCTTTTTCACAGCACAGCGTCAGACTCTCATGTTCTCAGCGACGATGCCAACAAAAATTCAAGCTTTTGCTTCATCTGCCTTGGTAAAACCGGTCGTGGTAAACGTTGGACGGGCCGGTGCGGCATCCCTCAACATCACACAAGACATAGAAGTGGTGCGACAAGACGCCCGTATCTCTCTACTTCTAGATGCACTCCAAAAGACAGCACCGCCCACGCTCATCTTCTGCGAGAATAAGGGGGACGTGGATGAAATTCACGAATATCTTTTGACGAAAGGAGTCGGTGCTGTATCCATACACGGAAGCAGGGATCAAGAAGACCGCGAAAATGCAATGAGTCAATTTCGAGGTGGGCGCAAGGATGTACTCGTCGCTACTGACGTGGCCGCAAAGGGTTTAGACTTTCCAAACATCCGGCATGTGATCAACTATGATATGCCAAAGGAAATACAGACATATGTGCATAGGATAGGACGCACGGGACGTGGAGACCAGACTGGAACTGCGACAACATTTGTGAGCAATTTAGATAGCCCAACATTACTGGCGGATCTAACGCAGTTACTTGTTGAGGCAAAACAGCGCATTCCACAAGCGCTGTATGAACTTGTACCAGACGCTGGAGCTGTAGGAAATGCAGCGGCGGATGTGGGGGGAGTGCGAGGCTGTGCATATTGTGGGGGCCTTGGTCATCGGGTGCAAGAGTGTCCGAATTTGGAAAAGGAGAAGATGAAGGCATTGGTGGGGGTGCACAAGGGGGAGGAGAAAGGTTCAACCGAGGAGGATACGGTGGGGAATGGTGAGCGTGTAGGATGCGGTTTAGGCCACCACTTTGCGTTTATGTGTCATTGCGGGTCGTCGAATTTGTTATCAGCATCGGAGACGCCGCGTGCAGGACATACATGGGCCAAGGGGCATTGCCCGCAGCGGGGATTACGTGCTTTGCAGGTTTTGCGGCCATGCTCGATGAGAAGAACGTGAAGAGAGTATTTGATGTCATTGGGGAGCACGTTGTTTAGGACTTTGTAAGTCTGTTCTGGAGTAGACTGGAGGGGCATCCAGCCGAGTCGGGCAGTTATGCGACGGACATGGGTATCGACGGGAAATTCATCGCGACGCATAGCAAACATGAGAACGCAGGCTGCTGTCTTGGGGCCTACTCCCTTGAAACTACAGAGCTCTTTTTTGGCATCATCATCAGAAAGAGAGCGGACGTATTCCATTGAGCAGTAGCCTTGGGTAGAGGAAAGACTGGTGAGGATTGAGTGGATAGTGGCTGCCTTGGATTTGGAAAGACCCGAACAATGAATAGCAGTCTGGATTGCTGGTTGACCAGCGGCAAGTGCATCATCCCAGGTTGGGAATTGGGAGGTGAGGTTGCGGAAGGCACGGGTGGAGTTGGGCGAGAGGTGGCTTGGGAGAGGATGGTGGCAATAAGGGAGTCGAGAATAGGGCGCGAGGTGTGATTGGAGGTGGAAGGATAAGTGTCTTGAAGAATTTTGGTTAGTTTGCGAGATTGGATGGGTGTTGGAGGAGTGGGAGTGTTCTCGATGTCTGGGAGTTGTGATGATGTGCCGACTTTTTTGGATGGAGACTGGGTTGATATGGAAGGTTCGTTCGGCTTTTGGGCGGATGGGGAAGGGGCAGGGGAATGGATACGCTGACGCTTTCTAAGGTTTGGGGAACTAGAGTGACTCGGGGACCGCAGGGACGCTTTGGCTGCCCGGAGGCGAGTGATTGGCATGATCGGGATGAAAGGGGCGGGTGTAGAGGTGAAGGCGGCGGCGCAGAGCATAAAGTCGGACCGAGCTTGCTAACCTCAGAATGGAGGTCGAAAGTCCCACCTTGGCGCAGGTGTTGTAGATTATAACATACAGTATTTACAGTAGTTGAAACTGTCTGCGCGGTACACTACAGTACATCTCGGTGCAGCCATTGAAAATTTACTAAAAATAAGTTGCATGTCACCGTGACGCAACGTGTGGGGGACATTGTCATGCACACACAGAGCAAGTGACTGCATATTTGGGCAAACAAGAAATGACTGCGCAAACTGGACAAGCGTCGTCACTTAACAACGGCCAGTGGCGTGTTCCTACGGAATCATTTCGAGTCTTGCATAAAACCCCCATCACAGAAACCAACGGGCGCAGACATTGCAGCTGTGCAAGAGTTGCCGCTTAGCAATAACCGTACCCGGGCTTCCCGCGCCTCTATGTCACTGACCAGTCTCAAAGCAGCCAGGGTGGAAAAGCACCGGAAATACCAAGGCTTCCTTTCCGATATGCCTTCGATATGCAGGCCAGTTTCTGTCCCCATCTCCAAGCTAGGCAGGTGGCATTCGGAGGTGTTTCTGTCGTCATAGAGATTGCGAGAACCATGGCCAGTCGCGCAACGGAACGGATTTCGAAAGTTTGACACAATCTTCGGCAGCGATACTCGGCGTTGGCAGAAATCTCTTACGCGGCTTGCCTGCTGGCTAGACTTCCATCAACATTCTGGAGGAACCCAAAGCTTTCTCGGTCTGGTTTCAAACCTACTGCCAGGTACCCACTCTTCCATCCCAACCCCCCGTGCCGCAGGAACGAATACCCGAAAACCCTGGACATCTTTGGTAACCACCTAATGCAAAGCTTGCATGGGCGATAGTCACCGTCACGACCGCCAGGTTACAATTCTCACGTCGGACTTGGCAAAGGCCGCTCGGCACCTGGTCATGGAGTCCCGTCCCAATGGCCAACATCCCACGGGGCCAGATATCAGGGCTATAGGGGGCACCGGAGGTATGGACTTTTTCGACGTTACATTCGCCAATCCTCATGATCCCTCAGACATACGGGCTCGATATATCAACCCCTTTGACATCTCTGATCACTGCGAAAGCGTCAAGGTTCAGAGGGTACCGAGAGTTTATCACTACACATGAAATGTCCCGACTGATCCCAGTGCTAATATCTGCTCTTGGGGGGTGATACCCCCGACCCGTGATACCCCCGACGCATTCGCGGTCCTCACAGACGTGGCCAGGCACGACCCCGTACCAGCAATGGAGACTTTTGAGCGTGTGCGAGCCGTCCTTTTGCAAACACTCGATACGGCGACGGTGTCGTCAAACGCGGCATGTCTTACGGCTGGACCTACTGCACACCAGTCTTGGGAGAGTCCCGCTTCACAATGTCTCCTTCTCAGACCCTCCAATACACAGACCTGCCCACCCATTCTCGGCATTAGCCGTCCTACGTCAAAGCAGTGACGCACTCTAAATTCCCCCTCTATCGTAGATTGCTGATCTCGTAAAGGGTGAAATGTTGGGCAATTTACTGTTTGGAAAGGGGGGAATTAGGTAAAATTAGGTTTACTTGAATGGGTTGGTATACTTAATTTTCCGGCTAAGAGCAATCGCAAACTAGGACTACTGTAAGCAGGGTAACCACTTACTGTACAGTATACGGTATACCCGCAGAACGGAGGTTCTCTGGAATACACTGTATACACAATTTCAAGTTGCGGCCTAAGTGTCGCTCAAAACTCCTTCCAACAAACAACTGGCGTTATTCTGGACGAGTCTCGCCGCGTGACGAGCGAACAATGTTCGCTGCGCATCAGCAATCGGAATGGCTGCCCGTGCGGCAATACCAGTCGCAACCCGGTTGGCGAAGTCCCGAGCGGAAGGGTGCCAGCCCCCCAACGTGGAGAGTGGAAGCGCAATGAAGCGATGCCCAGGACCCTTGGAACGTATTAACTCGGCAAAGCGAGTGTCCTTGCCCAGGCGAGCTTGGGGAATTGGGTTGGTTTGCTGTGAGTAATGGAAAGGTTGGGAGTCCTCTGTACTTGTAATGAAACTGTTTGGAAAGTAATGTCATTTCTTGAAGTGAGGCCACATGTTGCAATACGGATTGAAGTGATTGGGTGAGAGCTTACAGAGGGAGAGGTTAGCAGCGTAGCCGCGTCACCCTAGAAAACGGGCCGGAGTCCGGCCATCAGGCAGGAAGCATTGGACATTGATCCCGGTGCGGCATGCCTTTGAGTGAGGACTTCTTTAACCTTTTCGTATGTCTCTATTGTCCTTACCGCCACTTTTCGTGCGACGTTCCTTAGTAGCTCGCAGGCATCTGGGTGCCAACCTCCGACAGTAAAGTTGGGGACGGGAGTGATTCTACCTCTGGCAGAACTCGCGATGAATGAATCGTATCTCCTCACTTTCGCGTTTTTCGCAGCTTTGAGTGAGGTCAATGGGTTGAAGTTGCGAACTCTCCCGCGAGAGGGTACCATGAGGTTGTCAAAGGTGATCACGTTGGCTTTCTTCTGTATAACGATGAATTGTACTGTACATTGCGTTGACAGCTATCTTTGACATCCAATTTTCGGATATTGTAGTAGGCGACATCTCCATTACAGTAAATGGACCTCACCTCTCCCAAGTATGTACAGTGCGCGAAAAACCTGTAGACCACCCCTGTTTTTTAGAATATCCTTTAAAACAATATGTGATTTAAAATACAAAACTTGCCAAAAAGCTTCTTTTGATAGACCATATATAGAGAGGAAAATGTGGGGTGATTTAATATTTGAAAAATATGGTCGGTTGCGGCCCGGACTATCCTACTCGGTGCCCAGTAATACTTCTGAAATTACCCTAAAAAGCCGCCTCGAGGCCCCCCAGCAGACAGGCTGCGTTGGACATGACGGCCGCGGCCGCGTGCCTCTAAGTACCGTGCGGACCTTACCATATGTCTCCATCGCTCTAACGGCCAAGTTCCGCGCGACGTCGGTTAGCACTCTGTAGGCGTCCGGGTGCCACCCTCCGAGAGTAGATATAGGGATAAGCACGAGCTTACTTCTCCCGGAGGTTGCAATAAAAGAATCATATCTTCTATGTTTTATAGAGGCTGCCCTGTTGAGCGAGGTGAGCGGATTAAACTTTTGGGCCCTCCGGTGGGAAAGCGCCATACACATATATATATAGCGCATATATAGTGATGGTAGGGAATTATTGGTCATAGAATTTTAAGTACATTAAAATTAAAAAAATTCAATTCCCTGTAATATAATTATTCCAAAATAATTGTCATTTTATTCCCTACCTGTACATGCGAACTCAAAAAGGAATTAATGACTTCCTGGGGTCATAAAAGAATTAATGACTTGATTACCAAATTATTATCTGGGATAAATAGACTGCAGGATGGCAGAATTATTAATATTACGAATTAATTACCTGCCTACTATAGAATTCACCACTATGACATGGAGAAATAATGAATGTATTACTATTCTTATTCTATTGGAATAAATATTCACCTTACCACATCTCTAGAATTTCATGACCGGAAAGAAATTAATTACCTATGACTTGACTACCACCGATACCCCTCAAAAGTCATGATTTTACAGTATTCTAAAATGGCACAGTTTTTAACATAGATCAAAATAGCCACAATGAACTTGAGCAGAGCCGTTTAAGACGAGAGTATACAACATATAGCGAAAAATGCCGAATTTCACGATTTTTAATGCTACAAATGAATTCTTAGGGCACAAATGCGCAATCTGAGCCCATAATAAAAGCGAAAACCTCTTCGGTCCGCTAAAAAGGTCCAACGGCCCCTTTCTTCGTGCGAAACTCACCAGTTGCGGTGACTGCCCATTTTGTACCGTATAATGGAAATTACAACAATCCGATCTTTTCTTTCGAGCAGCTTGAACGGGTTTACCCTAAAGATGAACCAAAAAGGCGAAAGTTTAAGTGTAGGCTTTGCGCGAAAGTAGGTGCTTTGGGACGTGGAACCACAAATGTCCGAAGCCACATGAACAGCAAACACAAGACAACCGACATCTTCGTTTCATTCTATAATCGTAAGGGGTGTTCAGCTATTATATCAAGCCTGAAAAACCCGGTTTCAAGAAAAGTTTCACCCAGAAGGTCAACAAATCGGGTTCGGTTCAGCTGAAATTTATTCGCTTATGCGCAGAATGGATTGCTCTCAACCAAAGACCGCTTTCTATTGTTGAAGATTCGGGGTTTCGGGCAATTACTGATGAATTTGCTCCAAAAATCAACCATGTAAGCCGTCAGAACGTCAGTCGTATTCTACAGAAATCCGAGGCTATCGTTAATAAGTTGAATTCAGATACAATCGAAAAAGTTCCGATTTTAGCTGGAACTACAGATGTTTGGATAGCTGAAAACAATTATTTCTATTCATCGTTAACAATATCGTTCATTGACAGCGAATGGGGATACCATACAAACTTGGTATGCTGCACTTAGCTGGTTGGTCGACATACTGGAAAGAAACTTTCACGCTTCCTTCTTGAATCTACGAAGAAATTAGGAATCGAAAAAAGTGGCTTTTATAATCACTGGCAGCGCTGCTAATGGGAGGAAACAAGTCGAACTTTCGTCGGAAGAGGAAGGGATTTTGGCTGAAATTGAAGATTCTGTACTGCTGGAGTCGCGGTTCCAGGAAATCAGAGAGCTTGAAAGTGGAGAGGAAACACACGAGATCGCCTCGATTTATGCGCAAGAAAGGGATGCAATTACGTTTAAGGCAACTGAATCTGAACCCGCTGCCAATGAATCAGTAATCGAAGAAGTAGAAACTAGACTGGATGACAATAATATAAATGAGGATTTAGGCGAAGATTTATTCGATTACCAGCCCAATATGATCCTGAATGCCACCTTGCCGCAGTTGCCTGAAAATTCTCCCTTGCAGATACTGTTCCGGAAAGATCCTCGACCAATCAGACCGAGTCAGCCTACACTTTCAGATCTTCTTGGAACCGCATTTCATGTGCATCTAATTCGCTTCATGTTTAGTCTCGTAAGGCATTTGCAGACAATGAGATTGACGAATTACTTACGAAAGTGCGCCAGACTGTCAAGTTTTTTAAGAAGTCTACAGTTGCTGCACACTGCCTTATTTCAGAGCTTTTGTCCAGAAATGCGGGTATATTGCGGCCAATTTTGGATGTTAGGACAAAATGGGGATCTACTGTTTCAATGGTTGAGAGGTTTTTGTACTTGGAACCCTATTTTAGATCTGGAATCGAAAAACTGTATGCTGACAAGGTTACATGGAAAGGTGTTAGTCCAGCTGATAGACATACCGCTACGGAAAAGCTATCTCTGAAAGCTATTGTTGAGCTATTCAGGGCAGTCGAAGAAAGTACAGTTGTGTTGGGCTCTCAAGTAGGCCCGACAATGCATTTGACATTTGTTCAGCAGGAATTTTGAAAATTCTAAAAAAGAAGAAGGAGCAAAATTTAATGGATTCTGTGACGCGAAGATTGGTAGATGATTTATCTGAATTAATCCTGAACCGTCGTAAGAAGATTAACATGCAGTGTCCAATGGCAGAGCATTGCGCTCATGTTGCAACTCTTCTAACTCCCAGGTATTTCAAAATGAAGCACAAGGTTTTCTTGGGTGGATTTGATGCTTACTCCCTTTCTGACACAGCTTCTGTGAAGCTTATCTCAAAATTGGCCGAAAACTACTTCACTATCACAGTTTCGTCAGGGTCGGATGCTTTAAATGAAAAAGCATCCGAACATTCAAAGAAGGGTGTTCTATCAAGTTTCGATTCAGATGATGATGATGTGCAAATTGGGGATAAAGTTGATGCATCCATTGATTCTGAAATTAATCTTTATAAGTTTATGGCGGCTTCTGCGAAATAAATAGAACCGCTTGATTTTTGGAAGAAGTAGGAAGGCACATTCCCAATCTTATCTCGAGTCGCATGTGTTGTTTTTACTCCCAAATTTTCCTCCACATCATCTGAAAGAGTTTTTAGCGTTGCTGGATTAATTAGATCCAAGAAGAGATCCCGGCTGGCAGCTGGCCTTACCAAATGTCTTTTGAAGGTGGGAGACTATCTGAAGAGACAAAAGCATCTCCCACACGAATTAAATTAGATCCGCCATATTAAGAATGTTATAAATTCTTTATCTGAAGTCTTCTTAATACTTTTTATATGCCACGCTACCTACCGTATAATAAAATAGCGCTCGCTACTTTGACGAAATATGCTTCGGTTTTTACATACATAAACTGATTTTCTATCCCAAGCCCTGTATAAATAGATATTTATCGATATCAACATAAATAACTACAACTTAACCCTTTCAAGTAAGTTTAAGATTCACTTTCACATGGTTAGTGGACTCCAGTTTATAAAAGTTGTGTTTGTTGTAGTAAATACTTTGAAAATATTCAAAAAACTGCTTTTTGCTCTCAAAAAAGGTTAAAAAGTTGTAGCTGCCCTTCTGGCGACATACTACTATGAGTAGCACTCCGTTCTCTGGCACTTCTTAGTTAGCATCTCGATAACGACTTCCTTGTACTACGTTATGACAGCAATCTGAGAACGATTTTGGAATTAGGAAATTAAATCACCGCGCCAACTAAGTTGCTGCGGGAAAGGATATAACTATCCAGAAACCCAGGACTTAGGCTAAATTACTCGATCCCGGGTCGATTGTTGAGAACTATGATGCGAATAGCTGTATATATACATTACATATTTCAAATGTGGCCTGACGCTGCACGTGGCCGACGTTGACCAGACGGTTAGCACTTAGCTAGCAGTATAGTCGGATCCTGCAGCGGACGCCAGTTTTACTGATGCCATAAAGTTACTCTCTCTGACTGGCCGCATTGATGGTTGTCTCCAAGTGAGTGCATTGGCCAGGGGCTGTTCAAACAATTGAGGCGGTCCTGTTTCTTTGGGTTCGAACCCTTACTCTGAAGATCGTACTGCACTGTACTTTACAGTACAGTGCAACATGGAGTCATGTACTGCAATGTACAGTTCAGTGCATGAATGCATGTTGCACCTTTGTGCTAGACTTTACACTGTAATGTAAAACACTGTACAGTACTGTATAGCACAGTGCGGAACTATTCCGTTCGTCATGACTAGGGGAATTAATTTCTTCGGGGAATTAATGACCTAGCTGAATGACCTAGCTGGTCATAATTATGACTAGTTAGGTCATTAAAATATGAGGTCATAGTCATAATTATGATTATAACTTCATAAATTACTTATAAGGTAAGAATTCCTGTTTTGGTCTGAGACGGAATTAAATTACCCGGTAATAGAATATTTTCATTCATTAAGTGCCTGTCATGGAATATATTTTTATTACTGGCCATCATTAACCATATACTGTACAGAAGCAAAGTTGAAAGCCGCAACGAATAATATTTCGATTTTTTTTTGCAAAACGGCTACCTGAGGGGATACCATAACTATAGAGCACATGGCCAGAAAAAGGTCATATTCTCGACTTCGTGGGACTGTCGTCCGTAGTGTTTCTCCCACCATCCTACGGTAGTCTATCTTAGGCTAATCGTAATGCTACTTAGGAAAAAACTTTCACAGGTCGAGCACGGAAAGACTTTGGCGTGGAGTGAAGAAAACATGTCTCAAGATTAGATAAACCGTCGCTTGAAGAGGTCCTGAAAAGCAATTCAGACCTTCCTCAAGTGTTCTCAGACCTACAACCAAAAAACAACAGCGACCGTCCACCAAAAATAACAACAAGGAATACATGCCGACTCATTCGTATTGTTTCAAACAATCGGATATCAGCTGATGAAATGCGACGAGAGCTGTCACTACTAATTTCAATTTCAATTTGAGGCCTACCAGTCAACAAATGATTTTAGCGCAACTCAATTTTCAGTAAAAGAAGGTTAATCGCACTTCCTAATTGATTCCTTTCTATGTTGAAACATGGACAATGCGTGAATGGTTCCGTATTATTTTTTCCGATGAAAAAAAATTTAATTTAGATGACCCTGACGGGTTTCAGTCCATTAAAACGACTTAAAGAAAGAAAGAGCACCTTTTTTCTCTGGCGGATGGGGATGGTTCTGTTATAATTTCGGGTGCATTTTGTGAAAAAAGACAAACGGCAATCGCTTTTTTGTCCGGAAAAAGAATGGAGCGAAGTACACTAAGACATTGGAGTAATTTCTTCTAGCATTTATCAGCTACTACCATTAAGTATTTCCTGTTTTACAGTAGGGCAATGATCCCATTCATGCTGCCGATTCTACTCGATTAAGGTTTAAAAATCATAATATTGGTGTTATGCAATGGTTTGCAAAAATTAACGACTTGTATCCTATCGCAAATGTACAGGGAGTGTAATAAAGGGACGTTCATAGGGGAATGAGGCAGTTTAAGAGTAATAAGGGGCTGAAGGAGGCAATAATTAAAGAAAAGGGGAGACTGAACCGTTAGGACCTCTTAAGTTTCATTCGAAGCATATAGAAGCGCTGAATAGACTTTATTTAATTTTAAAGTCGTAAAAAACCACTAAATGGGCTCAAATAGCGATTGTCGCCATTTGAATTCATGTGCTCTGTAGTTATTAAGCCCTCTGAGGTAGCCATTTTGCAAAAAAATGAAAACATATTCGTATTGAGTTGTAACGTTGATCACTTTGGTAGTATATTAAGAGATGGAGTTTGGTCAGTTTTGCGGTTTATTTTAACTTTTGTTTCAAAATATATTCTAAGGAACTGGGGTGCTCTATAGTTTTTCGCGCACTGTACAATACTGTATGTCGAATTCAAATGCATGGCAGTTATGTTACTCCCCGTGAATCCGGAATACAGTATGAGGACATTTGTTAATATACCGTGCGCGACAAGAAATAACGAAACCTCAAATTGAAGCAACATCTTCTTTAAAAATGTTCCAATTTAAAAGAAAAACTGGTAAATCATATTTAATTATAGCTGAAACAGCCATGTAAAGCTACATTTGATATGAAACCATAAATTTTTTATTGCAAAAAAGCGATTTCGTAGGGTGGTATAAACATACAATAATTGATGTGTGCCAAAAGATTGCGAAAAAACTAAAAAATTGTTGTCCTCTGTGTCATTTATACTCATGAGCTGGGCTATTCAAGACTTTTTGCAAAGTTTGTAGTCAACGAATCGTGAGCAAAGGCCAAATAATCACCGAAACTAAAAAGGCCATCACATTATCACTCTCAGAGGCCAAATGGTCGGTCCAAAAGTTTGCCGCAAGGATCAAAAGGTCTTGAAAGGTTGTTTCGGTCTTTTTGAATGACAAAAACAACCATAGGAGGAAAGAGTCGCTTGGTATGCGATAAAGCGTCGTCCGTAGCCGAGTATCTGATTATGAGAGAACCATGAAAGAGGAAAATCACTGCTGGGGACAGTAATAAAAGTATCTAACTCTCCATTTACAAGCGCACAACTCCTCATGTTATTTTCCGATCATCCTCTACAAAGTTTTCGAAGGCCAAAAGGTAACCACCGCTCTCTGTATCAAATCAGAAAAACAGAGTTGAGTGGTATATATATATATAGTATACTATACCCCTTGAGAACTGAAGACTGGGCCATGGTCATCTTTTCAGACGTAAAATAGCTTAATATAGACGTTCCAGATAAAATGTAGTCTTATTCGCACGATTTACGTGGAAAATAGGCATTATCGTCGTATCTGCAAATGAGTGGGGCACTATTATGATTTGGTTTGCACGGGAAATATTCTGTGGCAGTTCAAAGTGGGTGTCAAAACGCAGAGAAGTGCATCAAGAAACTACAAGAATATCTGTTTACCTTCATGAAATATCCATAAACCCGGTTACGTGAATTTCAGCAAAATAACGCGCCTACACATTGTGGTAAGTTCACAAAAGACTGGTTTATTGAGAAGAATACCAATATTATTTGGTGACCAGCGAAGAATCTGGATCAAAGACACATTTGAAACGGATAAAAATGCTCTGAAGAACATAAAATGCTGGTTGGAGGCAGATTTCGTGTGTTGAAAACCTTCAAAGCCACATTTGGGAGAAAGGGACAAAATGTTCCCTGAATACTTCACAAGATTGCATAAAAGCATTCCAAATCGCATGGATAAGTGTTAGAAAGGAGAAAAAACAAGACTGAAGAATGATATTTTGCCCTGTTCTTGTAAAGTTAACAAAATGTAGTAGTGTGCTTTCATTTTTTCATCCTCCAGGTTGTACTTTTGCAGAAAATAAGAAATTAAATGTAAAGAGCAAAATGACGTAAGAAATTGTTTTTAATGCTCAGATAAACACTAAAGGGTATACCTATATTTAAATTTGTCGTTTAATAGAGTAGTTATTACCCGTAATGGGAGTTGCGCTATAAATTTTCGAGCACTATACATAGAAAATTTTAAATAGTTTTTTCTAAAATACTTGCGGCCTTTTTTTGCCTCAAATTCTGTTTAAATCAAGAAGGTAACTGATCAAAGGAAACTTTTTCGAGAATTGAAACTCCTCTCCGCACAGGGAAAACTTGCCCCAATGCGTTTTTCTTCTATTTTCACTTCTTTTTACAGTAGAAAAGACCCTTGAACCGTTCCAGGAACTCCTATTCACGCTACCGTGCTTCTGTCGTTACGCCAGGGGCGGAATTCAAGAACTTATGTAGTTGGCTCGGAAGACGAAATTGGTCTCTGGAAAAGATATTGCCGCCATACTGAAATTGTAGTTCGGCAAAGAAGAAGGCCAGGAAAGCAATCTGGAAGGAAAATGAACGCCTAGGGATCAGAGAATTATGCTGACATAAATCTTGTTGCACTTCTTCTACGCCGATTGTTGTGGGAGCGCGTTTGATTCTGCTTTCGTTTTTCAACAAGTTCCTCTTTTATTGATTCAAGCTTATCTTCTACAATGCAGTGGTGAGGAACGTCTTCTGCATGGAGCGAATTCATTTAAAGATGAACATTTACCGGTGCAGCGCACAATTTAAACAATGAATCATGACGGCCTGTTTTCATCTTCACTACCCCCCCAATAAGCCCCACAGAATCTTTAGCGTGACTAAAAAGTTACTATGATTCAGTTAGACGACTGTTTTCTATTTGCGATTTCCCCGCAGTAGTAACTCTTCCATTTTGGGCATAATTTGGAAAACTGTACGCACTAGCTCCGCGCCCATCTGGTAATCCTTAAACATTAGAACCACAGATGTTTCGGGTACTCAATACATAAATAACTGATATTAGAAATTGCTTTGCACTCCATAACCTTCTTCGACAGGGGCTTCGTGTGGAATGAAGAATATTTTCGGAATAATTATGGGTCTGCTATACTATTAGGGTAATTCGCCGTTACTTTAAGATCCGGTTTAAGGCTGAGCACGCTGTAATCTTGAATCCATATAGATTATATTTTATTTAATAGTAAAGTTTTCGTTCTTAAAGATTGCCTGTAGGACAATTTTTTGCTGAAATGTTATGTCTCCGTCATACCGCGCTAATCCGTAGTTCTAAAACCCCCGGATATTGGAAATAAATATCCGAATTTTTAGATGATATCATTTCGTTTTGAGAGGGATGTACAGTATATGAAGCTTCATTTATGGTTTAAATGAAATTTAAATCATTTTCTCAATCGCGGACACCTCGAGTTTTAATATCCTTGCGGAAAGGTTCAATTATGTATCAAACTAAAGAATTAGAAAATATAATAAACATACTCTTCAGTGTACAGAGACTTTTGGCCAGGACAAACCCTGTGGAATGATCAAAAAGTGTCCCTAAATGGTTTTCATAGAGTACATATCTGGACAGCGCTTAATCTACAAATTCCATGAATCCCAGTTCTAATCGCCGTCTTATAAAACTCGGAAGAGTCATGGTTTTTCTGTTTTTTTCTGTTAACGACGTTCAAAGCATCTGAGAATCTAGCCAGTGTTAAGCTTAGTCAAATTTGGATTCAAAAATGCCCAACCTATTCTGAGCTTCATATGGCGAGGGGACTAGAAGATTCTGTTATTTTCAGGGGCAGGTGTGTGTGATAGGAAGAGATGAAACGATTCAAAGAGTTGAGGGAGTTGCTAATGTGATATCTGTGGAAGGATAGTCTCGTGCCTTTGCGCAAATCACCGTCGGCCCTTGGTGGCCCTTGTATTTTTCCCCTCTCAGCGGTATTAACCCAGACTGACCAGTGTAAGTACAGTAACAAGGCAGCGGCTAACCATCAAGGACAGCTGTCCTGAATCCCTTGTATACCATGGTTATCACTAGGTTCTGTAGCTTACCCTACAGTATGCACCGTGCAGTAGTCACACTATTCGATAGTCCCTTCAGTCGAACACAGCTTGCCCCTCCTGGATCAGGAGGAGAAATAATCCTCCTGATAGCGTCATCAAGTAGTCACTAATGCCCCTCCTGGCGCTATCAAGCATAATTAAAAAGAAAATGCAGTAATATGACATTGCAAAACGTTCGGATAATAATCAAATTCGCATAAAGGTTTTACACTTCTTCGTGATAAGGAGTTCAAATCTTCATTTTCAGGTAGAGTTTCCTAATCGACAACCAGCTTTTACGCGATAGGACAGTGCGATGTATTCCGATTCAGCTGCAGATAATGCAACTGTTGCCTGTATTTGGCTCTTACATGAAACAGGAATTCCATTCATGAACACTATAAATCCCATTGTTGATTTGTGAGAACTTATATTCCCCGCCAACAAGGATTCAACGTAGAATTCCATCTGTTTTGGTCGCCTTGCGGATAATTGGCGAAGAACTTGATACCCAGCTAGCGACTGCCTAAAATGTATTTGAGTACGCTCCTAAGTGAATCAGCATGGAGATAGGACGGATTGTAAACTTACCGAGCAAAGTAATTCACAGCGAAAGATATGTCACTTCGTGTAGACAGTGATAAGTGCAGAAGTTCTCCAATCATAGCCCGATATAGTGCATGATCGCCTTTGGCAAGAGAAATCGCCACCTATTTTGCCTCAAATAAATCTCCATTGACAGGAAGAGGGGACCAGGCGCCATTGGACTAAAGTAAGGAGTGTTTTTCCAGGAATTTTTCAATGTACTTCGTTGTGAAATAATTATGCCAGTAACGTTTTACTCTATGTCTCATCTTAGAAATGACTTCATATTTCCAAATAGCTTAATGTCAAATGCTTCTATTAGCCTTTTCTTCGAGTATGACAGCAGGTCCTCTGAATTTCTTGCGAAGACCATAACTTCTACAATAATGGAAAGAATAACAAAATAGTGTCCAAAAATTTTGAGACCAAACCTTTTGAGAGCGCTCTCATCGACGTTGGATTTCTCGAGGCCCCAATTAATTATATTGCTAACAAACAGTGACCCTCAGATCTTTCCTGCCTGACGGAGTCCATACGTGAACCTTTAAACTTGCATACTTGGCCAGGAAGTTTCTGCTTGACACTGGAGTCTGCTGGCTGTTCCATGAAGACTTCCGTATCCTTATTTTCATGCAGGCGCGCACTAGTTACATCCAACCCTTCAACTTCGAGAGCTGATTGCGCACTAAGTTCCAGAGGCATTGTAATAGCTCCTTGGATCCCACTGGGCATTCAAAGTGTCGTGGGCAAAGTGAACACCACGAGCCTGAATATCTCTTCTTATAAAACGAGGTCGATGTACTAGTTTCCCATCTATGTGTACCTGCCTGATGCGAAAGACCAAGTTGTAAGGAATAAAATTCATGTGAAATTCTCTAGGAACACAAGCCAATGTATATATCTGCTCATGAGGACCCAAAATTCGCGATCAATTGTCTCTTTCTATGATGGATTATATATTGCCTCTGCAAAGGAACTTGGTACTCTACAATCACGACGAGTCTTTCTGGACGCAAATTTGAAACAGACCATTGCAAGTGGGACTCAGTGAGCCAAGAAGGCTTGGGTCAAAAGCTCTTCCAATTTATGGGGATTATTTGCAGTAGAATAATCAAGTTGATGTTGCCTTGATATGACATCTACTAGCGCATAGATTGTAAGAAGCTGATTGTCAGAATAAAGACAGAATTCTTGTTTTCTGGTGATAATGACATTCTTTCGTTTGGGTGGTAGATCTGGCAAACGGTTTGGTTACTTTCCAGTCCACTGTTTGAGCTTTGAGCCTTGAGGAGAAGCATAATAGATATATGCAAATACATGCTGTCCAAAGTAGGATAGATTCCTGAAATGGATACTTGTACGGGCGTCCTATAAAATGATAGGAATGTTCCCGTTGATTCTTTCGGATGGCAAACGGTTTCTCAACCAGTTTCTGTCACTCATGGACTCAGCCTATAGTTCAATTCCAAGTTTTCCAGCAAGCAACAATACTAGAGATCATAGCAATGGCTTTATAACAACATAGAAGCTCAGTTGCTCTGTGGAGCATGTGATGGGCTTTATTCAAACCTTGTTCCGATCAAAATTGCAAATTCAAGCAAACCTCTAGGCATCTTCTTTCCAGCGCCATCCGAGCGGATGTTGAAGAATATGAATCAGTTACTTTACTCAATGTGCTCCTTGTAGTATTTGAGAGTAGTCAGGAGATCTGATTTCATCCTTCCATGGTAAACACCCGTTTTTGCTTTCCTATTGTCTACGAATCCAGTCGCATAGTTGCTCTCTCCTAGTGACGGCTTTGAGATCTTCCCATTGAAATAATTGTTAACAATATTAAGGGGGTTCGAAGCTTTTCGCAAGCTCGGAAGAATAGGACGTCATTGAGCCTTTGATATTGCACAAAGATTGCAAAGGATTTCATCTAGAAAACTCTTAGGAAAGGAATCTACATGTTCGAAAATGTTAGCCAATCTCATGTACCGGTTAGGATTGGGATGCCCGGTTCTACTATGACATTCGAGGGCAAGTTCATGCACTGACTACTTTGTTGATTTTTTTTCCAGAAGTGTCGCTTGAATTGCTTTTCATTGAGCGCTCTACGTAAAATTCATTAGATACAAATTCGAAGTTGTGATTGCTGCAGCCTAAATAAACCATCTTCACTGATTTCAATAATTTTCAACGTTTTCTTTTCTTTCGAGAGAACATATCACGCACGTGGATATCTAATCCCGAGCTTGCTGGTTTCGCGTAAATTTGATTTCAAAGTGTTGAGTGAGTAATACAACTGAGAGTACTTTAGCCTGTAAGTGCAGTGAGAAATAGGCTTCTATGCGAATTCCATTTGAAATAGGGAAAAAAATAGTTCCATTTCCGATCAGAATAAGCAATTCAAATGATGCTTGAACTTCTTGGATTGGAATAAGTTCGTAGTCCAAGAAGAAGTCTTTTAAAAGAATGAAACTATTAGATCTGAAGGAATGTATTAGAGCATCTGTAGATTTGCTCTCATTGCACATCGCCACGGTGTTTAAAAACTTACGTCGTTCCATAAATAGATATTATTTCTTGGATTACTCTTTCCTGATCGCTATGTCTGTTGTGGAGAAGCAACTTGTGGCGATGAGTGGTCAGGTAGGTGGACAGGTTGAGCTGAAAAACCAGTTGTTCCATGTGAAATATTTTCATGACGGTTTTGAATCGAAGAATTCAAACCGCTGCCTCCGTAAGGCTCACCTTGTCCTTCTTCTCAGTTTGGGTGCCTATGAACTCTAACAAGAAATGCTCCTCGGAAGCTTCCACCAGCCAAGCGACGTCCTCTACTACGCTAATATCCTCTTCTTAACCCTGTAATCTTGCCCGCTCTTTTGAAGCAATCGCGCGATTTTTTCCCAGATACTCCGCATTCCCAACAAATTTCACTACCATTCCCGCCGTGATTCTTAGTGAAACGACCGTCTTGAACATTGTGTACACTACATCTGCTGGCCAGTACCCCGAATGACGCCTTAGGTAAATGAACTACGTCCTCATATTTTTCTTGTGCTTGAAGCGAGAGTTTTCTGTAGCAATAGCCGTCAATGGTCTTTCGTAAGAAAGTTCGATTTATATCATAGCAATGGGAGCGAAGTGCCCTGGCAAGTTGCAAATTAGTTTTGAAGCTTTCTCCTCACTCAGTACTGCTTTGTCAAGGGATATAAGTTTTCTGAGAATTTCATGAAATCGATTAAGCTGGTCTTCCCAGCTTGTTCCTTCCTTGAAAGTGGGACCTTCTAGTTCTTGGTATAAATTAATCACAGATTTCTCTTTAGATCTACTTACAGCCTTCCAAATGCATCCCAAAAATCTTTGCACTCATTCTATCGTCGTCTATTATCGAGCTAATCTGCGCCATCGGTTCTGCTCTTAACGTAAGGATGATCGCAAATTTAGTTCGAATGCTCAACTTGTTCCTTCTTGTAATCTGCGATTGGGTTGCTTCCTTAGGTATGACCTGTAGTCCCAGAAGCTCTATATATTTCCTTTGAATGAAATATTTCATTCTCCACCTCCATTGAATGAAGCCTTTGGTGTCGGAAAGATGTGGTAACTTCCCAAATGAATCTGTGGTACCACTAATTTTACTAGGGCAACATAAGTTAAAATGAAAAAAGGGAGCTAAGAGAAGTGTTGGCGTATCGTACCGATTGAACTTTATTCTTGGGAACTTTTCAGTTAAGGCTCAATTTATGTACGCTGATTTGATTTTTGAATAGACGAAAACAATAGTTGAACTGTTGGCAGATACGTAGTAAAATATTAAAAAAAAATGTGTGGATTACAAAAAATTTGTCGTAATGTATTTATTACAACGCTGTCGCTGTAATAACACTCTAAATTAACGTAATTAAATTACTCTGCTGTCGGTGCATACAGAATATTGTCGAGGCGAGTTAATGGAATCTCATAATCATCGATAGCCATAAGAACATCATCGATGTTGTTGAGATCAAAAGAATCATCGTCATTGGCTGGCGCAACGTCAGTTTCGTTCTTTTCCACGGGAGGAGCACAACTGCTCCTATTGGTAGAGCCAAATTTCTCTTCCCAGTTTTCGTTTCAACTTTTATAGTCATTTAAAAACAATTCTTGCGATAGAATCCTTGCGGTCACTCCCCAGAATACAATATGAAATCCTCCTCATCTGGTTCCCATTGAATATTAATACCTTTTTTCTATCAGAAGTTCGCTTTCGACACTTACATCATACCCGGGACCGAACTTTGAAAGACCTCTTTGCACCAGCTGAACTTTCAAACATAGAAAATACTCGGTCAGCCAAATCTGCAAGCTTATTAAACCTCTGAAATCCAACACAATGCCACCAGACACTGGGAGGAATAAGTTGGACATTTGATCAAATCGCTCGCTGTCCCCAACTCACAGAGCTAGTGCTCTGCGCAAACTTGAACGTGATTTATCTTCGACAACCCAGTAGTCATAACCAGCGCCTAAAGATGACATAGCCCTGGATAATAAGGATGTGTTTGGCAGTAAAAATAAAAGAGTTTCAAATATCTGCTTAGGAATAGTTGGATCTAGCAGAACAGCCAAAAAGTAAATACCAGCCAATTCTTTGAAATCTCTCTTGAAGCCTCTTCTTTAGAATCCCACCCGCAGCAGGATTTCAAAAATCACAACAGACTTCCCGAAAGACAACAAAACTAAATGGGACAGGAGAAAAATGCCATAAATCAGACTACAACAAGGTTATCACGGCGGTAAAAAATTTGAATAAAGGGGCAGTACTGGAGAGTCTTCTCCAAAATTTCCCACTGGTCGCGATATTTTGAACCTGATGAGCCTTTTATCGCTCATTATGCACATTAAAAGTGACTCATCCGCAAACTTCATCATCTTATCCATCATAAGGCCTGTTGTAGTACTTTTTTTTCTAGAAATGAAACAAAAGTTTCAGAGCAACTATTCCAGGGCGTCGGTGAAAATGTGTTTACTGATCTTTGGACAGGATTCTCAGCAAAACGACGGCGATTAAGCTCACTCTGAGCGAGATTTGTATGATGAAAATAGTTAGCGATTATTTAAACAGATTTAAGCAAACTGTTGATACTCTCAAACTTTAGCATATAATCAACGACTAACGAGAGTGAATGAAAGGAAAATCCATAAGTATATACACCACGGTTGGATACGCCAGCCTCTTCGCCCGTAGATGGTCGTTGAACCTTAATTAGAACATTTGGTGAGTCAGTTACTAATCCACGAGCCTTTCTGAAATTTGCTGTATCACCGAAACAATTAGTGGAGGTCCCTCCAAAAAAGCGATCCAAATTTACCGCAGACTCCCTTTCTCCCCTCAGCCGAAACGATATACGGTGTAAAGGAATCGGTCCACCAAACAAGTAATTGATATAAGAAAATCCGTAAACAGTAACACAAAGTGCTGGTAGACTGTGCAAATGATTCTTCCATTGTTGAAAAACTTCTCTCAGCAGTCGCGGGAGGAAGACTACTGATATCTTTTCTTGGTTCGGAATGCGTTAGGTCTCTCCGAAGAAAGATTCTCAAAACGGAATCCATTTTTCTCCTTGACATGGAGTGAATGGAATTCCATCACAAAGCAAAGTCTTTGAAAATCCCAAGCCAATTGCTTTTATTTGTAATGCAGACAATCGACGAACATAGGGCTGCATTGCACTTTGGTAGTGGGGTGAGGCACGCGATTTAAATGTCTATGAGGGGTCTCCCATGAATTGTGAGGAACGAATCGCAAACTTCTTTGATGAGATAAGCATTCTGTTTCGATCTTTAAATTCGGCTCAGAAAGAACGGAACTCAACAAAATGATCTCGAACCCTCGTTGCGTTCGGTGAATGCACAAAGTTGCAACAATTAAAGGTTGCTTTGCCTTTTTTTCTGTTGTCATGGCGATCTTTATAGGGATCAATATAAAACACTGTCCTTTTTCGCTTTTGAATGGGTCCCGTTTGCTGCAAAATGTTGAAGCTTCCTTCCATTGGATTTGTGAGGCTTGAAATGGAAGATAGTGGGCACTAGGTGAATTAAGGAGGGCTGGGGGAATGGAGTTGGAAGCTTCTTTGTGTAAGGGGTATGGATGAGGGGATATTACTGTATCATTGCAGTAGTATTCTTGTGCTCTTGTCTTAACGGATTACAAGGGAAGCTCATACAGGTTAAAACTTTGCATTTCTACGGTCGCAGCCTCATTGATTTATGAAATAGTTCTGCCGAACATTTTAGAGTTATTCACATTAAGATTTTGAAGTTTAAAATTTGAAACTGCGAAAGTTTAAATGAACATTTAAATAGTTAGTATTTATTGAGGTCGGAAGACGCGAGATCGGTTTTAATGGGATCTGCCTGTTACTCTTAAACATAGTAGTGTCAATATATTAAGTCTCCCTGGTTGAGAACTCTACTGATAACAGTAATAATCCGACCTACTGATCCAAGCAGCTTGATCTCTGTCTCGGTCGAGTCCCAATGACCGGTCATTCTCATGAACGAGGAACAGACCCAGAGCCCAGTCGTTAGATGAGATAGGTTTATTTTCATGAACGTTGAAAATCAACCACTGCCACTAATGAAAATAATTGCATTGAAGTTTGTATGCCCTGCACGCTGTGCAGTGACTGCTGAAAGAATCATCTGAGGCTTTTCACGTTGCGTCAGTGTGAGATAAACTGTTTCGCTTCTATACAATGTACAGAGCCAGTAAAATTTACTTACTTAAAGGGATAATACAGTCACTGTGCACCTCACCGTCGGCCCTCGGCGGCACTTATTCTTATTGAACTTCAGCGGTATCAATTCCGGCCGACCAGTCCACGAACAGAGGTTTAACTCTCAAATAAAGCTGTCCTATACTCCCCGGATATTAGTGTCTATCGGACCATTGTGGTCATATGGGGACAAACTTTAGAGCTTATTTTTTAAAGGAAAATTGGTTCTTCCATTTTTTGTGCCAATCAACATTTTAAACAAGAATGAAGCTCCAGCAAAACAACTTTTCTGTAATTTTAATGCTTGTCCGAGTACGCTCCGCCTTTTACCAATCGAAAACCTTCTATTTGAGTGCTGCGTTGCTGCACATTCATGTCCTTCTTTTAGTACCTGCAGATAGATGCTTTAGCCAATTTATTCTAAGAGTTTTAGGGTACGGAACAAAAGTTTACTGTAATTCTATAGTTCTATAGTATGTTTTCTAGTAAATATTTAAGGACCTAAAAAAATTGTAAGTAGTTGTATAACAAAAAAGTTGTCCTCATATGACGACTAAGTATGCCTTATACAGAAGACAGTTCTGTTCTAGTACAGGATGTACATAATTTATTTATGTTCTATTTACAGTCCTGCAGAGTATTTTTTTGCCCTTACTACTATTTTTATAATACAAATAAAATGGATCATAGATCCATGATCCATTTTATTTGCCGAGTTTCGACCCTGTGTGTACAGTAGATCATCCTGTCAGGATGAGATGGCAACGAACCCCAGTCGGGGCTTTACATGGACCGGTATGGGTCCTGATACTTATTTCAATTTACAGTAGCTATTAGTCTAACACGATTCCTAGCTATGACGGCAGCTAGCACCGCCACTAACTCTAACTTGGTACTCATTTATTCGGGCATCGTGTAGCGCCCCAAGTAAACAGCTACCAAAGGCTTGGCTCTGCAATTTCCTCCCACCTTCGCGTCCCCGCCTACCTTTGCGCGGAACCCACGCGTCTGCGGCTATAGCTACCCCTATCCCCTTTGGTCCCCCCTTGTAGCCTGTGGCCCGATCACCCGTTGAGCGTCGCCCCTTTTATTCCTCATCTCTTTTGTTCCCTGCACTTGTGCGCGCCTTTGTCCCCATCGGCTGATTGTAGCCGAAACCCGTGATGCCTCGCGTCGTCCCCGCGGGAGGATAGAAATACCATTAAGAGCCTCGCTCGCCCGTCGTAGCGCTACGCGCAACACCTTCGCTCCGCCTCAGACGCTCCTCACTGTCCATTCTTCTTGTTTCCTTCGCCCTCTTAGTCCTCCGGACTACCGTTACCTAACGTGGCGTCGCTATCTATCCTAGTCCTGTGGGCTTCCCCGTTGTTTCAATTACACCGTCGATGTGACATTGTTCTAGACACTCTTGTGTCCTATTCTGACTCTACGATTCTTTCTTCCTCTGACTTGCAAGTCTCTACTAATTGTGGCTGTCAGGCACTGAGCTACTGCTCTTCACGGGGCTTAAAGGGAAAGCGGGTCTGATGGACGCCCGGTAGCTGCACAACTATCAGCCCATCCACCTCTTATTGCTGTAGGAAGTTTCCTTTGTTTCCCTTTCAGGGCTGGTTCTGTGCGTTGCACTACACATTTTGGTCTCCGGACCTAGAAAATGTCCACCAGATGCAACATCAACAACAACGCAGGTGTCCCAACACGCGCCGAGTCTATTATCTCTTCGAGGATTCGCGGTACACAAAGAGAAAGTTCGGCGCTTTGCGCGACGAAGCTCCGGTTGAGGAAAAGATAAATCTCGTCGAGAGAATGGAAACGATAAAAACGCAGCTGCGTGATGAATTTCAGAGAGACGTAGAATCATTGACAGATAATATCTTACAAATCGAGGCGAGACAGCAGTCTCTTGAACAAAAGATTAACGACTCTGAAGAGTAGCGTGCAGTATTGACTTTCTTGCAGGAAGATGTGGGTGCGGTCCGCATAGATTTAACAGAGCCCTTGAGGACCTGGCCGAGTGGAACGACCATAGGAAGATGGTTTTGATCGTGTCTCACAGAGACTCGGGCTCCTTGAGGATTCAGCCACAAAAGAATCCTTTGAGGAGGTGCAGCTCTAACAACATTATCCGTCGGATAAGGAATCTGCACTTCAGGGCCGGACGAGGTAAGGTCCCGAAGGGATAGGTCCAAAAAGAAAAAGACTTCAAAAAAGGCCAAACATAGTTCTCGCAAGAATAGAAAGCAAACTCGGAAGAGCAACCGCTATTATGATCCGTCGGATCCCAGCTCGAGCAGCAGCTTATCGTCATCAGATGAATGTAATCCGGATTGTAAGAATCACAGGGAGGATTCGTAATCGGATACAGACAGTTCTGGCTAGGAAATTGCTGAAAGAGGTTACATCTCACGTTCTAAGCGATCTGCTAGATCCACGAAAAGCAAAAGGTCTGGAAAGACCAAGGGAACCTCCGGTTCCTTGTTTCTCAATGACCGGCGCGGTCCATCATTGAAGGGGCTACATGAGCCCCGCCCCACTAACCACCTCTTCGAGAGGATTTTTTCCTACAGGACTTATCGTCTTGACAACACGTCGCAGACGTTGTCATCCCGAGAATCAGGAAAGATCCGTGATTACGCGAAGCGTGTAGTAACAAAAATCAGGAGGGATGATTCCTTCTCGATTTAGGATGGAATCCTCGTATTGGACTTCATGTAGAAGTTAGTAACGGAATTCAACCTGCAAGGTATGAGAGAAAGTCAAGCTTTCAGTGTTCTATTGGGCTTCTTGACGGGATTCGACCGTAGAAGTTTTCGCTCCGTGTTGGAAACAATGACTCCGGACCAAGGAGGAACCACGTCTTTGCCGGAAGCCGTAGAGTTGCTACTTCGTAGCTTCGCAACGAATAACGCCATAAAAAACGCTGTGGTACAGCTGCGAGATGTAAAACAACTTCCGAAGGAAGACGAGAAGAATTATTAAATGCGTCTGACAGACGCTTCGAAACACTGCGGTAATGAACATTCATCACCGGAGTTAATGTTGATGTTCTTCAACGGTCTTGACAAGACCACAAAGGCAGTCCTTGCTCGACATAGGGAGGCTCATCGACAATTATCGTTTCTATAGCTCGTTTATTACGCCCAAGACGAAAAAGAGGCAGTCCAAGCACGTTCTTCACAAAGCCGACGGGTTTCATTCGACAATTTGGCGAGACCACCAACCTGAAGAGCGGCGTCGCCGCCAAAGTCCAAGACACTCTACCGTTGGTGGCAGGCAAAAGTCTCGTTGAGCTTGTTACAATCTTCAAGTGACTCAAGAGAGTCATATCCACAAGAGCCCGAAGGGCATAGCCAAGAAATGCACCTTCTGCAAGAAGAGTATGGAGAGGAGGCCTCGTACAATGAGGAGCAAACAATCTCAGAGGAGATGGAAGGGGCACATGCTCCGGCGCAGCCCATATTTTCATTCGAAATCTCAAGCAGAATGCACGCGCCCCGTGTTCCGTACCAAGGTTATAGAACGAAGTTCGGTCGTCCAGGTTGGGTAAACAGACAAGTTTCATCCCAACGGGATCCCAAGTCTAGTCTGTACAACAGCAAGAGACATCACCTCATTTTCCATGTATGCTACGCAATAGGGCACATCGCACCGGTGTGCTTGCATCCCTTAAGGAATCTTAAAACAGTTCTTAAGAACTTTGAGAAATTATCTCCGATGGAGAAGTCAAGTGTGCCACACAAAAGTTACCAGCGGATCCGTCGGATCATTGAACAAAAGGCGACTGGCACACCAGCAAGCTTATCCGTCTTGGATACACTAGTGTAAAGGACACAACAAAAGCCCGCAGCCGGTTCGGCGACTCAGTCAGTCAGTCAGTTTCCCAGCAGGGAAAGTTAACAAAGGCTTCGTCTCTATCTTGGGAGTCTACGCCCCACTCCCCGAGAACTGCAGCGTGCGTCGTCCAAAAGGACGAGCTTGCTCTGCCAGAGAACCCTCTTCAGAAGGGAGAGCGGTACCAGCATCTCCCGAACGACCAAACTTCCGACTGAAGGTAATAATAAGCTAGACAGCAGTTTAAAAATTAGTCTTGATAATTATATCGATACGATTCAAGAACTCCAAGAACCCTGAAAGGATATTAGTGCTTACCAAGCGCAATTTCTAAGTCTACTGTATGCAGACATTGGAAAGACGTCGTCACTTAAGATAAGAGTACTTTCAGTTCTAGACACGGGGGCAGGAACTAACTTCATCAGAGGGTCCGAGTTTCCGCCGAAAGCTGAGCACATAACAGAGGCGGGGGCCTCTACCCGATATTTGCTACGCAAACAATAATCCACTCTCGATGAGAGGTAAAATCAAATTACTTGTCAGGCTAGGTCGGATGTTGGCCACTAGAGGCCTCATAGTCTGTGATAAATTGGCAACGTCAGTGATTTTGGAAGCGGACTATGGCGACCTCTTCATCTACGCCATACGTCCTCGCCAACAGCAAGTTGGGTTGGTAGGGGTATCCACGATCCCAATAACTAGCAAGCCTTTGCAGAAGGCAAGGGTGACGATACTCTTTCCCGAAGAATAACAAACCGGCGCGCAGAAGCGTATTTTACCCAAGGTACGACCTGCTCGATCAACAATGATTCCGCCGGAATCACAACAGTTAATCGAAGTTACCTCGGAGAGGTATGGACTTGTTTTGGTGCAACCACATCCAAAGCTCTACGAGCAACAAGGGATGTCCGTTGCCAATGGAGTGGTCCACGTGTACCGAGGAGAACCTTCCCAGTTGTTGGTGATGAACTTATCCAAGAAACTGCCAGGTTGGCAAAGAATCATGTGGTTTCTACCGTATTGTCACATCCAACGGCAGGCTTGACAAGGCCAATCTCCATTGGAAAAGTACTCGTTGTCACCGACGAAAGTTAAACAGACTCTGCAGAGTCATCAAACATCACTGACTGACACTCACCACAGCATAAACACAATTCACGACGAGATGACCGAGGCAAGGTCGAACCAACGAAGGAGAACTACGAGTCAACGTCGTTGACGGTGGAAGACTTTGACTTAAGTTATGTGCCAGAAGCCTCTGAGAGGGCGTTTTCGAGAGATTCCTCGCAAGTATTCCAAGATGTGGGACGGTTCTTTCGGAGAGATCAATACTTCGGAGCACTGTGTAGAGTTAATGGCCGGGACCCGGCTAATCGCTCAACCAACAAGACGAGCGGGGCCGAGGGCCCGAGAGATCCAAGAACTGGAAGAGGTCAAAAGATGCTAAATGCTGGAGTCATTGGGCCCACTCAGTCTGAATGGGCGTCGCCCGTATTGCTATTCCCAAACCTCGACGGGTCTACGCGGTTCTATATCGATTACGGACGTTTGAACATTGTGACAGTGAAGGATACATACCCAATTCCACGCATGGATGAATACATTGATTCCCTCGGAAATGCAAAAGTGTTTTCAGCACTGGACTGTAATAGCAGTTACTGACAAGTGCCGGTGGCACCGGAAGACAAAGATAAAACGGCATTTTCATGTTATAGTACACTGTTCTAGTTCAAGCGAATGCCCCTCGGGCCGACCAACGCACCGGCGACTTTTTAACGCAAACTAGACATCCTTTTGTCGCCGTACAAAAGAATTCATGCCTAGTGTACTTCGATGATGTCATCGTCTTTTCCCATACCTGGTATGACCTCTTCCAAC
This sequence comes from Kappaphycus alvarezii, assembly GCA_002205965.3. NCBI lineage: Eukaryota > Rhodophyta > Florideophyceae > Gigartinales > Solieriaceae > Kappaphycus > Kappaphycus alvarezii. Next base: position 165,561 of record NADL03000463.1, read on the forward strand.
ACGTCGGCAACGTACTCACACCCCTTGCAAATGCAGGTGTTAGATTGAAGTTACGTAAATTTGAATTCTTCACACAAAAGATAAAGTAGCTTGGTCACGTCATCAAACCAGGGACCCTGGAGATATATCAAGCCCGCGTCGCGGCGTTGAAGGTAGTTAAGTATCCGACGTACCAAACATAACTGGGGAGCTTCCTCGGACTTTTCCATGTGTACCGAAGGTACATTAATGACATCACACGCGTCGCACACCCGCAGAAAAAAATCCTTCGCAAGTGAGAACCAGTGAAGCTTAAAACCTTCGGGAATGCCAAGGCCAAAGCCTTTCAAAAACTTAAGGAAGCCATCCTATCACCGCCTGTCTTGGCAATTCCCAAGCCTGGTTTGTAATATTCCGTGGATAAGGATGCCAGTGTCAAGCAGCTGGGGGAAGGACTATTCCGAAAATACCCTGACGGGAGATGGAAACAAATCGGGTTCTTTTCACAAACGCTACTGTCAGCAGAACGGAAATATTCACTTTCCGAACCCGATTGACTCGCTATTTTGCGGGCCCTCGATCTTTTGCGCCCTTATCTACAAGGTGAAAGGTTCATAGTGAACTCGGACCACGCATCGCTCTGATTGATCATGATAATAAATGACTCGTCAAGTCGACTTATTAGATTGAGGCTGCGCCTCAGTGAATATTAATTCGAAGTTAAGTACAAAAAGGGTAGATAAAATACCCAGACCGACGCCTTTTCAAGGCTTGGTACGTCCGGCGGGATGGTGGTCGAGATTGAAGAAGACATTCCGTGTTTCCTCTGCGAGGAGTCTGGAACATGTGTCCTCTGCAAAGAAGAGACCCGTCATGAGTCCGTCATGGATCTGTTTGAGTACTGCGACGTCGTGGATAGCTTACTTGCCTTCCAGTCGGAGGAGGACGAACAAGAACTCGATGAGTTCGTAGCCATAACTTCGGAGGAGTTAGTAAGGTAACAACATGCTGATGCATGCTGTACGTCCCTGCGGGACAAGATAGACCGAGGATACGTCATCCCTTTCTGCATGAATGCAAACCACTATCAGGGATTTTATGTCGCAGGGCGTCGCAGACGAACCAAATCGCAATTCCAAGGTCGCTACGAGACAGAGTCCTAAGGATTGGCCACTACGCCAAGACATCAGGACATCCATGCGGGAGGAAGATGTACAAAAATCTAGCAAGAGATTATTATTGGCCGCCCATGGCCGTATATTGTTAAGCTGTGACACGTCAACGTATGAGTTGTGCATGGAACCGAGTTCTCCTACGGAAGAACGGGAAGGAGCTACAGCTATTCACACCAGAAACTCCGTTGGAGCTCGTTGCCACTGATATACTCTGCGAGTTAATAACGACCAAGCGTGGGAACCGCTACATCTTCGTGATCACCGATATTTATTCCAAATTGGTACTGACGGTACCCTTAAAGAAAAAAACAGCAGCAGCTGTCGCTTATACATTCGTGCACGAGTGGTTGTTCACTTACGGACCGCCGGTCAAGCTTTTACTCGACAACGGATCGCAGTTCACCACAAAGTTCTTTCAGAACGTATCGATAATTCTTAGGATCCAGTAGGTCTTCACAACGACCTATCATCCGCAAGGCAACGGTTAAGCGAAAAGGTTCAACAGAAACATACTAGGGGCGCTCCGCTATTACATCGCAGACCATCCGAAAGATTGGGATCTGTTCACAAGTGCGCTCACCTTCGCGTACAAAACGCAAGTCTATAGGACTACGAACCTGGCCCTGTTCGAGCTGGTCTTGTCAAGACCACCTCAAGCCCTCTCCTTGAAAGGCCAGCCGGCGTTGAAGGAATTTCTGTCTGAAAGACAGTACCACTTGAGGTGACAAGATTGGCTAGCAAGCCTCATGGAAACCGCCAAATTCGCGTTGAGGAAATAATAAAGGCGCTGTAAGCGCAATGTCGACGCGAGACTTCGCAAACCCAAGTTAGATATCCCGGTGGGATCATATCTCTTCCTACGGAAGGAGAACTTTGGAAAACAGTATAACAAGATCGCTCCTATTGCATCAGGCCCTTAGAGGATAGCAGAGGTACAGCAGGAAAACATCGTAATCTACGACGGAGAAGAGCGAGAAAAAGTCTCAAGAGACAGAGTGGAACTCACCCCAAGTCCAATGAATTGAGTTGAACGACAAATCACTACAGTAAAAACAGGGGTTCAAGCGACCGACGGTCGAAAAATATCCACTCAAGTCCTGACGGGATCATCAACAAAGCGATGCCTGGTAGCCCTACCCTTCGATGGCCACGGTCAACCAGGGGACGACGTCCCACTGTAAAAAGGGTATAGGACCCGAAATCGCAACCACATGATCCGAAGGAGTAACAAGATGAATATTCCTCGGAGGACTATGGCTGTGTCGAGTACAACACGAAAAATAACGTTGCCCGAAGAACCAGCGCAACTCCGACGGAGTTCGAATGGGGTGGCACCACGGCAAAGACTTCATCGAAGTCAATACGAAGAGTGACTCGAAGCCACATGAAAACGAAAGACCAGAAGGTCCGGAACACGCAGTCGAGTTGCGTCTGAAGGGAGCAAGTCCTGAAGGACGAAACGGAATACGTGATAAAGGCGTTGGTTGATCACGCAGAAGCAGAGGATGGCGAAGCCATAGATAGAGTCCGCTAGTAAGGGTACCCGTAGATGAGGCGACATGGGAACCAATCTCGGTGTTCCCAAGATCCAAGGTACTTCAATACTATCGCCGAAAACGGCTCGCTGCACCACCAGACATCGACTCTGCCCTGCAGATCTAAACTCAGATGCGACGCATCTTACACTTTGTGCCCACTGGCCATCTCTTAGAAGGGGGAGGGGACCTGGTCGCCGTGGTCGTCGCCGTTTGTCTGTCAAGTCTGCAAGACTAAAAGTAGTATGGGTAGTATTGTGTTGCTACACAAACCAACTCCGCTGGGGTTTAGTTCGCCATAATTCGCGGTGTCCTACACATGACTGTAACCCATCCGCTACTGTACGTAGTCCATACAACATGGAATGCCGACAAAAGGGTCGCAAAATTGGCTGGAGCCAATGTCATACATCAGTGAAAGAAAGGAATGTCATTCCGCCACCAGACACAGGCACTGATTGGATTTCAGCGCTTGAATGCCACACTTTGCAGTATGCATCCAAAAAAAGGGAAATTTCCCATTTGCCAATAGACACTGTTACGGTCGGCCAGACCAAGAAATACGATAACCCAGCTTGAGGGGAATGTAAAGTGACCTACTGTCTCAAAGACTTCATCCATTGAACCCCATTGCTGCGGGCGGCAGCATCAATGACCTGAGTCGTGAGGTCACAAGGGAGCACCCTTCGCCTATCCTCGACGAGGATTCTGAACGCTTGCAAGCGAACGGGCTTAATGACCTGAGACTGGAAGTCTCAGCAGGGAACCACTCAAGGAACGACGCGAGCGTTAAGTCAAAGGCCAAAGAGGTGACAGAAAAATAGGAACTAACAACGTCCACTGACAATCCAAAGAGGGAGGCGTCCACTGAAAAAGAACGCAACCTCAGAGAGTTATTACCAACCTAATGGGTTAGAATGGGACAAAAAGGGGCCTTTCACAAGCCATGAACACATAACATGAGATTCGAGCAAAGTAGAGCACGACACATTCAGACGCGACGTCTCACCTTAAAGTCCGTTGACTCTTTTTCGTTTTTTTCAGGCGCAAGCAGGGCAATCTATACATACAGACGTCGAAGACGTGCATCTAAGCGACTCGTGGCCAAATTAAGACCGATGGTCAACGAGAGATTTCAACGTCTGAAAGGTAAACTAGGCCAAAACTTGATCCATATGGCTTCAACGAAGCATAACCTCTTACACCCAGCAGGAATATGACGGTAATTCGACCCGATGGGTCTTTGAAAATCCAAAATCATTTGGAGGAAGGATGCGCTCTAGATTCATGAGGACGCTATCAAAGGGGAGAAAGGGAAAAGTCACGTAGTGTCAGGAAAGAAGGAAAGAAACTTTAATCAAATGAATTTTGACTCCAGAGGGGAAAGTAAGGCAAGATGATGAATCTCTGATGTGACCGACGGTCACGAATCAGAGTAGTCCCGGCGGGACTCGCTACGAAACTATAAGAATCCGTCGAGTTAATGCGCCATATGGTCGAGAACCACGACTGCGGTTTACGAATGCCAGACTGGCGGGACTGATGAATATTTTACAAAGTGCCCTGAAGCAATGGACGTGGCTCCGAGAGCGGAGTCTGCAGTTCATCTTCGGTAAAGCCTAGAGTCCGAAGTACGGCACGAGTGTTGCCGGCCTCTGCCTGGTCACTCGCAGCCGACTCCGGCCCGACAACACCAGACAAACGCGTCGACTAGTCAGCTTAAATCGAGTCAGCCAGGTCCTGGCTCATGTCATCTTCCGGGGGAGCATCCGTCATCTTCTTTTGCGGCGCACCGCCATCATTATCACTGTACCTTTCAAGGGCTGAGCTATTGAAGATAGCCGTATTCTCCGGAACATTGTCAAACCCCAACGGTGTTATGCGGCCAAGCTTGGATTCTTCAAACGACGCGGGGCGCATTTCTTTTGGGTGCCAATATATGTAATCGATCGCGCTCGGAGTGTCTCGACCTGGAGACAGGTTTGCCCCGACAGGGTTGAATGGACTGCTAGACCACAACAGCGGCACTTTTGCCCAGTCCTTTACCTCAATGGAATCCAGTAGCTCGCCGAGCAATGCATTGCTATGGGCGACGCCCAACGAGACACTCATGTCCAATTTCTTCATGACTTTGAGGAGTCTCTTCGGCACAAACCACAACCTCCAAGTGTCGAAGATTTCCCCAAGCAAAAATTCAGAAAAAAGCACCACACGCCGTGTTTGGGTTTCGCAAGGTAGCTACCTAGATAAGTGACGATGGGTCCCATCTCGCTCCAGAACCCCTGACAAACCTCAATCTGAGGGAAACAGGCCGGCTTCGGAGTTCGGAGTGAAGCGAATAGCCAATGATTGTGTCACAATCTGTTCTGCCTCACGCATGTGATAAGGAACAAAAATCCCGTAGCGCTCCGCATTCTGCGCTCAAGACGGACCGTATTTTTGAAGAATGATTGGCTGTAACGCTTAATCGTTCGAAACTCGGCGGGTAAGATGGGCCTACACCAGAAAATAGCCTCCTGACGAACTCCAACCACACCGTGCAAGCGCTGATCGATGACCTGAGCGACAGTCAGCTTTGCCGTTGCAAAACTGGCGAGGTTCTCGTCGTACTCGCGCTCCCGAGGATATGATAGTACCATGTGCCGATGTCAAATTCCCATAGAATGGGTAAGGCGCTCGGCGTGCACGCCAGACGATCGAGCACCGCTCGGAAGAAACGCCGTTGCGACGCCCGTATATTCTCGTGCGGACCGCACTTCTTTGCCTCAATCGGGATAGTGATCGGGGACAACCAGTCAGGTGTTTTCAAAGCGACGAGAGGAAGATTTCCTGGCAGGAAGCCGTTCCCATCGCAGTACTCCTCTCGAATTTTGTCGCGCCGAAGTACGGCTTGAGGGCAAGACCATGGGACACCCATGAACGCATCTACGTTCTGCTAACCTAGCGCCGTCAGCAGCTCAGACAAAGATGAATAGTCGCCGAAGGGAGTGGGCCTTGAACTTTTCAAGTTCTCGTTCTCGTACGCCATCTCGTGGCGCTCAAATTTTCCAGCGGAACGATAACGATAGAGATGCGGACGGCGTCGGGGGAAACAATGATGTGGATCAGGGCGGTCCAAGTCGACCTAACGCGATGGGTAGGGGTGATCGGCAATCGGTCTCGGTACAAAGGAACAAGTCGTGGCGCGAAGACGGATGTCTCGCGCAGGCAGCCAAGAAGGGAAAAACTCGCTCCGCTGGAGTTGTAACGCAGGCCTAGGATTGACACTCCCCGGTGACCCCGACGGAGAAGAGGAAAGGAGGATTAGAACTAATGAATTAGAAACGGGAGAGTCGAGGGAATCTGCTGAAACATGGAACTCCTCAGAAGGGGGGTAAGCGACGGAGGGAATTGAAGAGTCAACAAAAAGTTTCTTTTCACCCGGCGGGTGTTCTTTTTGATTACTGTACGACACAGTAGGCCCACCCGGGAAATCGCACGCGTCGCGCGAAATCTCAAAAAGAGGCGGATCGCCACGCGTCCACCATCCGCTTTTTGGGCAGGTGCTGCGACTTCCGACCGGAATGACATTCCACACGTTTATGCCGACGGCGAAGACAGGGAAACAACAAAGCTGTAAAAAAGTGCCGCTGCAACTGTCCGCTCAGAAGAGGGAGATGTAGTGCGATGACCGCTCCGATCTTTAGATGAGATCAAAGGCCCTTTTTATTGGTCAAATTTCGACACAGTGTTTACACTGTAAACAAAATGTTTACTCCCATTTTTTTCAAAATAGGTAGCCCAGGACGGCTTGGCCGTGGAAAGTCCAATCGGGAGGACACGAAGCCTTGTAAGAAATCCTTTTCAATACCGACGAGCGAGTAAGTGGCCCTCAGGTGGAAGAAGTATAAAACGGAGGGAAGGTACGATTTGAAACAATTTGCCAATCTCATTGAGGAGTACCGGAATGTAAACAACGAATGACGAGCCGCTCGCGCAGCGGCGCCGCAGATGGGAACTACAGGCGAGCATTGGGGTGGTAACGACAGCCAAGCGACAAATTAGAGACATAAAAGTGGCATGGGTAACAATACCGAAGCGGCGGGGAAACGACAGACTAGCGGCGAGCGAACGACGGGCAAGGAGTAGGGGAGGGAAACAGTGAATCTCCAGGGGCGAACAACGTCTGGCCAAGCAGCATCGAGAAAACGGTGGCTGAATGCGGGACGGTAAGGTCAGGCCGGGGGTGGGTGTGTGTATCGACGGCTAAGCGGCCCCCTAGGGTATCGATGACAAAGCGCGAGAGTGTAGACGGCCCAGCGGCGGGGAGAGTACCGATGGACAGCGTAGATAAGTTAAAAGATGGCCAAGCACAGGATCGGTGAAGACGGTCCGGTGGCGGGAAGAGTATCGATGACCAACGCCAGTGATTAAAAGATGGCCAAGCGGGGGTGGATGACGACGGTGCAGTGGCGGTGTAGTAATGAGCTAAGCGCAGGGTGGGTGACTGCAGTCAAGCAGCGGTATGGTAGCGAGAGTCAAGCGAGCTGTGTGTTTTGATAGCCAAGCAGCGAGATTACGGTGACAGCCAAGCGCGGGGTGGGTTCAGTGGCGACGGCCAAGCAGCGATATTGTTGTGACAGCCAAGCACGGGGTGCGTTCAGTGGAGACGGCCAAGCAGCGAGATTGTAGTGACAGCCGAAGCACGGCTTGGATTCAGTGACGACGGCTAAGCAGTGAGACTGTAATGACAGCCAAGCGCGGGTTGGGTGATGAAGCTCCAGCGGCGGGATAATATTGACAGCTAAGCGAGGGCTGAGTGACAAAAGTCCAGAGACGGAATGTTACTGACTGCCGAGAAGGTCAATTGCGACTGCCGAGCACACGCGGGTGAGGAAGGCCAAGCGGCGGTAGTGGTACGATCAACGAGCGAGAGGAGCAGCGGCTGAAGGAAGACAGGGAAGCGGCGAGCACAGGATGTACCCGCAAAAAATTTTTACTGGTGACAAAGGAGAGGTGGAGTTAGAATCAAGCCAGAACAGTGCTAGAAGCATTCAAGAAAGTGTAGTGTGGCGGTCAATTCGCTAACCTTGGAGGTTTCCATAAGGTATAGGAGTGAGGGGTTAATTACCATGAGCATTTTTGGGATGAGCAAAGAGAAGGCAGCGGGAAATGAATGATGCACAGGAAATCGAAAGAGTGAAGGTAGGAACCTACTTGAAGGGTTGATGTAAACAGCAATGGGATGGGACTCAAGGGGAGCATCAAGAGGATGTTAGCGCGAAAAATGGGAGGGAGATTGAAGCTCGAGATTCGGGGCAGAATTACCTGGGAGTAGAGAGAATTGGTGAAAGGGATAGCAGCGGGAGTAGAATTGATGGTCGGGGGGAGCTCTGCGGAGGAACGGACGAGAAGAGGAACAATAATGATGTTCATAATGTCTGAAATATTAATTTTTGGTATGTTCGACAGCTCAGCAGCTCAGCGGAGTTTGCAACTGCTGCGACAACTTCGCTGAAGGGCGTCGCCAAAATGTGACTCAGGCCCCGAAAATCAAAGATGGTGGAGTCGTCCAATTTTGAAATCAGGTGCCCGCCCTGGGCGGGTGGCGACCTGATTTCTGAAGCTGACTGTCCAATTTTTACAGTACTGTACAATGTACAGTGTACATTATTGATTCAATTGTCTGCTGGGTAGCCATGTCTAACCTTGGTAGCCTGAGTCTACTACAGACCAGGGTAGCGTCAATGACGAGTAAGCCGCAGTGTTGCGCTATTCGAAATATGCTCCCGAAATGCAGTTTATTTCAGTGTAAGACAGCTCTTAAAGTGGTAGTTTAAGTTCAGAAGAAGTCTGATATAACATTCAGATTTTGATTTTACTGACAGACTCGATACTATCGGACTTTGTCAGTCCTATCGACTCGATAGGACTGACAAAGTCTTGGGTTTACAGTAGATTATCCTGTCTGGATGAGACGGCAACGAACCCCAGACGGGGCTTTCCATGGACCGGTATGGGTCCTGATACTTATTTTAGCTTACAGTAGCTATTAGTCTAACACGTGTCCTAACTACGGCGGCAGCTAGCACAGCCACTAACTCTAACTGCGTAAATGGGGGTTAATTTACTGTGGTATATATGTGGGTTGGTATCCAGTGAATTTGTATAAGAGCGTAGATTACTTAGTATTTATTTATTCGGGGCATCGTGTAGCGCCCCAAGTAGTTACCTACCAAATGCTCTGCTCTGGAAGTACCTCCCACCTTCGCGTCCCCGCCTACCTTTGCGCAGAACCCACGCTTCTGCGGCTATAGCTACCTCTATCCCCTTTGGTCCCCCCTTGTAGCCTGTGGCCCGATCACCCGTTGAGCGTCGCCCCTTTTATTCCTCATCTCTTTCGTTCCGTGCACTTGTGCGCGCCTTTGTCCCCATCGGCTGATTGTAGCCGAAACCCGTGACGCCTCGCGTCGTCCCCGCGGGTGGATAGAAATCCCATTAAGAGCCTCGCTCGCCCGTCGTAGCGCTACGCGCAACACCTTCGCTCCGCCTCAGACGCTCCTCACTGTCCATTCTTCTTGTTTCCTTCGCCCTCTTAGTCCTCCGGACTACCGTTACCTAATGTGGCGTCGCTATCTATCCTAGTCCTGTGGGCTTCCCCGTTGTTTCAATTACACCGTCGATGTGACATTGTTCTAGACACTCTTGTGTCCTATTCTGACTCTACGATTCTTTCTTCCTCTGATTTGCAAGTCTCTACTAATTGTGGCTGTCAGGCACTGAGCTACTGCTCTTCACGGGGCTTAAAGGGAGAGCGGGTCCGACGGACGCTCAGTAGTTGGACAACCACCAGCTCATCCACCTCTTATTGTCATAGGTATTTTCATTTGTTTTCCTTTCAGGGTAGGTCCTGTACGTTGCACTCATGTCCCTCAAAATATCTTGTGATATAAAAAGAAACGTTTAGTGATCTTCGAAGGGTCGGTTTTTTAACGAGTCATATTGGAAGGGGCGCTATCGATTTATGAGGATTTATGTCTCTTTACTTCAAGCCTCAAGAACATCCGCGTGCAAAGCACTAGAAACAATATGTAATGCGTAGCATAAACCCTTAGAAAACCTCTTAGGAATAGCATTAAAGTCACCGCAACGGATATAAAACTTTTCACAGAGATTAGAAATATTGATAACCAAGGGTGGGAGGGTAAGAGAGAAATAGACATACCGAACAAGTTGGCTGAATATAAAGGCGTATCGTAATTAGCAATGCCACGCGCCCTTTGATCTCTCGGAACGCTCGGTATTGGATCTCTAATCCCGTAAACATCTTCATCTGTATACAAATTCGTGTGAAAGCCGCGGAGAACCACACAACATTCGGACACTTGCATCATCCCCCGCGGGGAAGATGTGCGGAAAACCATGAGGACGCCGGTTTGAGCAGGATAGAGCTGTAAAAATATACCTGTAACATGGACCCAGACGCACAGTCCATACGGTGCATGATCGAGGGGCGGGAAAATTGAATATTAACCGACTCATTAAAGCTCCCAATGCGAAGACTGTGAGACACATAATAATACCCTGCTGATGGTTCTACCGCCAATTTCTCTAACTATCTAGTCATTGCGGTACCCAATGTAAGACTCCTATTGTGCTCCCCTCCCGGAACATGGAACAGAAAGTTGTCCGATGGCCGTATCTGTTCCCAATTTGCAATAGATTGCTGTTATGTCTCCTTATTGTCCGAGGCCAATCCAAGTTACTTGGATATGAGAACAGAAGCGGAAGGCTTTTCCACTTCCCTTTCCAGTGAGTAAGCGTAGCATGAATCCCCCCATCCTCCGTCACCTCAACCTGATCCGAGATAACATGAGAGACCGTGTCAGACCTACACTGAAATTTGTAGGCGAATAACATCATGGTACAATAGCCTACAACTTCAACGTCGTTTGACGTCAGTTACACCTCAACAACCCCCGAAATCACCCGTTCCGGGCAGACCTTACGTTTTCCCTTACCTCCCATCTCCTATGTGCCTTCTTCCCGTAAAAAAGCATCAAAATTGAAAACAAACGCGTGTTAGTTGGGGATACGTAGCCGGAATCCTCATGGTACTCTGACACCGCCGATAAAAACTGGCGGACCGACTGGGAGCCCATTCTACATTCAAGAGATAAGTACCCTACATATTCCAAAACATCTCCTTCCCCAACCGGAAAGAGGGTCCCACCGTCTTCGTCACATAATGCAAGCCACTTACGAAGCTGGCTTAACATATTTTCCCGCGATGACTCCGCACATCTGTGCTCTGCCATCAAGGCCGCCGACTCTTATCCCGCCCCTAACTCACTGGTAGTGTTTCCGTTAGTCACAGCTATCGAAAACACTACCGCCCTGATTGTAGCCTCCCGTTCGGACCGCAGTTGACCTCCATCACGAACAGCTCCCATCGATCGTTGATTACACGATTAATTTTGTAGACTTTGTGGACGCCCCTAACCTGACTTCGCGTGAGCTAGGCGCGCGCAAGCGCTCAAATAAAAGTTCAGAGTACTAGCATCACGCCCTGGCCTTCTTTCAGCTCGGTTTTCTTTACCAACAACGGGATCATGTCGAACGGCGGGTTCCACAGACTCCCCCTCTCATCTCCCCAATGTTCGTCTATCTGCGGAGCCAAAATCCTACGCCTCATCACTATAATCTCCCCCAATTTTATGTGCTAGACCACCACCCTGTCGAGATATTATTCCTCTCGAATGGACTTGACCAGTTCCTACGCCGCTAGAACATCCCCGGATGCCACGTACGCGAGAGTGCGTCCGCAAATCGGTTGACTGCTGAAGGGATCCACCTGATCTCGATGCGCAACCCCAGCACCCGCAACAGCAAATCAAGTTGTCGCAACTCCACTATCATCCCCTACGACGCTGGAACCATCGCATTCAAGATCAAAACCACCGCCTGATTGTCTTCTTGCAACAACAAACGACGGACCTCAAGTCATCCTACGTACTCGACAAAATAACGGTATAATAGCAGGCGAACCACCCGGATTTCCTTCAAATTAACCCATTACGCTCGACTGGTCCCTCCCCTGAAACCGCTACCCTCCCAAAAACCATCTAATCATTGATTCTCAAACGTTGCTCTTCTTGGTACTAAAGCGTTTTCCTGCACCCCACGGCTGCCGCATAACTGTGCGTCATAATGTCCGGAGGTGCTCTGAAGAGATCCCCCATCTCCTCTGGTAACTAAACGCCAGTACGCCAAATCTCTTAACGGCTTCCATCTCAACCTGACCCTCACCTTTCCCGGACTCCTGTGGCATAAATCCCCCGAGAATGGGCTTACAGCCCCACCAAAAGTGCTTTCACTACCACCAAAGGGGCTTACAGTAATTTTTTGCGGGGGCTCCGTCCCTTAAACTCCGCCCAGGAGCAAGCACCCCAGACCTCGACAATTCCGCACCGCCAAAAGCTCTACGCCTTCCTTTTCCCTCCCACCTCCCCGGTAATCGCCCCAAATTCGGCTGTTTCCCAAACTGCCGCTCCTACAAAGATATTTCGAAGTAGATTGCCCATTTGTAGAAATGGACTATCGATAGAGCCAGTATCAGCGATACAAATATCTCGCAGAACTGCCGGAGAAAGGCCAACGGAACCAGAGGCCGATTGCGCCCAGCGACCGCCATGATTGTCTTCGCCAGCTTCCGCATCACCCTTATCTTCCGGTTCGTTACATACACCCGCATCTCCGTAGTGTTTTAAGCACTCCCAGGTGTCCTATTACCTGCGCTTTTCCCATTCTCCCTTCTCTGGGTGCCATATCAACCCCAACCTTTCCAACAGTCTATCCAACAAGCGTACAGCTTCTAACAATCCTCCTTCGTCGCCTCCCGGCCTGTCAGGGACGGCGCTAATAGAAAGTCGTCGATATACGGCAGCACTCGATAACCCAACTCCCTGCTCATTTAGGGGCCCACCGGATTTTGTAAAACCAGCAACTCGATCGACCTCAACCAAGCGGATGAGCAATACAAGGATAGAAGCACCCGTTGTATCTGAACACAAAGCCATCTCTTAAGTCCTGGTGCACATAGGAGTACCGGTACTCTTTCTTGAAATCTCACGAAATTAGCATGTCTCCTCTCTCCAACTATACCGCAAATGACAGTTCTGTCTCCATCTTCACCGTCATTTTCGGCCAGTGCTTGCTATGTCGGCTGAATTTGATCACATAACTTTCCTTCATCTCCTCCCGTTCCCCTTGCCACGCCACGAAGGATGACGGAACTATCTTACATTCTTCTGCAATCCTTACTACTTCTTCCATTCCAAGCTCCTCAAATATCTTCACCCCAACCCACTTTCGCAGTTCCCCTACTGCAAATTTCTGATCCTCCTCCGTCTGCGGAATTTACTCTATCACCACTCCGATCATGAATAGCACAGCTAGGAGATCTCGTGCTCCATACCTAACGTCCTCACCACATACTCGGACGCTCCCAACACCGAGCCCTATGCCTAGACTTTGGACGTCGCCCCCCGCTACAACAATTTCCCTTCGGACTTCGTTACGATAGGGCCCCCTTTCCAGCCTCTTTAGGCATCATTCATCCTCGGCGGTAGACGCAGGACCACCTTTCGAGCCTACTCCTCGGGCCATTTCTAGCCTTACTTTGGCCAACTGTCTGGCTGCCTCCACTTCGATTGTCGTCGTCAACGCCTCCCTTGCTATCCTGCAAGATTCCAATGGCACTGCGTCGCGACCTCACTCCACTAAAAAGGCCATCTGCCTTGCCATTTCTACTCATTTCTTCGTGATACCCCTAAAGTACTGGGCTCTCATAAACAAAACTCCAACGACTCCCTCACCGCCATCTCCGCGAATTTCAACTTCTTCAACATCTCCAATCTCCATCTTTGCCACTTCGATGCCATCGTAATGACTGGCCCATACTGCACACAGCGCCAGGACCGCACAGGATAACTGTGTCAATGGGGTGTTAATTTACTGTGGTAGATATGTGGGTTGGTATCCAGTAAATTTGTGCCGGAGCGTAGAACACGTATCATTGACAAGCCAATTGTGAAACCGCACAATGCGTCGAAAGCTGTGGATGGCACTCCAATCTACCAGAAGGTGGAAGGGAGGCCAGGATAACTTGATTTTACAAGTCTTCAAAAGTCTACCGCTACTCTCCAAATTATCGCATACGGGTCTGCTGCCGGCTCTTTAGACGAGTATGTGCGTACAGCTGAGTCCACTGCACTAGAGAACCTTTTTCAATTTTGCGGACAATATTTTGCGCAAACCGACGAAAGGTGATATGATAAAGCTACTGATGAGGTCGGAGCAGCGAGGTTTTCTGGGGATGATTGGTAGTATCGACTGCTATAAATGGATTTGGAAGAACTATCCGGTAGCGTATCAGAGGCAGTGTCAAGGCAAGAAGGGATGCCTGCGTTGACATTAGAATGTATCGTTGACGATCAGCTCTACATGTGCCATGCGTTCTTCGGGATGCCTGGCTGTGAAAATGACGTCAATGTTTTAAACGCCTCAAAACTTCAGAATAAGATTTTGTATGGAACCTATCACCCTACGATAGACTACTCTACTAATGAAACTACGCGCCACGTGGCATATTGGTTGGTAGACGGCATCTATCCGAAATGGTCAGGCCTTGTCCAAACTGTTTCTCATCCAGCTATTAGGAAGGGAAAGGTGATCGCTCGTTGTCAGGAGGATGCACGGAAGGATGCCAAAACGGCGTTTGGTGTTCTCCAAGCAAAATGGCATATTATCTCAAGGCCATCGCGTTTCTAGCATACGGAGAGAATGCAGAAGGTGATGTTTTGTGGTGTCATACTGCATAACATGATGGTGTATCATCAGTATGAAAGCAACATGGCTGATATGGAAAATACTTACACAAAAAAAAGCGTGGGGGGTGAGAACATTCCTCATATGTGGGCTTGTAGCGTGAATGATGATACTGTTGTTACTACATCGGATAGATTGGAGCGTTTTGTGCCGTCTACATGTTAGCAGGAAATAAGCGAGGGTAATACAAAACGAGGAAATTGTCATGAATCATTTAGAGGATAGAAATAGTAACAACTGACACGTAAGTAGCGGCTACAACCTTTTTCTTCAGTCAGCTGCCTCTATCGCGTACTTTGACCTTGGGGGGGATTTTTAGGTTATTTAAATGCATGGAAGATGTGGTCGGTTATATCCACGAGGCCAATATGTTATGCGGGATAGGTCCTCGCTGATGGGTGAATTAAACATAGAGAACCAAAAACACATTTACTAGATTGACTAAAGGTAAAATAGCTAAAACATGACGTATAACATACTCCGCGTTCTCTTCGCGTACGGCGTCAGTAGCCGCTCGACAGAGATGGTGAAGCTAAGAGGGTTTGGTGAGTCAAATTTTGGAAAAGACGATTTCCATGAGATGGTTAGGGTGCTAGCGTTCAATCCCAAATCACGCTAAAAATTGAGGTATCGTCAGTCCCAAATTTCACGAGGTGTGACAGTCATCTTGAGGTGTCCATCCTTCTCACGGAGAGTGGATCGGAGGTACGCAAGTGCCTTCATCTGTCGCGAGCCGTTCGGTCCGTCTCTGTAACATGAATTTCACGCTAAAGCCTTCTCGTGGCGATCTTCGTTCAAAGAACCGAGAAATTGGTTGACCACTAATTTAGCACCCTCATAGCAGATTTCAGTCTAGCGAGAGCTTACGACTTGTTCAGTTGACGTTTTGCGAAAGCAATACTCCTGCAAGCGAACATGAGAGCGATTAACGATGCGAGGTATGATATCGAATGAAGGAGACCCAAATATCCAAAGGACACGATATTTCAAATCACAATGCAATTGAGAGACCGAAGGACGCACAATTTTGATTTGAAACGTGTAAAGAAAACAACACTCAAAAAATTCAAACAAATGAAACATAGAACAAAGATGACTTGTGATTGGGCCATGAAGAATGAATGGGGGGCGGGAGGCGGGAGAACAAGCGACGACTTGAGGGACCAAGAGTTGCGCTAGAGGTTTCCAAGTTGGCGATTATATAGCCATGTTGAACCGGTCTTGATCGTGTTCCAAGTCCCCTTGAGCAAACGATACGGCTCCTACGTAGAAATTCGTAAGCATATGCGGCCGTGGCAGCGAGTGTAGGGTGTACAACTGTAAGCTGCCTACGTGGCCGTCATAAAAAGTACATACAGTCAATTGATGCAACCGTGACCGCGTGACTTGTTTGGAGTGGCAGATCAAAGCCACGTTCAACCCCCTTTTCATATTCACCCATAATTTTCCAATTAAAGTACCAACACTACAGTAAATGACCTTGCTTACAGAGCCGGCTCAATGCCGGCGAGCAGGCATGCCGCGTTGGACAACCATCCATAGGTCTCCATCGCTCGAATAGCCACGTTCCGTGCGACATCGGTTAGCACCGCGTACTCGTCTGGGCGCCAGCCTTGACCTTGCCATTCTCCGACACGAAAATTTGAAAGGAAAAATTCACAACACGTCTTCTTCCTCGTCTATTTCTTGGGTTGTTGGATTCGCTGAGAACGCGTTTGCACCGGTAGAGGACTCTTTTTATCGTAGACCTGTAAGGTCACGTGCCCGCTTGATACCAAAGTATTTGAACGACTCGGAATTGTCAACGCCTGGACGAGCTTTGTTAAAAAAAATCCCGTAGTTACGCTCGAATGCCAAATTGCGTTGAGATTGTATCACCATTAGAAGCTTTTTAGCTCTCTGTTTTCGAATATTCTAAAAACCCCTAATTGCTTACGCCCTGTATGACGCTTCTTGTCTTTCGAACTACTACTTGACTGCTAAGCATTTCCCGTGTCATCTTCATATATCAGCTTCACTCCGCTCTGAATAGATTTGGTCGGGGATTTTTCTCCGTCCGCTGCTGTCTTCCTCCCCTTACATTTCTGCTCTGTTGCGGCGGTAAAGTTTTCATGAGTGCGCAGATTTTCCAAGCACCAAGAAGTCGGATAACCTTTCCACAATCATGTTCCACGTTTTTCATCTTCAATCCATTGCACAACGCGGTTGACATCTTTTCGATGTCAGCTGCAGACGCGCCGCTTGGAATGAGGAGAGTAATTCTCGCATCGCACCCGGGGAACGCCATACACTCCTTATGTATTGCCCTGCATCTTTTCTTCACAGACTCCATTGATCTGACATTCAGATTTGCAACTCCAAATAGGTTCCAGCCAATCCATACATCTCAATAAAGACACCCTCCTTTTTTCCACAATTGTGTTTGCCCCCCGAAATTGTCAATGGCTATAATTTTTCCCTTTTTTTGGCTGCTGGGGATGAACAGCTGCGCCAATTTAGCAATTTTGGTTCTTTACCTATTCTATGTTTCATTGTTGGAGATGTTCTGAGTGGTTTGACCGTTCGACGAAGATGCAACTGGGTGTTTCACGTCGGCCACGTGTGGTGAGGTGATACGGAATGGAAATCGTCATGGACGATTGCAGTAACGATGGCTGTTGAACGGTACAGTAAACAGCGTAAAGTGGCTGCGTACATTACAGTGAAAATGCCATATACTGTAAGGAATGTTAAGGTTTACAGTAAGTAGAATTTTGTCCAGCTTACTAGAGGTGATATCACAGCATACAATAGGTCGAACATTTTATTTTCAATAACGATGTAAAATGTTTTGACACATCCAGCTCAGAAAACATTTAATCCTTCCAAGTAAAGGTAGCCCTTCGAGAGATACTGCACTGCACTGTAAAGTCACGTCAAAGTTCTAATTGCCCTCCCCCTTCCAGCCGAAGAACATCAAAGCCTCTACTGAAACTTGCTCCCATCTCCACCGTCCCTGTCAAGAGCATCCCTTCATTTCGCTGCCCACAATGGCCATTCTAAATGCCGAGAATACCCACAACCCTCAGCCTTCCCCACCTCCTGAGCCTTCCAACCGCAGAGGATTTTTTCTACGTTCTCTTGTCCCAAGGACCGCCGTCAACTGTTCCATATCTCTCTCTCTATTTCCCCCTCATGCTCTAACTCGTCATCCATTTCAACCCCATCTCTCTTCCACCCGCCAACTCGTCACCTCCCAGTCTACAAGTCTATCCGTCTACTCAGTCGACCAGCCAACAGAGTCTCTCCTCCTTCTCACCCGAACCCAACTCTTCGTCCCTGTCATAGCCCTTGCTTCCCTTCCTTCCCCCATCCCCTCCCGAGACATTCTCCTCGCTCTTACCTCCAATGCAAAGGTAGCCTTCCTCCGATACGACGATCATTCCAACCTACTCTCCCTTACCGGAGATGTCGCTCTACCTCATCCTGCCGCTTGCATGCTAGCCACTCATCCCACAAGGCCTCTAGTCGCCGTCCCCACCCTCACACATTCCCTCACCGTTTTCCCACTCCTCTTTCTTCCCAAAACCATCGCTGCTGGCAAACTCACCACCGTTCAACTATCCGGCACCCCGCTCTCGCTCACGTTTCTGCATGATGACAATTCCCCAGAGGCAGTGCTTCTTGTGCTTGAGCAGTACGGGGAGGCGCAAGTTCTCACCTTGTTCACCGTCACCCCGACACCAGACGGTCTTTCCGTCGTCAAGACTGCCTCCATGATTCCATGTTCCACCCGTCCTGATGACCGTGCCGTGGCACGCGCAGAGGCAAAGCTTACAGGCGAACCTCCGAAGCCATCACCGAAAGCTACCGCAATCACAAGATTGCCTGGTTGCCCGTACATGTTTGCTGTCTTTGTCGACGGAAAGGTGGTCGCTGCTGACGCAAAACCGGTGTTGAGAGGTATGCTGGATGGAAAACCGGGCCCGGTTGCTATGCGTCTGGATGAAGAAGAGCAAGTTCATGACCATACCGCAAGATTGAAAGATTTGCTGTCTTCCCCGTTGACCACGGCGCAAAGAGACGTTGTTAGGTTACCGGACGTCATGGCAGCCACGCAAACTCCAGAGATGGGGGTTTCCGACATACCTATGTTTCCGATAACTCAGGGAAGGGTGATTTCCTTTGTGCACGACTCTGATGGTGGACGCCGGAGGAGACGACCTAGAGATGATTATGTGTCGTACTTGTCCGTGCCCGCTCATATTACTCTGGGAGTGGAACAAGAGGATGGCAATGTTACGGCTTGGACCGATGCGAGGGATCATTTTAGAGATAACCATGGGGATGGAAACGGAGTATACTTTGCTATGCAGGGAGGTGGATTGTATGTGCTACGATGGAGTGAGAGTGTTCAGGCGGGGACAAACTCGTTTCGCGTTCCAGTTAGTGAGCAAATAACACATCCGAGGACGACCTTTCGCGTGCAATACATTGGAGACGTCGGACCAGCAAGGTCAATCGCGGCATTGTGTGGAGGGTTGATTTTTGTCGCGAACGATTGCGCAGACGGCTCTTTGCGAAAAATTTCTATGCCAAGTCTTGATATGCAGGCGATTTTAATGGCAGGCTTGCATGACACTCTGCGAAAAAGAGGGCTCATAACGCCTCAGGACCGAAGGTTTGGGTTGGAGGTTCGACAGGAATTTCTGAATCTCGCGCCAATATCTGACTTTGTTATTATCCCACCGTCGAAGGAGAGCAGTTTCAGAGAGAGAAAAATTGATGAGGACAGTGACGAGAATGAGCCGCGTGAATTCATGGATCAAACCGTTGATTTGGAAAAGCAGAGGGATAATTTTCAAAGGAGGCGACCCGGCGAGCCCTCAGTGAACCACAGAACGTTTAAAACGGATAGGCGAGCACACCAAAGGAACCTATGGGTGAAAGGACCACATTCAACCCCGGACCTACATGTTGAGGAGGGTGTGCAAGCTGCATCTCATGTATTGGATGGAAGCGGCGCAGAAAGCGAGATTGTCGTTTGTTCCGGATTTGGTCGCTTCGGAAGTGTTCGGCTCATTCGTCCAGGTGCACCTGTCAGCATCTTCGCATCAAGTGCACGAACGTTCTCGGCGTGTAATGATATGTTTCCGATACGGTTTACAACGAATTCACCATATCATGCTGGTCTGGCATTGACGTTCGCTCAGCGTACTGGAGTTCTGTACTCAATACCATTAGTAGGAAAGGACAAAGCCCGCCGGGAAGAAGAGGCCCCTGCAATAGCTAATTTGATAGACGGAACTGAAGCAACAGGGCTTATCTCATATGCACGCACACTATCCATCAGCGCCCTACAGGACGGAATTCTCGCTCAAATTCACGAGAGGGGTATAAGATTAATTTTCTTGAAAGCCGCTTCCGACTTTCATTCTCATCGGAGGATTGAAGCAGGTGAACTGAAAGAGTCACTCTATGAAAGGGTCGTTGACTGGTCACCTCCCGATGGGGAATTTATCTCAGTTGGTACGATCGGAGCCGGTTTTGTCATGGTTTGCATCATTCAGAAAGGAGGACAAGGCCCCCTTCTTCTCTTGCTCAAACTGAACCCCCGCGACCCCCGAAAGGGCCTTGTACTTGTGTCATCAGATGTACTGGAACAGGAACTAAGCATTATATCCATTCCGGAAGGGACAGCGACGCGGTCCAACCAGGACGCCCTGTCACCCGAGTTTCCACCGGTGGCTATCCTTGGTACGTACAAGCCGTCCATTGAGATCAGGCTCCTTGGACCATCAATGGAGATACTAGACCAAAGAGTCACAAGTCCTTGGGGATTAGATATTCC
Source organism: Kappaphycus alvarezii (assembly GCA_002205965.3). Taxonomy (NCBI): domain Eukaryota; phylum Rhodophyta; class Florideophyceae; order Gigartinales; family Solieriaceae; genus Kappaphycus; species Kappaphycus alvarezii. The sequence goes on from NADL03000463.1 coordinate 185,948, forward strand.
CTCTAAAATGGGATCAGCCGGTAATTCCTTAGTAGGTCAGGGCAATTCGGATGCATCAGATGCCGAGCATAGTGATGGAGTGCAGGAGAGCGAGGCGCTGGACAAGGTGTTTCCCTCATTCGCTGTTCCCGAGAGTATTTGCGCCCTTGCAGTTGGCAAAAGAAGACTTCTGTTCGCCGGGCTGAGAGACGGTTCGGTAATTTGCTATTCGTACGGTGCCATGGAGTGCATTGAGAGTGCCGATCAGGGCTCCCCCAGCGTTATCGGTGGTTTGATCCTGGAGTCACACAGGAAACTTGGTCACCGTCCCGTGGTGCTAAAACTTGCCAAGGTAGCAATCGGCATGATCGTCTTGGCGCAAGCAGAGAGACCATGGATGTGTACACTCGCTGGGGGTGGTAATATGCGATGGTATCCCTTATCATTTACAGAGACAAGTGCGATTTGCGCGTATTCGATTCTTGGCGCTGAACGATGTATCGCAATGGTTGGCGAGGATAGCGCGCTACATATCTGCGGCATCCGTCGGGCGACTGAAGTCTCAATACGGTCAATCCACATTGGATCGACTCCTCGTCGAGTAGTGCCTGTTTCACACCCTAAGGATTGTATTGTTGTTGCTACAACTATGGAGAAGGCAAACGTATCAAGTCCTCCCTTGCAGAACCAGTACAGCAGTGCAGCGGCATGGATGTCAAGCGGGGCACGGTTCAGTGATCCGTCAATATATCGTACTGTCAATGCTGAACTGCGTGTGTACAGCAGGAAGCATGGAGTCAAGACGGGTATAACAAAACTTCTTCCAGGAGAGCAAGTCCATGTCCTCTTGTCCTGGTTAGGGTTCATAGTTGTTGGTACTTCCGAAGCTCGAACAGACCAGGGCCCAGTGCACCCGAGGAGTTGCAAGCGCGGCCGATTGCGATTGTTTTCTCTGCACTCCAAGGGTGGTCCTGCAGTAGATTCATCAGAGTCACCGCAAAGGACAAAGCTTACTCTGTGCAGTGAGGTAGTTTTGCCAGGGGCAGTCTTGGCAGGGGCTGGGCATCCCTCGTATAAGACGGCAAATATTCTTATAGTGTCTTGTAACGAAGAAGTTATTGTCTTTGGTGTATCCAAGTCTCGACGAGTCCTCGTTGAGATTACCCGCACATCAACGAGGTCTCTTGTGGTAGGAATATCGATTTTTGATAACATGGTCTGCGTCTCTGATCGGAAGGACTCTATCGGATTTTACAGCCTCAAGCACGTGTTTGCGACAGAGGAATTATTACGAGACCGCACCGACCATCGACGGAGAATCATATCAGACGCCGTAATGGTAGACAACTCACTTGCTTTTGCGGTGGACAGAATGGGAATATTTTTCTCAATAGGATATGAGGATGGAGACGGTCCCGATGTTCCTCCGGAGCGAGCGCAAGATAGATTGGAATTTCGCAGACTTTTGGAACGATGTGAGTCCTACGCTGCCGCACAAGATGCCGAAACAATTGACGAGTCAGTATATGATGATGATAGCTTTCAAATTTGTTTTGGCAACCCAGTTGCCTCTCAGTTGAATGCAAGCATTCCTAACGTCGGTAATGGAAGTTCGGTACAGGGCACAGTCCAGGCAACGCAAATTACTGTCCACGGCGACGGGATGGCCGAAGCGCATCAATTACAAGTTGGAGGTGATCATGTTATGGTTGCTGGAAGCGCAGATAGCCAGGATGAAATCAGCTCCGGTCCAGGCGATGGAGCAGATGGGGTAGAGGACGCTGGTACGAACACTCCAAATCAGACACAAGCAACCGACGACATGGTTCCCGAAGAGGCGGTACCAAGTCCTGACATTGGAAACAACACTGGGAATATTGCTGGCTCCGGCGCAGGTCGGAATGACAGCGAACGAGTGCATTTGCCCAAGAACCTTGCTTGTCACCATAACTTTAATCTAGCGGACACATCACTTCGTATGCGATACGGAGCCTTTAACAGAAGCGAAAGGACACGTGAATTGGAGGCACGCAAGAGGCGAACCTCTGCATGTTCCAATTCAGCTCAAAGCGAGTTCTTCCAAGAGGCGACGTCTGCTGTCTTCTGCGGAACCCTAGGTGGCGCCATGATTGCAGCGGTTCCCGTGTGTGGAGCAACGTTTGCATTACTAAGCCAAGTAGAAGCCGAGCTAAGTGTTCACCCAAATATCTCTGGACCAGCACTCGGAAAGAGTCATGAAAGCTTTCGGGCCGCGTACAGTTCACGACCGGAAGGAATATTGGATGGTGATTTGCTGGATCACTTTGATGCTCTTAACCGAGAGGATAAGCTTGAAATTTGCGAACGGGCCGGATATCCTGGAGAGAAGGGTATGTTGTACGTAGAGGCACTGATTCGGGACTTGTTCGACCGAGTATCGTAACTGGATGTTTGAATATGTTGGAACTCTAGGCAGGGATCCGTGGCGGCAAAACAGGGCGCACTTCGGGACGCGCCGGCACGGCAGGTGTGGGGTCATCGACTTGAAGAGAGAAAGGTATTATTGGTCGTGGTGATGAGCATCGGGTTTGGTGATTGGTAAACGACGGGGCACGATGCTGTATCTGGGCACTGGCACAGAGGATAACAATTTGTAGGTTAGGTACAACTGTTGCGTAAGGAGAGCGGTTGGTCCTAGGTGATGTTGTGGTCACAGCAAGGGCAGCATGCAGGCGAGGAGGGAGTGTTGCGCGTAGAAGTAATTAGCCGGGAATATTTGGACCGTGTGTCGTGAAGACCAATTTACTTTGCCAAAACTTTAGTGATGGGCATCCGTAATGGAGGCGAACATATGGGTAACAATGTAAAAGTCTGGCACAGCAAGACCTTCTGCAAAGAAACAGAACTGTCGGCGTCAGTCGGAGTTGGATTTAAAGAGTCGCCCGCGCAGCAAGGAAGATGAGCGACTTTGAGTCAATCGACCACGGCGATACATGAGACAGTGAGGAATATCTCAGAATCCGCCTAACTGGGAAACCATGGCATCAACGCAATCCAGCTCTTGCATGTCCAGAGAATGAGGGGTATCTTCCTCGTTGATTCGGTGGCCGTCAAAGAGGAAGCGATAGGCACCCTTCTGAGCGCCCATGCGCGAGCAATATGCATCCATTAGCTTCTTGAGCTGTGTGGTCTTCTTTATCTTGAACTGCACTTCGTTGCCTTCGGCATCACGCACCTAGGATGTTGCGGAAACGAATGTACACAAGATGTGAAAAATATATCGCAAAAGCGTTACGACATGAGACAAAGACGCATGCAAGAGAGGGCAAAGTTGAAAGGGTCAGCACTTTTCTTCTCACGGGAGTGTACTCTGCACAAAGTTGGCCAAGCCTGCGGTGCGCGGTGCGAGGGAGGGAATCAAGACCACAAGTGAAGTGCTCAAGTATGTAGAGTGAGAAGATAAAGGTATTCGAAACTTACCTTAATGTTGATCTGCTCGCCAGAGCCCTCGGGCTTGGCGTCGAGGGCGGGTTTCGTGTCTTCCGGGGCCTTGTCAGTCATACTTGGGCGGTGTGAAAAGGTGGTGAGAAAAGTTTTGGGGAGTCTTCGTAGCGCGGTGACGGTCGGTTCGATTAGGGCGAGTGACAAGGCCAGTGGAAGGGAATACGGGGGGGGGGAGTGACGACAGGAAGGGAGGAAGAAAGATGGAGTGTTTGAGTAGGGGGTGGTTGGTAGGTACGGAGTCGTTTGAGAGGAGTCTACGCTGGAGGGTCTGTTAAAATGGATGTGCGCCACGACGCGGGGAATGGCAGCAACTGTGGGGGTTGAGTTGCGGGGTATACAAATATATCACTCTGGATCTAGCTGTGCAAAGGATCACAAATGTCCAGTACAGGTATTTTTCTCCGCTACTGTACCCACCGTACCGCTCTATTTTGTACTGTACTGTATTGTACTGTATTGTGTTGTACTGTACTAGACTGTACAGTATAAAGCTGTTGCACATAATGCACATTGAATAAGGCCATGCAAAGCATCATCCTGTACTGTATTACACCACTGTAGGCAAATATGTTTTGCGAGGAAAAATGGTAAAAATCTCGTCATGGTTCACCGTTGCCTTCAATCGGGCTTCTGTGATAACATACGGCATCGTACAGGGCACTATTTACAATTGCAAACAACATCCAGCTCCTGGGGGGAAATGTGGGGTGCTTTAATATTTGAAAGATATGGTCCGTTCCTTCCTGTAATTAATATAACGAAAAAGAATAGTGTAACATCCTATTTAGTGTAACTTATAGTCATACAGAAATTGTACGCTGAAAAATAGTGCAAGTTACACTAATTTCTGTGCCAACTACAATCAGAGTAGCTAATTTTTCGGATTTGAGATCCAAACTAAATCGAATGTCGGCACGTAACTCATATCACGAAATTATAGTTACAGTAACTGCCGGCTGTTCTCATGAGACGCAATTGACCGTGCACGAGTATCCAACAAAACCTCTATAGTGTATAGTCAACAAGTGCCGTCAATTAACTGCATACGTAATTATTTGATTTAATCAATTGCCAACTGATATCTAATTATACGTTCTCAATTGAATTAATCAGTTTACAATTGAGATGTAATCAATTGGTTGAACCCATTGAGTAGAAATTAGAAGAGTGTCCTTTATTACATATGCAATCAATTGACGGAATTTTTAAAAACAAAAATAGTATTACAACCTAAATATTTCATTACCGATTCTTTTTGCTTTGCATTTTCTCTTGGGTCTCTGCTACGTTTGGAAGGCCATCATACGGAGCAGTCCCACGTTCATTGACACATGCGTCCGTTTCCTACACCTTTCCTACCCAAATTCCCTTTAGGATGCTGAAACAAAAAGACAAACATAGTCTCCCTGGAAAAAAGGATTATACCACAGTGCGTTTACTTAAATCTAAAGTCAAGAGAAAGAGGCTGAAAAGATCCAATTAGAAGACAATTACATTGTCAGAGACAGTTGTAGGGATAGGAAAAGTGGTTAGAGGTGGATGATTTTGGAGTATTATGTTCATTAAATGGGAATTGCCAGATGATTGTGATCATTTTGAAACTCTTTTATCTGATTTTATGAAATATCAAACTCTTGCTCTACATGCGTACGCTGATTTGAAGCACAATGTAAGTAGTAATGTAGGGATAGAAGATGTAAGACAAGTCCAAGGAACTACTCCAATAAAGACTGAATCTCCTGCAGAACCTGATAGCATTAGGAGTACAATTAATAACGCCGAGTGAAGGCCCATTTCAAATCAAAAAGTTTCATTCGAAAGGTGTACGGAAAGAAAAGTCGGGATTTGATAGACCGAAAACAGTTTTGCATGGAAAAATGTAGAAATAGAACTGCATGTATTTATTATTAGTTGTTCGAAGTTCAGGATGCATAGGCCTGCTACAAAGGCTTCTATTTTATTGGAGGTGTCAAGGATTCAAATATTGAGTTTTCGATGGCTCATCTCCCAGCTCAAAATGTTTCTAACTATAACGATCATGTAGAAATGTCAAATAGAACATATCACTACACGAAAATACAACTTTCACGTGGGTTTCTCGAAAATGAAGATGTTTTTGTTAGATTATCTTGAATAATCTGTGCTTTTACTCAGATCAAGTGCACAACAAGCCCAGAGATTCAGTTCGGAAATAGAATAGTGTTAGTAAAAAATAATATAAGATTTCTATAGAATATTTATTGTAATGATGGAGAGATCTGATCCTCAAATGTGAAGTCATGCGCAAGATTTTCGTGAACCTGGAGATAATTTGCGTTAAGCAATAGGCAGTATGTGAAAGGTACAGCTTAAAGTTCCTGAAAATTTTGGGCAAGGGAAAGGGATTTCCCTTTCCCTTGCCCAAAATTTTATTTTTTTGTCCGTTACATCATAGAATGTTATTTAACTGACTGATCACATCTGATTAGAGAGAGAACTCTGATAAGAGCTTGACATTTTCTAACCTTCGAAAATCTGTGGGCTGTATTGTTCGAAGTTCTTGCTATTCTGGCGTTTTAATTCTCACTCAAATGGTATTAAATACGAGAAACGGTAAAATGTCCTGTATACTATATGTCGTTGTGATTGAAAAAAGTTATTTATTGCATCAAATAAACTTTTAGAGTCGTTTAACATCGAGATGGGTAATTTTATTCATAGTTTTCACTCTATGTCTTGCTTCAAAATGTAAGCCGCGAAAAGTTCTCAGGAAATGCGTACTTTTTTTACGCAGGAAAATCGAGTGGATCCGAAGCTTTCAGTACTTGAGGTCCTCAGGACTTTTCATGAGTTCGAATCATTTATGAGAAGTAGTTTTATCCCATTTGCGACTTTTTAGCACTTTTATTCAAGAAGGAAGAGTATGCTTAAACAAAAAACGTTATAGTTTTGAATTTAAAGCTATATCAGTCGAGGGACCCCGATGGGTCATCCTTTGCGTGTTGAAAAATCAGCTCGATGCCACTTGTGCTATCTTTTCAGAGCTTTCTTTAAGTTTGGGCGGAATTTTGGCTCGGCGGCAATTTTTTCCTTTTGTGTGTAAAATACGAGAAAAATATATCCCAAATAGCTAAATTTTGATACCCGGAATTATAGTCAGGTGAAATTATCGTGAAGCTCTGTTGATATTGATTTTACTGTAAAAGAAGGCGAAAGCTCATCATTTGAATCTTATAGCTCTAAGAATTGCTCGTGGCAAACCATAAATCTCGATATAAATATTCTTAGTGTTTTCTGACTAAAATTATTAAACTTCTCAGAACCGGAGGCCAAAGTATGATACATGCTATGTTTAATCATTTTCATTAATTATTTATCTTTCGTGCTTCGGAAAAAAGAAAGATCTTTATTGATCGGTTACATCCGTAAGTCTTGTTCTTGATGTAATTTTATTGCCATTTTCAATAGTACTTTGGAGTTTATAAGTCTACACTTGTGCTTTATTAGCTCAATTAGATATTAAGGGGAACAATTTAATTCCTTAGGAGGTGTAAAGTGAACGCCTCTCAAAAGATTAACATAGGCTTCAAATCTTACGAACAAATGTTGAATCTAAATTTTGTTGCTACTGCATTTGGACTTCTCTGTCAGAATTTTCTCAAAGTAGTAGTATTTAGTCGAAAAATCTCTTGTCTCTTTCTTTTAAGCTTTGAACTGCAAATCTAGCTTTCACATATTATTCCTCAGTCATTTGATTCTTTAACGGGAATGATAGTCTCCTATTCAATGGATTTGAGAATGCGGATAAATCTTTTCAAAAATTTATTCCAAATTCCTTTCGTAATTAGTGCTTGTGGTTCTATATGAACTGGGAATCCGAGAAGGCACAAAAATAGAACCTTGAGTCATTCATATCAATTTACTCGCTAATAGGGGTTTCAATAAGATTTACCGAAGCATTATCAAACTAATTGTTCCCTTGGGCTTAATATTTTTTAATTTCTGATCCATCAGGATTAATAAATACGTGGTTACCTTGAATATGAGTACTTTTACTTTACCTGTGAAGTTATGTACAATTGCATTTGTCCCACAGCTACCTCGTGCTCAGAAGCGTTCTGTATCGCAAAATTTAACACAGTATGAACCCTTAATTCACGCTTTGTTGTTTTCGTTTCTGATAGAGACATTTGAAGGGTCCTAAGTGTAGGAAAAACACATCGACCACTAAGCCACATGCGCTGGCATGTCAAGTGGTGCACTGAGTGAACACATAGCCCATTTCAACACCCCCCCTCACTCAGGGGACCACCACAAGAGAGCCAGCGCATGTGGCTCAGTGGTTTACGTTTTTTCAACACTAAGTAGCCAAGAACGTTTTGAAATATGACTTTTTATGGCTGGGATTAGTGGTATGGTATCTAAAATGAGGAGAGATGGGACCAATGCGTCAGTTTTCATTGTATTTTTAATTTTTTCGATGGAAACTTTTTCGGGAGAATTTAGGCTCAACATAAGCCATCTATTATATGATATTTAGGTATATTTTGCGGAATTTGCAATGACGACGTCCTTCACGCCCCATATACAGTAACGTTGGTTTCGACACTGCACAATTAATTCTAATATCTTTCGTGAGTTACCTTTAAGAATTCGATATGAATTGATACCGGTGGTAGGCACTTATACTACCGGAGGAGTATGTGTCTTTGGTTGATTAAAACGGGAGGAATGTGTTCCAAACTCCGTCCGTTAGTAAACGCACTGGGAAACTGCATTCTGGAAGTGCGTTTTCTTCAGTCTCGGATGTAAATGCCGACGATTTTTGCAAGGCTCACTAATTACTTCTATCAATTTTCGCTTATCCAGTGGTGCCTTTTCTGGTTAGGCTGTATATTTCAGAGCGAATACATTACTTTCCAATAGGAACCAGAGGAGAAGATTAAGGTGCTTAAGTCGCGTCATTTTCAGCAATATATCTTAAAAGATGCATGCAAAGCGCATGTATCTTCTTTTTCAGATAAATGCCATGTTCCGATTTGAAGACGTAGATATCAGCGCATTACAGAGTTTATCGATAATAATTATTCTTGAATAAAGTATTTGGAGACCAATCAGTAGAAGGATAATAATATCGATTGCTCCCAATTTTATGCATATGATACAACGGTCTGGGGTGTGTAATCTAAAATCTATCTTCTAGATACTTCCGAAAAGTCCGTCCCCAAATTTAGAGTAATATTATGTGTTTGCCTTTTGATTCAATTCCATCTTGTTCACACTATGCAGAAGCCTGTTTCTTCCCTTCTGGAAACTTCTGGGCTCTATTATCAAGAAATATTTCGATAAATATCTCCATGCGACTCTTTTTTCTGATCTTTGCGTTAGTAAAATATGATAATTATTATACGATAGGATCTGATCTGAAACTGTTACTAATTTTCTCTTTATTTTCATCCTTAAAGGACTGTTTTTCAACAAAGTGCTCCCAGATTGCTTTTAATTCGCATAGTGTCCAAGAAATACCTCGGCCCATTTTATTATTCTTTTCCGAAATCCTCTGTTGCGTTCTACTGGGACTGATTCAGGTCTTCGGATAACATAATCGTGAGAAAACTGCTTATCTGCATCATATAGACCATCCAAAACATCTCTTTGAGACCGGTACTCATTTAGGTCGTTGAAAAATGTTTCACTATCTACGATTCTGGCGAGAAAGACCTCGGATGACCGGTATTTATTTCTGTCCAAGTCTACATTTTCGGTAGGATCCTTATCAAATTCAGAATCAAGCTCGGAAAACAATCGTTCAATTGCCTTTACAGGATCCCTAAAGAATAAGTTTTGGAAATTTTGTACCTTACGAGCAAAATTAAAGAAATTGAGATTCATTGCAAGCATGTATCTTATTGCCAAGACAGAAAATCTCAACAACTACTTTTCCTGGTGTGGGCTGTTTTTTTCAGAACACGCCTTTTAGACTTCCCTTTCTTGTATTCCATTCTTGATCTACTAAGCGTGCCATTATTGCAGACATTGCTAGAGTCTCCATCATATCTCTTTCAATTGGAGAGGGCTTCGGATACCAAACCACGTAGCACAAGATCGATCTAAGATGTTGACAAGAAACGAAGGCATATTGGACATCTCATTCTACCAGGTTTTATACTTGTTCAAACTGCACCTCACAAATAAGCTGGCTTCAAAATGCATGAAAGCTAGTATAACCCGCGTTTGCACGGCAACACGCCTCTTTGGCCCAATACTACCCATGAATGCAAATTGAATGTACTCAACCTTGCACCTTTTAGATCTTTTGTGTTTCCCTGGCCTGAGGTGTAAGCTTCGGTATCTCCCCATGGAGCTTCCTAATAGCGTCTATATGGAACAATCTAGTGTAAAATATTGTATTTATCTTATATTTCCAAGGCAGATGGCTAATATTTTTGACAGAGGCTGAAGGCTGATTTGAAGTCTTCGCTTAAAATTTAATAGCCTGGTGAAAGTCTTGGAACGTTCTAACTTTTCGGTGTAGAAACGTTTGGCATTACCTGTAAGAAAGAAATAAAGATACAGAAGGCAACGCCGAGTTGTAAACGATTTCGGAAAAGATACATTCACTAGGAGAGGCATTAATTCCAGTATTCGTACATAGCCCTGCAGAACACCTTTCTTCATCCTGAAATCTCTGAGATGTTTAATTGTAAGTTTTCCCTCGAATAATTTGCATGATGCAGTAGGGCTCCCGTTCATTGTCCTTTTATTGAAAGCGTTACAATGGTTCTGGCATTACCTTGAGAAAAATTGGAAAAAGTGCATTTGGGGGCCGTAGACAGGTCTATATCGCAGTTCTGACTGCATGCTACCATTTATAAGAAGACTGCGTATCCATGAAAGAAATTTATGATCCATTTAGTTGTTCATATTTTAGATTTCTCCATAATTAGGTCATGTAGGAGCGCAAAGACTGGCAAGAGAGAACAGAAAGAGAAGAAGTCGTTATCGATGAGGTCCTTTCGCGCCTTCCGTTTAGATTTGGGCTTTATCTTAGTCCTGAAAGCGCTCTTCAGATCTACACTGGATTTTGTAGTGCTTGTTTAATCCTTTTCCGAGCTGCATGCTGTTTGTACCTCGAATGATCAGTTTACTACCTGCTAACCTATTTCTTCTTTTCTTTAGTTTTTATTTTTTACGTATTTAAAAGCTATCTACTCCCATTAGTACACACTTGACTCCTTTATTTTTCGATTTCTTGTCGGGATGACTTAATCTGCATATGACGGTTCTTATTTTCCAAGAAAAGAAAAAATACATTGTTTTCAAGAATCTCAATTGTAATTTACTGTACTAAATCCAGTCTCTTCGGCAACCTTACATGACTATCTATCTGGTAGCTTGCCCTTGTTTCATTTCCAATAAGATGGCACTATGAAATGGAGTGAATCTCGAAGTTTTTCGAGAGGGGCTTACAGGTCGGTGATGATTCCTAGATGGCACTTAAAATCAGGTGCCAACGGCTCGAATGATGCTGGAGAACAGTCTTCCCAGCTTAGGAGGTGATTTTGTACAGCGCATAGTGCCTCTTAAAGTTCAAGCTTCGCTGAAGTCTCTTTAGTAGTCCCGAGTTGGTCAGCAAAGTGATGGTCCTACTTTTATCAGTAAAGAACCAGCGGAATACCCTTATTTTAAATCGACTTTCGCGTATACGCGTTTGTTATCGTATGGGTCACACGTTGAATACGAGGTAGCTCTTGATTAAACCTTGAGACATGACTCAGAGTGGGGGTATCCTAGGTTCCACTAGCCACTTTCGCAACCTCGCACTCCTTCCCTGTTGTATTCTGATCGACAGTCTCCAAAAATCTGCATTCTAAGTGGTCGATATTCTCATACGTTTCAAAAATCTTTCCGAAGTAAGATATATATTGATTACTCTGAGCATTTTAGATTGGACACGGAGTAACCTCTTGTCCTCTATTTAGACTAAGTATGGGCACTTGGAAACTGTAAAAGGGCTGTTGTAGTTAATATGCTGGTTTACAGCGTAAACGGTCCCTTCACGCAATTGCTGCAGTTAACGGAACACAGCGAGTTGCAGAGTGAGCTACTCGAAAGCAGAAAGCTGACTATCAAAGCGGATCTGTATCTAGACAACTAGTCTTGGATCTGCAATAATATGAGGCACCACGGCTTGTTCTGATCGACGTTGGGAAACTTCAAAGTATTCGGAGAATAAAAACGGTAATCGAGTGGTTAGGATTCTCAGTTTTATATGTAGCTTAAAAACACTGTAAACTTTAACCGGTGTCATAAAATCTCATTAGATATTTCATTTAACCCCCAGATTGCAACTCAAGGTGCCTTTTCCATGAGGATCTGGTACAAAAAAGAATTTTATTTGTCAAACTATGTCTGTAAGTTTTGGTATCACTGGAAGCTCTCTGCCCATAGAACTTACTTATCGAGTCCAAACCCTTTTCTCATTGGATATCTGTGAGATATCTGGACGTTTACAACATGTAAGAGCCAATCACGGCTTGTCAGGAAGGCGTTTTGTACATCGATAAAAATATTTGTATTTATCATTTTAGCAACAGCAATGCAGAACATGGCTTATACTAATCTATTTGATTGAATCTGACCTGGCGCCTGACCCTTCGTACCCCATAACTTCTGGGGTACGAGGGTTGAAGCGTCAGGTGGAGCCAGAACCCAATTCGGCTTGAATAGTTCAAGTTGAATCACAGTCTTGATCTCTAACAAAGGCTATTGACCTCAACAAAATCTTCCAACTGGCTCAATCGCTGTCCTCAAACCTTTGCAAGGACAAATGAGGAATCCAACAATGAGGACACAAAGGGCTCAAGAACGTACCAGATACGATGAGTCAACGCCGGAAGTCACAGCATCAACTGAAATTACGTTATCAGATATACTGAATGTGCTGCAGTTACCATCATTTACTCATAATCTACCAGCCACGAAGAAGACAGTTTTAGTGAAGGATGCTATCAGCGCTGATTTAGTACGTTGTAACAATATGCTTCGAAAGGTAATGATGAAATTATGTGCTCTTATCTACCAATCTGACTCTGAGAACTATTTCAACATGTATCTGGATGCCAAAAAACCAGTAAGGCTACCTCAGGACTTTTGTGTGGCAGTTAAATCCACTAAGAGGGGTCAATTGAACGGAGGGTCCTCAGATCAGATCTATGTATTTCCATGAAGCAGGAAGATGTCAATGTTTATCTGAAGAGCAGTAGAGCAGGTTAAAGCTCAACGGACGATCAAGAGACTGTAACTGATGTGGATATTGACGGTTCAAATGGGATTTCAAAGCGGACGTATGTGCGGTCTAAATTTGACTGGGACAGTCTGTTAGCCAACGGCAAGATAATTACTCAGCAAAGAAAATCGATGAGATCAGATAATGCTGCTGTGGAATTTGCTGTTCGATTCACTTATTTTCTCAGAACATACAGTTGCTTTATTGGGGAACGAAGAAAGTTCGCGTTGGAAATAGAGAGGTGATAATTCCAGTTGTGACGAGAAAGCGAAAAAGATGTGACATTTTTCTGAGTATCTAAAGGCTTGCCATTAGAATAACACAACCTCTCTTGGAAGAACGTCGTTTTTGACAGTCTGTTTGGCGTTGACAGCGAGAGACTGAAAGCGAAAAGCAGCTGTTGATTACGTTGTCGGGTCACTTGTGAACGATTCTGTATCTGATATGTATCTTTTGTCGAGCAGTTTGTCCCTGCCAGTTAGAGAGGCGAATCAAATGCACAGATTCAGTGGATTGAGTATTTTATGAAAAGAATCTGTATTGACACTCATATAGACCGGGACATGAATGGTTTGCATAACAGCGCATTTTGCGCTAGATGAGAACAGGAGTGATTCGTTAATAGGCAATGTCGATTGTGCTAGTTGTTTGTCGCCATTTGCCGTTTTAGACAATTTACAGAGATATGTTGACACTACAAGAAAAGACGAAGTACAGCTCTTGAAGGATACCAGAGTCAAGTTTATTCAGTACTATGCACATTTACACCGCGTGAGAGCGCAGTAAAACGCATTAGAGGAACTGTTTGAAGGAATCTTATCCCAAAAAGAGCACCAAAAAGTGGTACTATTGGCGGACTATAAGATGAAATATGAGCCTCTGAGATATCGAGAGAAGACTTTGGAACTCTTTGGAAAGATGGGAATAAGTTGGCATGGAATTGTCGTATTAAATTTACCAAGAGTATATGATGAAGGTAACAACTACACAGGACCAGACCACCTATCAATGCTGTTTTACGACCATATCATTCAAAGTGATAATCAGAAAGATTTTGCTGCAGTTGCTTCTATTTTGGAGGCTGGTATGATGAGGCTAAAGATTGACCTACCTGAGGTCACAGCGGTAATTGTGCTTTCAAATAATGTGTCATGCTATCAGAATGCAACCTTGCCTCTTATTCTGCCATTTGTAGCCCGCAGCAATGGGCTTTCATTGCTCAGATTTATACACACTGAGACTCAAGATGGAAAGTCTCTTGATGATGAACACATTGCAATATCTGTGAGGCACGTGAGGAAGGTTGTTTCACAAGATATGGACGTACTGACTCCTTCAACTCTAGTGTCAGCATTACGGTACGGAGGAGGACTGAGGAATGCAGCTGCTGAGCTTGTCAGAATGGATGGGACAAACCACAACCTCCTGCAATGGAGTGCTCTAAAAAAGAATAATAACAATGGATTGTAGTGGATAGGGCGAAACAATTACTATATTTATGAAGGATGGTCTGCTTCCGGAAATAAGGTTAGCGTGACTATATTTCGCTATTCAGGGCATGGATTTGGACAAAAATGTCAGTTCTCCCGGACTGGAATGTGCCTGCCTCTATTTGTAATGGACTTTGTTGCATGGAAAGTGGAGCTATAACGGTACAACAGTGATAATTATACTGCTATGGTTCTAGCTCCACGAGCAGAGAGTATTTGGTCAGAAACTGGAGTCATCGTGCTCTCACAGTCTGCTGTAAATCGCATTTTACAACGGCGTTCGGTGAAGAACGGCGGAGGGCTGTCTAGAATTCTAACTGCTGCCTTTTTGTATCAATCTGCAGAGATAAATTCCGACTTGGAGTTTGAAACGGAAGATAGTATTGGTATACTGTGCTAACTTCCACCGGAGCTTTACATCTGAAGGACGACTGACTCAACATCAGCAAACATGCACATTACAGAAAATCGATGAGGCACCTAAGTCTGTCCTGGGTAGGGCAATCATTCTGGCTGACAGTTTGGTACAATCAAAGAGTATAAGAATACTGTCTGCTGACAACAAAGAAATCGTTAGTTGGATCTCTACTGGTGGCACTCAGATATCTGGTTTCCGTTCTGGATTGGCTCGAAGATATACAATTGAATATAAGACTACTAAATACAGTAGAAAACACAGGGCTTCGTTGGAAACTTTCTTTAATCGAGGATTGGAAGATAAATCCCCGAAAATGAGCGCCTTTGCTATGCGCGAAGAGCTTTTGCAGATGCATGGCGATAGGTTTGATATTCCAACTGAAATGGACATTCAAAAGTTTATACAGTTTTCGTTTTCAGGATCAAAGAGTGGAACTAGAGACTCGCAGCCAAGAGCCACTTCGATGTAGTTCGAGTTCAGAAATGCGATTGATACGGTTGTTCGAGACTCTGGGTATACTATATCTCTCTCTGAAGCTCGCAGAACTGTACGGATTCAATTCCTGGTTGACGGGAACCTACCAGCAGAGCTTCCATTAGACTCTCAGATCAAGAATAGAGTTTCATCAATGAAGACCTCTCATAGGAAAGGAACATTCCTCCCGAATGACGTGGATTGATATCTTGTTAGTCTTTGTTGCTGCAGCTGATCAGACTGGTAAAGATATTGTATTTTTAGAATTGTAGCATTATAGAAATAATTATAAGAATCACGAAAAACAAATATTTTGATTATTTCTATCGATGTACATCGCCTCATATAGCTTTTTTCAACAGCTCTTTGCTCTGGAGGTATACTTTTTCATTAAAATCTGAGTTCATATCTGAATTAAGCGCATTAAGATCTACGAAATACCTCAGCCTCGTAAGAAGCTACCGAAAAAAGGTCCCTACATACCGCGTAAGTTTCTCAAATCAGCTAAAAAAGACCCCTTGAGTCGCCAACTGGGCTTTAATTACTATTTAAACCCCTTAAATCACGGATAAATCCAGACTGTCTTGAATTCCAATATCAGAAGCAGAGCAGGGCTTGCGAGTGACTCTGAAGGGAGAAACTTTTTTTCAGTTACTTGCCACTTCAAAAAGGATAGGTTGTTTAATATCATTCCTAAAAACCTAGCGCAGCCGTCGCATTACTTAGACACAATTTCTGGCACCTTATTCTAGCTCTAGCATGCTCATGTAATTGTGTTTACCAAAATAAAGATCTTTCTTATGTATCCATAAATTTGTTTGGAAGCAAGTAATAATTGCAAAAATTTTTAATGTTTTGTTATTATATATATTTAAAAATAATAAAATGCCATTGTAATTTCTGTAGTATAGATAGAGTAGAATCGGATCATTAAAAAGATCTCTCTGACGGGTCTCAGAGGGGATTAAGGTAAGTTGCAGTGTATTTAAGATATAAAATTAGACGGCAAATGCATCCTAGCGCTTGTATTTCCACAGAAAGATCTTTTTGAACCGATGCAATGCATTTTTTCGATGTATTTTGAGGCTTAATGAGAATATGGCTTAGCAACCGGGATGAATATTACCCATTAAAAATTATATCTTTCGGGGTTCGAAAGACTTTTCAATTCATACAGCGCCTTTTGCAACTCTTTTTCTATCTTACAGAATTTTATTCATCTTTTCCAAGTAGCTACTTTGAATTAAGAAACCATCGTTGATAGTAATGTAGTATTGTCATCCTATGTTTCTCATCTGTTTGTTTTAAATATTTAATATAAATTGTTTTTTACTCTAAATTCTTCAAATGTCGCATTTTTTATCCAATAAAATAATACGGAGTAATACCACGCTTTTTTCCAATTTCTAGGTCCAACAATGATTATCCTGTACAGTTTCTTGATATTCGTGATCTGTGCTTTTATTTATAGTGCTTTTTCAATTTACCTCAATTCTCGTACTATTCTTCCTACAGGGTTTTTATGGTTATAAAAACGCCTATTAGAACCATCATAGTTGTATCTTGTGGTTATGTAAGGTTGTAACACGATAAAGTTGGTTGGTCGTCCAATTGGAAAATATTACTGTAATTTGACGGATACAGTGGATCTGATCTACATACAAACCGGCATGCCACCCATGTCCAATATTTTTGGTATTTTTTATGTTCCTTATATAGCGTTTTTTGTATAATATGTAGACATCGTGTTATAATTTGTTTGTATTTCATCATATTATTAGACAGGCTCCAGTATTGATTTTTTGAGTAAAAATGGTAAATTTTTGCCTTCTTGATCCACATTTTCTTTTGTAATGTAAGAATTTTATTTGTTTCCTGTCTAGATAAGACGATCAATGATAAGTATTCTTTCATTCTTTCGTTCGCAAGTAACGGTTTCCTTTTTAGTTTCGTCATTATTCAATGCATTAAGCTGATCCTATTATGCTCTGCTGTAACGGTGCAGTTCCTGTAACGGAAGATGTCCGTTTATTTGTATACCATCAGCCGAAATGACTATCTGTTTGGGGGGCGAAAGCGATCGGATATCCTTTTTGTAACAGTCCGAGGAATATCCTAAAACAGCATCCGGTACCCCGAGCGAAATCTATTAACCGTAAAATTAATACAAGTTTAGACTTGGTCGCTTCTTATCTGTACATTATGAGGTACATGCAGAAAAATAAATTCAGTTTGGCACAAGCTATATGACCTAGGCATGTAATGCAAATGAAATTTCCAGTAGTACGTGCGATTCGTGAAAGGAGTAAACCTCGGTACTGAGAAATCCGATTTCTACAGGTATTACCCAAGGTTACTCCCTTTAAAAGTTGAAACGGTACGAAAATTACAGGTAAAGAGTGCGAAAAATCGTAATTAAATTGTAATGGTGCTGTCGGACAGTACTGTTAACTTGATTATTTTGTCCAACAGAACTACTGACAACTGCTCTAGTGTAAGATAGTCCTCATAGTACTTTAACCCTGATATTCTCAGCTTTAATGCACTGCTCATACTGCGCAACAAGTAGAGTACCCAAAATATAGATCATGTAAATTTCGGCTGTACAAGATTAAAAGACAAAAATTTCGTCGGTCTAACATGATTAATTCAGAAAATAATCTTCATGTGAAAATAAAATAGAGTTTTTTCAGTAAAGCCTTTACTTCCACCGATGTCAAGTACCAGCAGTTGCGGTTTTTTGCAAGGAGTTGGGTATTCCTGGTGCGTTTTCCCCACTTACAGACCGAACGGAGTCTGTGCCGTCTGTACTTGGAGAAAAATGGATGAATAGAATTGCATCTAAATATGGCATGTATATTCAAAGCTTTCAATGCGTTAAGGATGATTAGACAAGCCTTCATGATCAATCTTTTGTTTTGTCCGTAGTACAGAGACCAACATGTTGCTCAAAAATATGTACCAGAGACTTTATCACAGAAAAGGCCCGCTCAAAGCTTTTTCTTACAGCCTCTCCTCTACGTAAAACATCACCATATCCTCGGTAGCAGGATCGATGATAGATTTGTAATAATTTTTTGCTCTTAATAGTGTTCATATGTAATGAAACTGCCCCCTTTGTATATTTTGCTTTATAAATGCAGATAAAATTCTATCATTTCGAATCTTTGCAAACAAACGTCCCCACAAATATTATATTAAAGTCATTACTCATTACGAGCTACTTAATGAAAAGGACCCAAATCCGAACGCCAGGATTAAAGATCATTAACCTACCAAGTTATTTAGGAGTTTTTTGAGCCAACATTTTTTCTTCACCTCTCTAGAAGCCTCTCATATTCCAACAAACAAATTTCATGAATCCAAAAAAAAAGCTGCTTACCCTTACATTGTAGATTTGAATATTACTTAAGACTAAATCAGCAACTGAGTGAGATTGCAACTAAAATACAAACCCACTATAATAAACGTAATTTCTGATCTGATCATTGTTTTGAACATAACTGCTTTCAGATTTTGAGAGGATATTCTCTCAAAATATAATTAAATATCAGTACATCATAATCATTTGCTATACTTAGCAACTAAAAAGACTCTGAATGCTTTGAACACCAATCATTTTGATCAAATGTAACAAAAAAAAACTTATTCCAGTAAACTCGCAAGTTGGACAAAAAATATTCCTTGGGTGGTAACTGATAATTTAGGAAATTTATCGTCCTCACGCTTTCACTTTTCACTTAATCCCTGGACCATGCCATCTTTCTGCTTCCCTGTTGATAAGTTTCCAAATCATTTTCTATTTGCACACTCTACGGCTTCTCTAACTTTTTCACCTCAACTTCTTTTGTCCTCAATAGCGGTGGATCATCCAAATTCAGAAGTTGCACAAACTCACGTAATATTTCAGATAAAAATTCTTTGACAATAAATAATTGATGAAAAAATCCTCGGTGCAAGCCAGAAATCCAAAATTCCCACAGCTGGCCCCAAAATCACGTTATCTGACTCCAAACTTTCGGTTCTACTGTATTAATCTTCTTCATCTGATCACATTATTTCATCTCAAATTCAAGCAAGATGTATCCTTCTAACAAAATGTAGCTAATAGATCTATATTCTATATGTAGGCTACATAGAAGTTGAATAATTGGATTCATTTCAGCGTCACGTGTAGGTATTCAGAAGTAGAACTCCGTAAAGGCTGAAAAACTCTGTGTAGGGGCTTCAGTAGCATCCAGTTGGAGCACGAGTTCAACTATAAATCTATATAGCATCGATCAAAACTTTTTCAGATTTTCATGTAAATTTTAAGATTTTTTGTGTTCGATTTCTCTAATAACAACTGTGCCGTGGTATTTCTTCCTGACAGGTTTTTGCAGTTGAAGGAGTATTCATATGATGTCATTTAATTAGAATCGTCTTGATTTGTATTCAGACGAGATTCAAAGCTATCTGGTCACTACTATTTGCTCCAATGCTTTGAGATTAGCTTTTCACCGAACTGTTCAAATATTACATTAAATTTGAAGCAATCCTCCATCAGTGAAAAGTGTATTATTCATTACTCGTAACATCACTGCTTACTCTAAGAAAATATTGTATGATGATGAAGCATTTCTATGCTCTGCACAGCCAGATCATACTTTTTACTTGTTATAATTTTAGTGTCTAGCTTTTAGAGGGACGAGAAATTTTTTTTTCTGCCCTTAATAGTTGCTTGAAAGCCTCGGCGACGATATCTCAATACAAGAGCATCCAAAATACAGGTGAAAACTGATTCAAGGAAGCCTGATCGTGATTGTCCTTTTTGATGATGTAGTGAAAGACGCAGGGTTCAGCATTATCCTTTTGCAAATATTAATACATTGAGATGAGCTGCATGTTTAGTTTTGCAGGAATCTCTCGACATGTCCATCCCTTCTGTGGTCTTTTTTAATTCTCTTATAGTAGCTGTATTTTCACTGCAAGTATTGGCTACGCAAATAATACTTCCATTAATTTGATATATAAAATTGGAATTAGATCTATTTTCATTATTTCCGGCAACATCGCAGTAACTCAAAATTTTGTAACTGCACCTCATCTAAACACTGTAAGGGGGATGATACATTACTATACTCTTAATAAGCGCGAGAACTTGAATATGAAGGGTACTCTGAGGGCAGTTTGGTCAATACAAAGATTTTAAAAGTTAAAATCTTCAGTTCTTTGCAACAAAGTACATGCAGCGTTGACGCATCTAAAGATAAAATCTAGGAAAGGGATGTAAGGTAAACATTACTCATCAATTATTACATCATATTTAGAATTGCCTCAGTTTTTCCTAGAATTTTATCATTTCAACAAGTCCAAACGTTAAGGAAATTCGGATAGCTGCGGTTACAGTACAAGAAATTCGAAAAACTTTCCGAAATGTCCTGGAATTTACGTATAAATTTTCTTAAAGCAGTCAAGATACACTTCGTACACTAATAGCTTTGGTACACCCGAAAAAATCAACAACTTCTATTTTGCAGATATCATTGTGCGTAACTGAAGATTTTGAAGCACGAAAATGAATTATAGAGTCAGGTTTGAGGAAAAATTAATATCATCAAACTTCGGGCAATGATAAGTAAAATGTTTTCCTTTTTCGCAATATTCCATCACCAGCGAAAATACTAGCAGACCATTTCTTTGTAATGCTAAATTTTGGAAAAATTTGAGTCGAAATATAGAGAAAATGTTGCCAGTCGGCATAAAGAGGACCGAGTTGACATTTTTGCGATAATTTTTTCAGTTCAAGCATCTAAACAAACTCTTTTGTGAGAATCAGTATGAATAAGGTACCGCAAATGTGGGTTCACAGATCTGAATCTTACCCGAAGGATTTTTCAATTTTGGAATGGTTGCTGCAGAATATCAAATTCGTTTCCTCTGCTCTCTCGATGTTATGGGTCCTCTTAATGAGAGCTTACTCAAATATTAAATTTTAGACGTAGATGGTTCATTTTGAGACGAAGACACAAATCTGACCCTCCATACCGTATAAATTAAAATCGTGTCGCATCAACAAATCTTGCGAACTGGGAGTTTTAAGGGTTTTTTGGAGCTCTCCATTTTTTTCGTTGACATTTCCACTTTCCATATTGTCCTTGAGCATTTTATCTCGATAGTGGGAATCATATGTCCTTATTAACTGAATGAAACTGATTCAAATCTTTCGAAATGGGGGAAAAATTCAGATCAAACTCAATCAACCATTTGCGGAGCAAGATGAAAGTGGAAATATTAATTTTTGAAAAGATTCTACTCGAAGGCTAAAGATACTTTGTAAGGTAAAAGAGATATGCGTTCTAACCTAAGACCTTAATCACTTCACTTCTGATGGAAGAAGAAGATCGTTTCCTTCGCTATCAAGACATTGGTCATTAATTCCTTTAAATCATGGTGTATACTTGAAACAAGCGGTCTTCTGAAGTCTAAAACAACTATTTGGTACCTGGATAGTTTCAGGAATCTGTTAATCATTTACTAGGCAGTTCTAACCAAAAAAAGCTTTTATGCTTGACGTAGCAACAAGATAATTAGAAATTTGGCTTCAGTTTTAACATAGGCCACACTGCAAACTCTCCATAATGGTAGATAGAGTACTTGAAGAACTTTCAAGCTTTTCGAGCGTGTTGCTGAAGATTTTTTTCACATTTCCAATTGCACATGTTAGAGATACAATCGTCTTCTATTTTGAATGTAGCTGACTAAATATTCCTAGAATTAGAGTGCAACTACATGAAACACAATAAGTTAAATCATGACACTGTGTCTGATTCCGAAAAAAATCACTCTCCCACTGAAGGATGCCTATCATCGCACTAAAACTCTTTCTGTGAGACAACCTTGTCTATCCGTACTCACTCTATATCAAGCTGCAGCTTTTTTTATCTGATAATTTCACAAGAAGCTTAAGCTTCATGTAACGACAGAAATTCCTACAAGTAAAATGAATGGCACTGATGGCTCACCAAGAGTTGGAAGCAGTAAACTGATAACAATACCGAAACTCTTTGTTCATCAGAAAATGATTTTTTCTTTATTGGGTCCTCTCAACCCTTTTGAAATGCTAGTCTCAAAATACTGCCAATTCCCCGGGTAAATGTCACGATTTTTTCAGCACTAATATTGGGATTGTGAAATCTTTAAATTTAGGAGAGAATTAATAGTCCCTCGAACATTGAATTGATCATTTGAGAATGAAATGAGAGATACGAGGAAAGAAACCGCAACGTTTGCGGCTAAAACTCAAACTGCGTTCGACAAAGTTGTGAAAGAAGGGAAAATATACATGTCTTTACCACAAAGAGTGCGCTTCATCATTACATGTTAAGAAAAAGAAAGAATAAACATTGGAAGGGTGTCTACGCATATTTCTAGACATGTTCATGACAAATGGATCAAAAAAAAAAGAAAGTACTGCGGGCTATCACTACACAGTGCAGAAATACTGCCGACATTGCAAGTGCATACAGCAGGTAAGTTTTAAAATATTCGGCAAAAATTTCCTCTTTGATTAATAATCCCTTTCCTGGAAGCGAAAAAGTTGGTTCAAAACTTGATGCTTTCGATCAAAATCTCCATTTTCAACAAACTGATGCCTACTCTGAACCTAAAAAAAGAACCGATTCCACATGAAAAGAATTGGTTCTAAATTGGACATCGAAAATAACGTAAAGCTGTGAATCAGAAGAAATAAGATTCTACCGGAAGCACAGAAGAAGCGCGTTAGTTCCTAAAATAAGCTGCAAAAATCCATTAAATTAATAAAATAGAGGCGACTAGACACTGTAAACACAAATAGAGAAGAAAGTAGCATCAAGACATTGAAAAATCGCTTGTGCAACCAAAATAAAGGTTCAGTTCGAGTTTTCTACAATGTAGAGCACCATTGCTCATATGGAACTCATGTTTAAAAATAAGATACAGCAACTAACCCTCTATGACTACAACTAACTCTCGAAATGAAATGAAATGTAGTATGACCTTAACAATCTGAGTGGTGAGGTGATCAGTTGTATTTCTCAGCTACATTTAGCCAAAAGAAGTGATATTGTACGTCTCGAGGGTTCAAGAGACTACCTTAATACTTTTAGGCCTTTATTGGATAAGGGCAAAATATTAAGATGCTATTTGATAGAATCATTCATTCTTTCTATTAAAGAAATTCAGGTTGAGCTTTCTACACACGACGGATGACAGTTTCTCTCACATCATTTGGGTGCATCAAATACAATTCACGGTGCCTATGGGGTCGCATGCATGTTTTACATGCTCCGAGTGATCTAGCGGTCACGATTGTTGGCGATTTGGTACCGATTCAAGGATCATTTGGCGCGCCCATACTTCGTACTAGCGTCTATTTCTGCCGCTTTGTGCTATTTAGTATCATGCTTGGCTTCTCTTCTTTATATATTGTTGGGACCCCTTCTATTCTGGTCCCTGAGGCGCTTTCACTTCTTCTCTCCACATAAGTCACTTCAATTTTCTCTGAAGAGTATTACATGCATTCCCTGAGGTCCTCACTCTGGACAGTACCATTTCGCAATCCAGTTACTACCTGCAGTGTGCGTCGCGAGAATCCAGCTGGCAAAGGATCGATTTAAAGAAAACAACGCTTGCCATTTATGATTTTTCGTTCATTTGCAGTGGAAAGGAAGAGATAAATGAGCTTGTACAGTTATAATATGATCGAATACTTTCGAGGGACTATTTAGACCTCGAAATTATTCATCTTATCTCCTGAAAACATATTATAACTGGGACGTTGGGGTGCTTTTAATGGTTTTTGTTACAATTTTGATGTAAATAATAGTACCAAACATCCTTAGAAGCGAATTAAGTCAATTGGGCGGGTAATACGGTGCCTATTGGCTCTTCAAAGTTTATAGGTTTTGCCAGTTTGGAATTCATTGGAGCTACAAGGGTGTCGAGCTTGACATTTTTCATTTGTGCATCCATAACAGTGGGAGCTACAAACCCTGATGAAGTTTTCAAATTAAAATTTATGCTAGGTTAGTGCTCCTCGGCTAAATTAATTTCCTTCACAGGCAAATAGAGCCCTTTAAAACCTCATGGTTCTCTACTTTGTCTCCCAGTCCTTTCGAGAGGTTCTCCACGATCGGTCTATTCAGATCTTTCAGCACATAATAATCACCAAGGAAAAGAGGTGAAATGCGCATGTCTAACTCTCAAAATCCCTTATTTCTGTTATGCTTTCATTTTTTACTGGAAATGTTCCCGGCAGTGGGTACGTAAATCCACCACAGTCCCAGAAATTGCAGTACAGATATCAAAACTACTCCAAAAATTTATCCTGGGAAACCTACATCTCTTTTCGTTTCAGGTCCTCCGTGTTCGCTGTCTTAAATTCTACGCACTGAATTAAAATTTCTTTGAGGTATTCTGTAGCCGTTCATTCACTTATTCCAACGACCTCCTCGCTCTAATTAGCGAACACACCACAGAATGATATAATAATCAATTCCAATGCTTTTTGTAGTGCTGAATCTCCAATTCCTGCAGTGACTTGTGACAGCGCTCCATACCTTAATCATATTCATGTTCATGGAGTTGCGTTAGAAATTATTAAACATCCCTTCGGTAATTAGTAGTCTTCTCCAAAGTTCCTGATCACTGTATCTCAGGCTAAACTTGTCTTAACCATCTTCACAGAAATCTTCTTCGCGACAAAAACAATCTTCCGACAGACGAGAGTGAATCTGGGCCATAAATCGCCCTTTCTTGGATTCTCGTCTCAAATAGTATACTTTACTGTATACTTAATTCTTCTAGGTGAACATTCTGTGTGATGCGCGCTCTCAAAAAGCCAGCGAGGGGGAGATCATGGCTCTCGGAAATTTTACCGAAAACAGTCTGAAATTATTTATTTTATTCGTTTTTATTGTCGAACTTTCGGTTTTAAACACAGATCTGAGTCGAACTGGTACGGTTGTTTCAAAAGAAGAAGAGTGTCCTACTTTCAATACCATTAGAAGTTGGCATTCGCGAGGAATCGATTTTGGTCCTCTGTTTTCCGCATATAAAAATTGAACAACTAATATTATTGGGCATCAATTTGGCCCAACCGTGAATATATTCAAGTGTCTATTGGACTTTTAAAAATTCTCAATTGATTACATAGATGTAGTCCTTTAAACCAAATTTTTGTTTTGTGTACGGAAAAAGAAAAATTCCCTAAACATTACTTTGAGATAATGAGAATTGCAAATTTTCAAATAATACTATCTGACCAGTGTACAGAAGGGTAAATTAGGTGCCGAGTTGAGTACATTTCATGTCACATGACCCCGCCTCGGAGGTCTAACATAAAGTTAATACTCTTCGGAACAAAAAACGGTGGTTTGGGACTTCCATAGGATTCATACAAATAATTTACCGCCAAGGTAGAAGATCCATTACTTAACTGATGTCAGTTAAGCATTTTTAGAATTTTTCTTTTGAACTCAAAAACATCCATCCTTACATGGAGCTCGATGAGTTCTTGCTGAAACCTATCTTTTAGGATGCATAAAACGCTTACTTAGACATGAAGCATAATACGATGACACATCATAGTGTTTATTCCGTGTTATCTTTACGTTTATATCGCAAGTTAAGAGACGCAGATCTAATACTTAGGGTCATAAGAAAGAATTTTCTTTTTCCAATTTTATCAAATATCTCAAATCAACTGACTTCACGTATCTAGATGTAAGTCTGTCTTAATGAAATTCTTCAAATTCATTAATTCAAATTCATACAAATGTCTTGAGTGCTTCGAAAAAGAGGCTCTGCCAGTGTCAGAGTGATGGACGAATTTCGATAGACGAATTTTTCATTCTTGAGTGAACTTGCCAACCTGCTTCAAATATACTTGGACTTGCATCAAGATTTTCGGTTAAAATTGATTCTTTTCACTTAATTGATTCTTTTCACTTAATAGTTCCTTTTTCCCGGTTGAAACAAAATCGATTCTAGGCATTGACACAAAAAAGCGAAAAATATAAGTTTAACTCTGATCGACCACTCTTTAACCTCAAATGTATTTCCTAGTCGCATATCTTCCTGCCTGTATCGTTTTGAACGTCAACAATGGCGCATTTATGTAAATAAATCTCGCAAATCTCAGAATTATTTGTCCCGGAACATACACGTTTGGAAAGGCCACCTTTAGATCTCCATCTTTCCTTGTATACAATATTCCATTCCCTCCTAGTACCTCTATTACTGGCAAAATATATTCAATCAGGTTCCATCTACAAAGCCAAAAACATTCCTTCTCAATTTCTGTCTCTGAAACAATTGAGGAATGTTATCCATGATTTATAGCTTCACACACAGAAAGAAACTTCAGAGGATAGCTTCTTATAGCCTTCCCAAAAACTTTAATGTACAGTAGTCCCTATCCAGAAGAGCTATAGCTACTTGCAAAGATTTAAAGAGTTAATCGGCAAATGCGTCCCCATTTGATACAAAAAAAGATCACCCTTATCCAATGGCTCCTTTTTTCCTTGTAAAACTTGCTAGGTGTCGTAAGCTTTATCCTGTCCTGCATTACAAATATTGATACGTGTTATAACTCTTTTTTACACAGGCGGCAATCCTCAGCTCGAAACTCTTAAGAAATACCTTTCTCAATCTATTTTTCTCCTATTCTCCATTCACTTTACATACACTCATCCTCGGAAATTCGATCAGCAAGCTTGATATATAATTATTTGTCTCATCTAAAAACCGCTGATGAGGTCCTATTGCCTGTCTAAGATTTCAATTTCAGCCTCGCCTATGGTCATTCTACATTATTACTGAAAGGAATGTACCTGTAGTGCAATAGTACACTGGTGCACCCGGCTGGACAGCTAAGCCGATTTCGGGTGATCAAATTTTGATCCGTTTATTGACACTAACTTTTAAGCACAACTGTAAGCTAACTGTTAACTGGCCTTAGGCCATGGCACGCGCCCCATAGGCCGAATGGATATCTAAGGCGACTCGATATTTTTTATGGGCCACGGCCGCCCATGGAGCCAAGTGTCATTCTATTTATCCACTGACGCGGATCTAATCTCACCCCACTAGGAGCCTGACACTTACTTCACTTAGGTTAACCACTTGTAGTTGTAGAGTATACTAGCTATTATTTATTATCTAACTGATTCACAAACTCTCTACAGCAAAGGCACCCCAGTGCAGGCTCTGGACTTGGTTCCAACTTTTGTTCCTCAAGGCGTCCTCGCAGCACTTGTGTGCAGGCATTGGAATTTTTACTTCGTTCATTCAAGTTTTCCTTGTTCATGGCAGCTTTGACTATAGCTTTTTCTATTCCGCTCGAGTTTCCCCGTTTTGCGAGTTTTTTCCTTCGATATCCCACGTCTACTGACCTTCCGGTCTTTCCTTTCTCTTGTTTGTTTCTTTTTCAAGGTTGGATTGTTCCGTACCACCTTTAGGGTTTACGTCATTCAGCGTCTATATATAAGTGGAATCGCCCACCAGCGTTTTGACAAAGAAACCGTCCCGCATCTCCTAGGGAGACTCGCGACTACTTCGCAACCCTTCAAGGTTTGCTACTGTATGCTGCCACGCATCCAACGTCGTACCTAGAAGAGTGATCCCAGCGATCACACCCGAAGCCTTTGGACACTGTCCAGCCTTACAATCCGGAAGTAGCAGTGACCTACAGCCGCCTGAAGACTTCTTCCCGCTCTACCTCACTGTCTGAGTGCCTTCATCATTGACGCTGCAAGCCCTGGCAAGCCAGCATTGTCAGGGACGTGGGACTGAGTTCAACTGCAACGCAGGTTGCTTACAGAGAATGCAGATCCCGAACGTCTGGTGTGATTTTTGTGTGTTCTCCTGCTAAGAATTGCCTTAAGAATTGTCGCTTGTTGGCCGTATTTACTTGCGTTTCACGCATTGCACTACAGTACCTGCAAAGACTTGAAAACCAGTCTCTGGGTACAATACGTGCACAATTCTCTGCTTTGATAAATCTGGATGAGTATTTTGCACCTCACAGAGATGTTAAGTCATTGAATTTCAACCATGATATCAAAACCAGAATACAGAAAATTCTTCAAATTCCACTTATGCGTGTGATTTCAGATTGTTTCTTTCCAGTCCAATTCTGTTATCTGCGGTAATAGAAGATATATTGCGCATTGGAAACATTTACGTGAAGTAGACGAAAATTTAATGCCCCAAGGCCCTTGAAATTCCATATTAAACTTATTATATGGGCCCTATATCACTCCTAGCGGTCGTCAATTACCGATTATACTAAATTAAACGGACACGCTTCAATTGTTTCGATGTGAGTACTTTCTTTAACATAACCTAGAGACGTTTATCAGCACATATAATGGGTTGAATGCAAATTTTCTTTCATCCTCAATTGATTCAGACAGTTCAGAGGGCGTCCATTCTCAACAAGACCGGTTGCCTAGCGTCTATTGCCAAGTCAGACGTGAAAATTGTAACCTGGCGGTCTTGATGATCTATCTGTCCTCACCCGTGCAAGCATTGCATGTTATAGTCCCCAAAGATATCCAAGGTTTTCTGTAAGTCGTTCCTGGGTCACAGAGTGTTGGGATAGGGGACTGTTTGGGTTTTTTGCTCTTGGAAGATATATTCGATCTATCCTTAAGTTTTCCAGACAACCACAACCGACTCACAAAAGTGTACCGAAACAATAACGGGGGAGGAACTAATTCACCTAAAAGGCCACCTTAAGTCCAGTCATCAAGCAGGCTGCATTGGACAGGACGGCTGCTGCAGCGTGGGAGCGAAGAGTGGTACCTCACAATTGTTGACCATAACACTTTGAGCAACTCTCTCTCATATATTTGTTTTGATGTTTATTCTGTGTTTTGATAGTTATTCTATATCTTAACGCATATCAGTATTGAAGATTCTCAGCCTTTCTGATGGTATCATTTGTCCAGGTGTGAAATCAGCAGGTTCAAACTGTTGCGATGTCTGGATGCAGACGGGTACTACGAGGCTGTAGAAAATATTTGCCTGAGAAGGTATCAGGTTGAATTCTGTAGAACTGCAGTAGCTAGCACCGTCTCTTCTACCACGTTCGTGGTGTTTTACGTAGAATTAACTGTATCGGGTTAGGTGTTTTTCTTGCGCTACAAATCTTGTGTTCTGCCCCACGTGAGTTTATTTAAATCTAGTCTGAGTAAAGTTTTAGGCACAACTAGGAGACCTAAGAAACAAAAAAATATTGATCTGAACATTCCCAATCACCAAAGGGTTATGGGCCCAGACCACCCATCAACCTAGCTCCGCACTGTATCTATATACTTGCCTTCTCCGCCTTCTTCCAGTCGGACTACCAACCGTTAGGTGATTATCTTGAACGACACTCACTTTTTTGCCATCTTGTGTCCTTTGTCTAATTCTTCTTTAGCAAGAAAAGAAGGTGTACAGGTTCTACTGTCGCCCTGGAGAGGACTTCTAACTGTGGTGTGTCCGGACTGAGACAGTACTCGAGGCAAAGTCGTTTCTTCGCATAATCAAAGTGCACATTCATAGCCATAAGTAAGGCCTAAGTGCAGAGAATTGCAAGGCCGTTGCTACTGCTAGGCCAGTTTTGATTTAATGACTCGGCGATCTCCCACTGAAACTATGCCGGCAGTGAGAGGGAACCCATACGCGATGTGGGAGAAGACAAGTATTCTGTGGCTAATGGGTCCACCAAGGTCCAGCTCCAGACGAGTCTTTCAGCAATCAACTACGATGAGGAATCTATGCAGTATTTTTTGGATGCTTTTGAGCATGCTTTCAATCGATTGGAGGCAATTGGTAGTAAAGGCGCGGAAGACCTCCAAGTTGTCATGCTACTAGTAGCTTTCGGAGAAATAAGTCGTCCCTTTTCGGGCCAATAATTGCATCGCTACATACTAGGCCAGGATCCCTAAATTGTAAGATAGTGACATCCACACTCTTTCAAAAGTATGAGGAGCGATTGATGCGCAGTGGAGGAAGCAAGTTCCGCGCCGGAAACTACGGATACGGGCTGACGGCTGGTTTCAGAAAAGGAAAGGAAGCTTGAAAAGCAAGGAAAGGAGGCTATGAACCGGAAAGGCCCAGATGCTTCGGCTGCAATAGGATTGGTCAACTCAAAAGAAACTGTCCGAACAGCAGGACAGGTGGTAAGAGGGTCAATTTCGTCGATGGCATCGACAAGAGGGACAATTTTGGAGGGGCACTCGACCCTTCCAGGCTTCTTGTTGCACAAAAAATCGAGTTCATACCCGGATTTGAGTTCCGTACCGCTAGTAGTACAGACTTTGACAATGTAGTGGATGGATCCAACTGCAACAGCGGAATTGAATCAGTCTTCCTAGGAGCATTGAAGGGTAATACACATGACTCTGACACTTCAACCTGCTTGTCGGACTCCGGAGCGTCCAATCACATAGTATAAAATGCGGAATTGTGAAAGGAATAGAGAAAATTGAGAGGCATTTCATGGTGCTCGGGACGACAGGGCACTTTTTGCTACAAATCAGGTTGATCTCAGGATGACGGCGTACGTCAGTCCAGAGAACAAGTACGGGTGAAATCTCTTGATTCTTGATGCGCCCCCGGTACCATGTCTTCTTCATAAAATACTGCCATGTTTTGTTCTTTGCAAAGGTAGGTTTCGAGTCAATTTTGGAAGGCAAAAATTTCAGTGAGACAAAGAACAGAGTTATACAGTTCGTCGGTAAGGCAATTTGATATTTTTACTGCGCCAAATTGTATTCTTTCACAGGGATGGAAGTGGTCTACGCAGCCGTGAGCTTGAAAGATGCAAATAGTGGTCCAAAAATGAATCTATTGTATAGTCTGCTCGGCCATGCAAATATGGAATCAATAAGTATGCTACTATTGGGGTCGATAGTGAAAGGGTTTGACAGGAAAACCCGAAATCAGGTGCTTGCTCAAGCTTCATGCGCTGCAAACCGACCGGAAATACTCTGCACACTAACACACACAGATAAACACAGAGTAGATCCGTTATTCATTTCGATGTTTGTGGGTCAGTCAGTCAAAAAATTATCTAAGGCGATGTATTTTGTCACTTTCGTCAATGCTTTTTCTGGTTATGCGTTTGTACTACCAATCATGGGACACAGTCAGATGCTTGACAAATTTAAGCTGTTGAAAGCCTGGCTGGAGAATAAATTTGACTTCATCATGAAGCTTCTGCGAAATGAAAACAGAGGGGAGTATGTTATAATGAAGGACTACCTCGCCGAAAATTGAATCGAACAGTTCATGTCACCACCACCTTCTCCAAGCATAAACATATTAGTTGAGAGAACTAATAAGACAATTGCCGAGACGAAAAGATCCATGCTAAATTACGATACGCTCCCTAGAGTATTTTGAGCGGAAGCAATGGTTCACGCCGCAACATTGAGGAATCTGTTCCCCAGTTTGCAGGATATTTTTAAGTCTTATCACGAATACATGCCTGGGGACGTACCGGGTGCAGAATTATTGGGGTTTCCAGGTGTCTTGGATAGTTCCAAGTACCAAACAATGTTTGGAAAAGGTTGTACCCGAAGTCAGAGACTGGTATTGTGGTCTTTTTTCATGAAAAAAGTTAGTACAAGTTGTGGATACCGTCTCGAAATATTGAAGTACTGAAAATGGACGTTACGATTGTTGAAAACGAGTTCCCATTACGAAATTGGAACTGGGAGAGAAGGCTCCCACGCTTCTAGATGCCGAAGAGGCAGAAACACCAAGCCCAACAACTGCCATCAGCATTGGGACATATTTGTGTCTTAAGGTCTGATCATGGTGCTCAGTGTATAAATTGTTTAGTGAAAGAACGAAACGTTACACAAAATGAAGCTTTAATCAGGTGCGGTACATATTTATTTCATGAATGTTCTTTCTTTTAACTCGAGCTGTAGTCCTGTTTTTATATCCCTAACCATGTAAGATAAAACCCTCTTAAGCCCTAATCGAACTAGGTCTGAATCAATTTTAATTGGTGACAATCAATAAACAAAACATAGACTTGTTAATTGAACAGAAATAACTCGATAAAATATGATTATGTTAACAAACGATATATGTA
This sequence comes from Kappaphycus alvarezii, assembly GCA_002205965.3. Lineage (NCBI taxonomy): Eukaryota > Rhodophyta > Florideophyceae > Gigartinales > Solieriaceae > Kappaphycus > Kappaphycus alvarezii. Next base: position 218,179 of record NADL03000463.1, read on the forward strand.
ATTGAAAGAAAATTCTGTATCATTTGGTCAATTTGATTCAGTCTCAGTCAACATTTAGTACTGAAACAAAGGGAGGTAGCTTGTGTGCTGCTAAAGGAGTAGTGCAGGTGATGGCAGTGTTTTTTAAAAAGTTGGGGGCAAAGAGTCGATAGAGTGTGTCTAGATTCCCCCAAGATTCCAGAAGACCCGTCCCCTTTCATAGTCAGTCCTGTAACTCTAGCGTAGCACGTATAGATTCTAGCTGACTCACCAAAAAATCCATTGGTAACTAGAGAATGGATACTGATAGAGGGGGGAATGTTTGGGTGGTTTACATTTGAAAAATACGTGCGGCTAAGTTATAAAGTGCAACTACTAAAAGAACTATCATAAAGACCTGTAGCGTGTCGTGTCAAATAAATTGGTTACGCATTAGTAAAACGATTGGCTTGTAACACCTCATAGGATTACCACCAATTCTTAGAACTAGATTCCTATCCAAGTTCTCTGTTACACCACTGCGTAACAGAGAACTGGAATAACGACAGCGAACAAGTCTCTATTACACATTGGTGTAACAGATACATTGTTTCAAGCACCAGGGGGAAAATTTTGGGTGGTTTACATTTGAAATATACGTACGGCTAAGCACCAGACTGGATCTGCAGTACGGTCCTGTACGAATATAGGAGCATTTCCACCAAATCGAAAGTAGCTTGTAGCGCAGTCAAAAAGCAGGCAATCCAAAATTGACCTCCTGAGTAGCGGAGCTCAGAGGTTGTAGTACTGCGCAGTAATGTACAGCTGGGGTACTGCGACTACATGTATGTCTAACTAGCCAGCCGTTAACCGATACCGCATCGCGCTCAGCTCGCTAGGGGCAAATAAAACGCGCTGACAAGTTAGCTTCATTTTCGCCGAAAGAGGTTATACCCTCAACGGCAATAAAAAGAGCGATTTTTAGCAGAATCGATAAGAGGTTAAAGAATAATGAATTGTATTCTCAAAAATAATACCAGATCGGAATGAACATTATCGATGGGGGAAGTTGGGGTGTGTCTCTGATTAGAGAGGTGGGAAGGCTGTTTTCCGAGACTAGTAGAGGGCCGGTCTGTGTATTAGAGTCTGAAAATGAGGCAGTCAGGCGGGACGACATCACAGAGCTAGTGTAAGGCCAGTGTCGGACGATCATTCTCCCACGTCCTTAGACGGTTATTCCGGGTTGAAGAAAGGCTCGGCCACACGAATGTGAGATTAAACTGACGTCACAACAGAGCATAAACACCTGACAAGAGGGGTCTGGATTTAGTAGGACGAGTAGGCAAGTACTCTTCGTTTGGGCTGTGATACGGTGGGTGATGTAGAGTGTCGGATAGTGGAATGTGCTGTAGTGGGGCTTGAAGAGAAGGGGCTACTGTGGCAAGGCGGGAAGTAATTGGGAGCTGGAGGAGGTGAAGTGTAAGTAGGAGGGCAACTAGTTTTGTGAAGGGGAGATGGAATTTAGGAAGGGGAAGACGGTTGAGGGGGTTAACGTCTTTTGTGTGGTGGCGTAAAAGCGTGATGAGGGTGGTTGGGTGTTTTGGTACGGGGAAGCCTTTTGGAGAAGATGGCGGTGGTGGATGAGTGCAGAAGTCGGGGAAGTGGATGGTTATGGTTGGTGAGACAAGTTGGTGGACCATCTGTTGCTGACCTCTGCAACCTTTCCTCATGCTTGCCGTCGCAGTATGACATAAAGGCGCAGAAGAACATTATTTTAACTGCAAAATTGCAATTGCTGTATTGCTTTGGAAGTATGACAGAGATCCTTAACTTACTCCGGAACCCATTTAGATTTGACATGTGGACGGTTTGAAATCCGCCCTCCTCTGACCTTGAGATTCGCCCAGCACTTGAAGACTAAATAATGAATCGTCGCAAATAGGATAAGATAACGAGCATGATCTGGAATGAACCTTTGACAAGCTTGGAAATGAGTCTTCGATAACTCCTGAGCTTCTAACCGACAAATGTGAATGGGTCAGTGCAATATGCACAAAGCAAGCGGAGTGGGAGACTTAGCAAAAACCGCGTCTCGAATACATTGAGGTCAGGTCTTAGACATCGGGGTTCAATCTCAAATTCATGACACCCCGCTTCATCCTGTCAAGCCGGCAACCGCAGGACACCTCTTATCACTTGCCGAAACTTCACATGAGTATCTTTCTGTTAGCCGAGATGAACTACGTCGCGGTTTCTTTTCAAAGCACAGAGCAGGAATGTTCTGACTTGCTATGCACTCTAACCCTTCTCGGGTGCCCCACATCCACATAAATGCTGTAATGGAAAGCTCTCAATTGGAATTGGTCAGTTCGTGAGCGGTGTGCTCCTCCTCCGAGGAGCACACAGCCACCGGATGCACCAGGACGTAACTGAGAGACGTCTGCCGACATTCAAGAATGCCGGAGTGGATGATACTTCCCGGTTCCTGCAAGGTGACGGAATTTTAGACAAAGTTGAATAGGATCGAGAGAAGACCCCCCAATCGCTCGGAAAAAAGCGTTTAGAACATGAAAAAGTTAAAGATTCCTTGGCCGAAACAACCTAAAGCATGGGGCACGGGAAACCAACCGCATAGGACACGGCCTGCTTGATGGCTGGCCTGAAGGTAGCATTTTAGGGAGCGTAGTTCCTTCCCATTACTGTGTCGGTATACCCTTTTTGAGTCAATTGTGGTTGTCTGGAAAACCATGGGATAGAGCGGATATATCTTCCAAGAGAAAACCCAAACCTTTCCCCCATTGGACATTCTCTAGGCGTGGCGTTTACATTCAATGCGACGTAGTTGGCTTATAATTGCCGCGATAGTGATAAACAATCGTTGGACTATTACTCGTGAAGAGAGCAAGAAAATCGTACAACCCGCAGTAAACGTGTTACTGCACTAATATGCCATCTGCGCTACAGGTCAGCCAGGTATTAGGACGACAAGAAAGTCTGCAATATATGCGATTTGTTGTCTTGTCCATTTGCAGAATGCTGTGGGAGGTAATCAAGGGGAAAGCTGCTGGTTGCAGCGATGTCTCGTCTTGTTACTAACTCGGACTTATTGCTGAGAGCAATCAGTGCTTCTCGAGGACGTTCTAGCAAAGCTGCAGAAAGTGTCTCTGATTTGGAGTTATTCGAAGCCATCATTTTGGCAGGGTTTCTCCATTCGTTGGAAATCATTCAGTACGGTATATGCGTTTGGAAAATTTTCTCACCCATCGTCAATACCGATGAATCCCAACATATGGATCGAGAGAAGGGCTACTGGGCGTGAGTTAATGGTACAGCTTACTGTCTTTTGAGACTTGAACTGCGCCGTCGTCTGAAGAAAAGTGTACAATCAATGAGGAAGATAGATTCATAAATTTGGATTTGACTGCGTATGCAGAACGGAGGGATGCCTGCCGGAAATCCAGTATGAGGATGGGAGGTTAGTCAAAGCAGATGCGAATAACTTTGCTGAAAGAGAGTAATCTACGGGTGCATCGTCCAGTCATGGAAAACCTTCTCGAGAAATGACTTTGCAATGAATAACACTACACAATTGATTTCCAAATCGATGGAGACACCGATTACAATTAGAGTGATTGTGCTAGAAAGTTTCTTCGCGAGCTACAAAGATGCATTTGTGCGATAGGTTAATCGGATATCTGTCAAGGACTTGCGAAACGCCTTGTCGCCACTCTCATCATACTGAAACCGCATTGTCATGGTAAAGCGGAGTTCAAGGAAAGAGCTGTGGTTCTTTGATGAGAAAGTGCATATCAAGGGTAGAGATTTGAGTGCCGTATCCGAAAGGCATTGTTTCGAGCAGATGAGTGGTCACAGTCGGACGGAACGACTGCTGAATGAATTGGAGGAGTTCCGCAAAAAACCATCCAGGCGTACCCGGCTCTATTTTGGACGAGGGAGCGAAGAACAAATGGGGCTGTTGAGCCTTGTGGACTACACTTGGACAAGTAAAAACATAGTCGTTATCATGGACGGTGAACAGGCGTTAGACGATTAAAATGACCATCGCAACTTTTCCCCCATGCTAGCTAGCATTGTACCTTGATGTCACTGCTTGGAATTTTTTGCTGTTGGAATGCTTGTAAAGCAAAAATGTCGACTACTGCCTCTTGCTAATGCAATAAAGTTTTTCCTTGCAAGGATTGAGTTTCCTGTACATATTGGTTAGTTGCGGTGACCAGCAAGTGTCGACGGAAAGCACTGGGTTTCAAGTGGACTAGAGACCATACTGCCCTTGTTTCAGTGGGGGGGGATGTTTAGTCTGGTGGAACGGGTGGATTTTCGTAGCTGGAACGCAGTGGTTCTGGTGTAATAGGCGACTGCTGGAGGGGTGTCGCGGTGCATTACTAGTCGGTGTGGCGAGCAAATGAGGAAGGTAAATTTGGAACGTGGAACAGTGGTGACGATGGGGACATTCCCGTGGAACAACCGAGCGAATGAGAAACGGGATCGTGCTCCTCCAAAACGAGTTATGTCTGGGCGTAGAAATCAGCCTTGCGAACATTAATTTCTTGCTAGTCGAGCGATTCGCTAGGGTATAGAGTGGTGTTGATTGAATGTTCAAAAAGCGGATGACGGCGGAAAAGATTGACGTAGTGTGTAGCTGTATATCAAGGTTCCGAGTCGGAAAGTCTGACTTTGCAAGCACGTTTCGTACTTGATGAGTGGTGGGATGAAAGATGTGCGACTGGGCTTCGATGAGTGGTGCCTTTCCGATTGGCAAAGGTGGATTGTAAGAGGCAGTGGGAGAAGTAGCAATCGTACACGTTCAGATTTAACTGGGCAAGCGGAGGTCTGTGTCAGCTGATAGAATTACTTCAAGAAATACGAGTGCAGTGTACCGAAAAAATATGGTAGGTTCACGAGTACTCGATGGAGAATTATGGCTTGAGAAATGCCTGACAACGGTTGTTCATAAGAGTTTGGGAAAAATCTCGACTTGTCGGGTAGGAAAAGGATTTGTATGTTGTGGCGTCTACTAGTTGAAGGTTTATCAAATCTATGACCAGTGCACTGTCGGTAGAGCTCTAGTTGAAGGTCTATCAAACATGCAACAAAAGCATCAGACGTAGATGAAGGTACCGGACAATACAATACTGCCCAAAGAGTGCTTAAGTAGTCTTGAATCACCCGGCGTGGAATGCCGATGCAACTCAAGTGCTCTCGAAGAGTACCACGACCTTTTACTGTACAGACGCTAGTTTTGGGAACACGAACTTGCGTTGAAAAAGACTGTGGAAGAGACATTTTTGGAAAGGGGAGGCATAACCGAACCCTATGATATATGTAATTGACCGCAGATTGAGCACACCGTCTGTAATCGTTTCATTTACGATACATGCATGAGGAGGGTGCCGTTGCACATGGCGATTCCGAGGGTTTCAACTCTTATCAACAACGATAGTCAAACGATAAAACGCAAGCCGCTTACACATGCACCATAACGATGGAACCGAGTCAACGCGATCGCTGCCCCAAAGGAGCGACTCGTACAATCTCCCCTTTACTCTACAGCAAGCTTTGTCACGTTGTCAGAATGGACGTAGAGAAATTGGTCGGGTGCAGTTTGGCAAAGCGGTATGGATTGTCAAAGGGATTTTGAAGCACGACATGACAGTGAAGAGGGAAAAGGGGGCTGCATACAAAGTTGGAAAAAATTAAGAGTGGATTGGGAGAGAAGCGTCTGCATCTACAGTAATTTTAAATCTCGGTGTTGAATCTCTGCAAGGGAGGATTTGACAGCGGCCCAGGAACGAGAGAGTCACGAAAACGTGGACAGGATTTATCATGGCCCAGAATTAATTTTGCAAAAAATCAAATGGCAGGTGATTATTGATAATGGCACAAGTCATTTTAGGAAAAGTATTTTATTTTAGAAATATTACGTATATTCTAGCAATTTTATCCGCAAACAATTGTACAAGTACAGTACAGTAGTAATGCCAGCGGCCTTTACAGTGGGGTGTCATCTAGACACCAACAATGCGCAAAAATGGAACCCCAACCTGTCTGTATTTATACGTTTTGTGTTGCCCAATGCGCAATTTAATGCCTCTCAATTCAAGACCTTTCAGTGCCAGTGGGAGTTTCTCCCAGTGGCGTTCCCGTCTGCCGTACAGCCATGTAGGTGAACGTGTGGTTTTCCAATGATATTTGGTTTCTGCATGTGATCGTATTTAGTATTTGTACTTTTTGTAAAGGTAATGGGGGTATTGCAAATTGTTACATCCTAGTGTGGCAACAACATCCAGAATCATTGGACTAGCGATATTTTCATCAGTGACAAACACACAATCTTTGATTGTCAGCCGCGATGAGACTCTTCCAAATGTACACTTGACTGCTGCAGTGGTGGCCAAGAAAAATTTTAAAGGGTAGCAGGGTCGGCGTATTTTCTTCAGATGAAAACATTAGCACTGCGTCAAGAAAATCAAAGTACCGTACATTGATAGCAGGTGCAGGTGGACCTTTGCATGGTTGTATTGGTCCGGATCAACCTTGTCCATTCCCATCAGACTTACGTGTATAGCAGATGCGAACCATATCGAACAGGAGTGGTTGGAAACGAGGCAAGCATGAGGAGAGCAAGTGCGGATATTTGATTGGAGGGATGTAGCACCAAGGGCAGACGGCAACGGCAAACGATTGGGTTTACCGAAGGCGGGGAGATAGCGTGAGAGCCGCCCAATTCGTGATGACGCCAGGGGTAGCATAGGTGCGAATTTAAAATACACCGAGCACGGACAGTATGGGAGGGTTGGAGGAATCCCGTTACAGTAAATTACAGTAAATTGAAAAAAAATGTAATTCCAGATGGGAGTTTTGTCGATGTTTATTGGTGCTTGATACTCCTCGCTTTGGGGAGAACCAAGATACATACTGTACAGTACAGAACAGTACAGTACTGTACAGGTATTGGGACGACGGAAGGGGCCCAGTGCAGGGGACAAGGAGGGGGAGAGGTCAAGAGTTGGGGCGTACCTCTTTACAGTAGACGAGGGTGTACAAAGGTGTACAAAGGTGTACAGTATATTTACGGGGGTGAAGAGTGAATTTTTTCAATTTTTCTAGTGGAGGGTTGGCCAAACGAGGCATTGGATTCCAGATTGAGGTATCGGCGGAACATAAAATTTGATTTCTTTTTTGTAGGATCGGAATGTCAGTGGTGATAGGCGATAGCGACAAGCCAATAAAATGCACCAAGCCACTGGATACCTGGAGGTTTTACAGTAGGATAACCAGTCGCATCGGATGCCAGAGGGGTACTGGGGTAGCACACGAACAAAAAAAAATTTTCAAGCCTTCTGCACACCCCCCCCCCCCCCCCCGTCCCTATACTCCAAACCCTCCTCTCCACCCCACCTGGGCAACCTTCAAAAGCCAACGAAACGAAACATACATTGCCAACCAAAATATCCTCAAAAAGTGCCATTCACCCCTGTTGCTCCCCCTACCCACGCCTTGTATATTCCAAGCCACCTTCCCGTCCGACTCGTTCGTCCCGACCGTCGCACGGTCACCGTCCGTGTCTACGTTGCCCTTGCCACATCTCTCCACCCACACCGTCGACACCGACGACGACCTACTACCACCCTCACCCACTGCTTCCCCATCTTCCAACCTTCTTACAATTAATCTTTCCAACCTATCCCCCTCCCCTTTCCTCCCTCCCACCCCGTCAATTTCATTCTTTTGTAATCTTTCTTCGCCTTTCTTCCTGTTGCGTCATGAGTTACTATCCACCCTCCTCATCCCCCTCGGACACTCCCACCCCTTCTCCCTTCACTGCAACCCCTCACCCTCAGCCCCTTTCCCAACCCCTAGCCACCCACCATCTTCCTCATCAACATTTTATACCCGACCAACACGCCCCACCCACCCACTTTTCTCACCCCGCCGTCCATCCCGCCCATCTTCAGCACCTTCACCTTCACCAAACTCCCGTCGTTGCTCACACCCAGCCCACTCAACCTCACTCCCACACTTCAAGTCGCACAAGTCCCACCCCCAACATGTCATTTGCCTCTGCATCCACCAAGATCCGATTTCCCCGGAAACCTCGCTTTCCATCTCCAACCATTCTCCTCAAACCTCCTTCACTCACGCTCCAAACCTAGGGACATGGCCCTTCCCGATCTTCTCAACGGTATCAGTCCCAGATCATTCAGGATTTCCAAGTCGAGGTTCCCGAGGCCTACGAAGCTCTTCTTAATCAAGTCGCAAAACCCGCCGCGCTTTCCAATCCATCCACCGCACCACTCCACATCTCCCCCGCTACTGTCCCCAACATCACAAACAACATGTCCACCATTCTTGACCATGTCGTCTCCGCTTCAAACAACTCTCCCGTTCTTCCCCGCCATTCCCAACCCCAACCTCACCCTCAACCTCATCTTCCTGTCCACACTATGCCCATGCAGCCCATGTTGGGCATCATGACCGCTCAACCCACTCATCCTCATCATCCCAACTCCCCACTTCCCACCTCCTCCATATCTACCGTTCAACAACCCACCCGACAGTCTCCCCGCAGCCTTCTGAAATTGCTGCTGCTGCCGCCGCTGCTGCCGCCGCCGCTGCTGCCGCTGCGGGTTTCTCCCCCACGGCCATGCAACCCACCCAACACTCGCTTCCTCTAACCGACGCTTATCTCAGTCACACCAAACAATGAATCCAAAAGTTGGGGACAAGAGAAGTAAGTCCGCTCACGTGATACTCTTGTTCCGCAGCGCCCCATGGTCAAGACTGAGGTGTCTGTCCCTTTGGCAGCATCTAGTGTCCCGATGCCTGTTCAGGTTGCCCAGGGTGGAGGTGTCCCTATGGGAGCGCTTCCAGTTGGAAGAATGCCGGGTGGGGCTGTCGCTCGTACTAGTGTACAAGGTGGAGGTCAAATGGCCAGTGCGGATCCTGTTGTTGTGGGTGGCGCTGGGGAGCTATTGGACCGGCTTTGATGGCAGGCGTGCAGATGGGCCCGAGTGTGGCAGATGGTGAAATGAGAAGGGAGGCGAGTGAGGAGCAGAAGCCGGACGGAGAGGAAGAGGTGGAGGTGAAAAAGGCAATGAGGGCAGAGAGGAATCGACAGAGCGCTGCTGCCAGCCGGGAGAGGAAAAAGCATCACATACGGGAGTTGGAGAGGCGTGTCACAATGTTGTCGCAGGAGAATGCAGAGTTGCAATGTGAGCAGTTGCAGGTGATTCGGGTGAGGATTGAGAAGGAGAGGTTGTTGCTAAAGGAGAATAAGGAGTTGAAGAGAACGGTCTTTTCAAGGATATGAAGATCGAGAGTTTGTCAAAGCAACTGCACGACTTGAAGCCAGGTGCAGGTGATAAGGACTTGAAGAGGCCGAGCACCTGGGATGCTTCCGAGTGGAGTAAGAGGAACATTAGGTTGACGACCAAGTCTGTGAGATAGAGAGAGGTTGAGGGATTTGCGCATCATACATCTCTTGTGTCAGAGGAAGGAGACGTTAAATCGCGTCCAGTCATGTGGATCATCCAGCTCAGATTGAGCACAACGTACAACTGAAATATTGGCCCTGAATCGTCCGAGGAAGACTTGACGGAAAAGCGGCGAAGGTTTCCCCTCGCTGGCGAAGCACGTCAGTTGCATCAGTTGTTGATAAAGTTGTTCGGACGTGATGAGCTTTGTAGAATGGAATGCAGTGCCATTTGATTACGAATCGTAGAGAAAAGTGAGCAGCGCGGTTGAGGAACCCAGCTTCGGATCGTGAGACTCGCGACACGTATCTACTCGGTTGAAATTGGCGGTGTGACTGTCAGTATCGACCTTTGCAGTATCGCAAGCATGACGGGCACTTCCGGCAATGCCTGTACTGACGACCTTGGGATTCTGCTCTCTAGTACCAGTCAACTTACAGGTGACAATTGCACGGGAGAGCAAACCGCTGATAATGTATGTAAGATATGTTGTAAAGAAATCTGGTTTCTTTCGGAGTTCATAAGAGTACCGAGAGGCTGTCGCACGAATGCATGATTATTTCTGATTCTCACATTCGCAAGCACTTCACATGATTGCCACTTTATCATACTAACACCCAGAGAGGTTACTACGCATCCAACGGAGCGATAACCCCAGTACCATTTTGGGCTGGGAATACAGGGGAATGTTCACGAAGGTTGTAGAGGCCCGCCCCTTTGCTTTGGCTATGGATAGGGGTAGGGGTTCACGTCCCTGGGAATCTGTGCCCGGATGAAATTATCGATTGCAGATGTCACGCTACTAGCGTATGTGCGAAACTAAGTGTATGAGGTTTTGTTCCCCATGGCCCGGATGTCCACCATGCCAGCCTGTGGACAGTGTATGTACAACAATGGCAGCTTCAGCGCGCTTCGCTGACAAGAAGGCTTGTTCTTCGCAACCAAAGTTGCTTACAGGGTCGTGGTCAGTGTCAGAATGCGTTTATTTAACACAACAACATAGAGGGCCTAGCTGCTTGCGGCGCTGGGCTTTTTCTTCTCATCAGCCTCTGTCTTTTCCTTCTGCACAGCCGCAACGAGCGCCTCGACTTCTGATTCCTCCAAAATCCTGATCCCGCTTTCTCTCTGCATCACAGTGATTTCAATATTCTTATGAGAACTCTCTACCACCTCTAACATGGCCTTGATAGCAAGTTTGATCGTCTCATCATCAGCTGTCTCCTTTGGTGCATCGACCACACACTCGGAATATTTTTTCTCCAGAAACTCTAGAACCGTCTTGGAATTCCTTCCGATAGCATTAGCCTTCCACTCGGAGAACAACCCCGACGGATCCGTCTGAAACAGACGGCCGGTGCCATCTGAATCAAAGCCAATAATCAAAGTACTAATCCCAAACGGACGGACGCCACCGCTCTGTGTGTAACGCTGCTGTGTTGTTGCAATATAGCGCGAAATGTAATCAACACTAGGGGCATCCTCAACCATTAGGCGATAACTCTGACATTCCTTTCTTGCCTTATTAATAAGCACTCGAGCATCAGCGGTCAAGCCCGCAAATGCAAGACAGATGCGCTCATCAATTCGGGCCGTCTTGCGAACAGTACGAGCATCTTGTAGTTTCGCCGTACTCTTCTTCTCAACGGCAAGGACGAGAATATCTTCGCCGCGAACACCGACCTGGGAAGACGGGAGAGGGCGTTAGATTTAAATACGTTAGTGTATGAGTGACGTGGTGAGTTTGTTTGTGGGCGTAGGGGAAGGTAGGGACGAAAGCGCTTACCGCCGTGGATCCTTTGCGAACCGCCTCGAGCGCGTATTCAACTTGAAAGAGATGACCGTCAGGAGAAAATACTGTGATTGCTCTGTCGTAGCGGCTCATGGCGATCGATTAGTTTCTTGTATTTGTGGGCTGACAAACGTGCGTGATTCGTGAAGGTTTGGAGAATGGCGGGAAAGGAGGAGAGGGCTTGGGTTTGGATCACAGCTTGAGTTGCTATGTTTCCGCGGATGAATGTTGAAGAGGGTTGGAGGAATGTGCCAATTTGATCCGGACCAACCAAGAACTATGGCGAATCGGGACGATATGGCGGCGATGTGTTGAAAGGGCAGGATCGATTCCAAGGTGGATTTCCGATGACTGCGGTGACAGCGGCTATGCTAGGCTGGAGGGAAAATGAACCGCTTACTGTACCGTACTGTACTGTACTGCTCGGGTTTCAACAAGCATTGGACAGTTTACAGTAGGTCAATTCTATAAATTACAGTAAAGTAAAATATTTCATTTTTTCATTTGGTTTTCCAATTTGTAGTTTGTAATTGCCTTCGAGGCCCAAAACTGGCCATAGCATGCAGGATACTGTACCTGGGTCCAAATTTCGACCCAACATTGTGCTGGAAATGCTGGAATGTCGGCTGAGAGGAATGAAACGACTTTATTGTTGTTCGAATATTATCCATCACCACCACCGCCTCCCAGCCATCCTCTACCTAACTTGTGAAGGTGAAGGAACAAATTGCACCACTTCGCAACTTGATCACCATGGAGCCGGTGCATATCAGCGCCATGGAAGTCGAAGCCGCCGGTGGCGGTTCCGTGACCACCCTTGAGAAACCAACCCGTCTTGTCGACGACACCACCGAAGACCTTTATGTCAAGTTCAAGATGCTTGAGCGACAGCTCGAGTTTCTGGAAATACAGGAAAGCTACGTTAAAGATGAGATGAAGTCACTTAAGCGAGAGTTGCTGTACGCACAAGAGGAAGTGAAGCGCATTCAATCGGTACCGCTTGTAATCGGCCAATTTTTGGAAATGGTCGATGCTCAAACAGGAATTGTGGCTGTCACTACGGGCTCAAACTGCTTTGTCCGCATCTTGTCCACCGTGAATCGCGAGTTGTTGAAGCCTAGCTCGTCTGTGGCGTTGCATCGTCACTCGAACGCTTTGGTCGATATTCTGCCCCTGAGGCCGATTCAACCATTTCTATGATGGGAGCTGATGAAAAGCCGGACGTGTCGTATTCGGACATTGGTGGGCTGGATATTCAAAAGCAGGAGATTCGGGAGGCTGTAGAATTGCCTCTTACTCACGCGGGGTTGTATGAACAGATTGGAATTGACCCACCGAGAGGAGTATTGTTGTATGGCTCACCAGGCACGGGTAAGACTATGTTGGCAAAGGCGGTCGCGAATCATACCACTGCATCATTTATCCGAGTCGTGGGGTCGGAGTTTGTGCAAAAGTATCTGGGGGAGGGGCCGCGAATGGTCAGGGATGTGTTTCGGTTGGCGAGAGAGAACGCACCGGCGATTATTTTTATTGATGAGATTGATGCCATTGCGACAAAGAGGTTTGACGCTCAGACAGGAGCCGATCGCGAGGTACAGAGGATTTTGATGGAGCTTTTGAATCAGATGGATGGATTCGATCAGCATTCTAACGTCAAGGTGATTATGTGCACAAATCGTGCAGATACTTTGGATCCTGCCTTGCTGAGGCCGGGAAGGTTGGACAGGAAGATTGAGTTTCCGCTGCCTGATCGAAGGCAGAAGCGGTTGGTATTCCAGGTTGTCACGAATAAGATGAATTTGGCAGATGAGGTGGATTTAGAGGACTTTGTGTCGAGGCCGGACAAGATTAGTGGAGCAGAGATTGCCTCGATTTGTCAAGAGGCAGGTATGCAGGCGGTGAGGAAGAATCGTTACGTTGTCTTGCAAAGCGATTTTGAGACGGCATACAAGGCGAACGTACAACAGGATGATCAGGAGTTTGCGTTCTACAAATAGTGAGCTATTGCTTTGTAACCTGTCTGTATAGTTGCGTCAGTAAACTCTCGTGGGGTGCGCTTCTGTTGGTTGTGCTTTGCTGCTGAGTAGGGCAAATGCGCTGCGCCAGAGATATCAAGTGATGGGTCGCAGCGTCGACAATGTAAAGCGCGTACTGTGGAGACGCAGTGAAAGGATGTTCAGGCTAGAGCGTTACGTGGGCAAGCTTCACTATAGCCGAGAACGAATGAAAAACTCAATGTCCTCATGTCATGTACTGTACGATGAACTGAGTTTCAGAGTAGATCCTGGGAAACATTCAATTCTCGACTATCACTGATACCCGTACCCGACAAGACAGGTCGAGTTTGAAACTTACCCGCTACCATGCTCCGCCGTCTTTTCATCCCTTCCATCCCCCGCCATTTGACCCTTCCTTTCAACATTCCTTCCCCTTCCGTCCCGTCACGACGAATCCACATGCTTCTCCTAGTCCACCAGATCCCGAGGCACTCTCCGCAGAAACTGTCATGGGCATGTCCTCCAACAAAGCCACCCGTTTTGTCTATCTCCGCACCCTCCCCTCGTCTCCCAACCCGAACTCTCCGGCCAAGTAGACCTCATTGCCTCCTCCATCGAATCGACCACCAAGGCCCTCTGTCAGAAACACGCCGCCTCTCTCCTTGACGACCGCTCCGCCGTCCATTTGCACACTGCAGCGCTAGCCATTGCCACGCATCGCGTGCTTGTTCCGCGTATCAAGAATGAGCAGCGCGTGTCCAATATCATCCGCGCGGGATTCGGCGCTCAGTTATTGGCAGACACGGAAGCAAAGGGTGCGGGGGATCAGGACAAAGTGCAGGCGGCGGACACGGAGAAGAAAAGGCCTGATTTTTGGATTGTTCGGGCAGCGCTGTGGTTTGCGTTCGATCGAATGAAGGCCGTTCGAAGAATGACCGCGAATATGGCTGCCGATTTTGGCGCCTCGTTTGAGACCGAGGCTGTGGATCAGGGAGGGGGCGAGGCGGGGAATGAGAATCATTCATTTCGCGTTTGTAAGTAATGCCGTGACTCTACGACATGTTTCATTGCAGGGGTCGCACGACGGAGCTGTCTCGGGACAGCGTCATCGCGATGATGCAGCGTTGTACAACACGTCACATCCTTCCTGCCATGGCCCTGAAGTGACAACTTGCAGCGTTGCTAACCAAATTCCAACCTGTTGCCGTCTGCTTTGTGGCGTTTTTGGTGCATTTTGTCCAAATTCTGAAAGACAAGTGTTATTACAATGATATTTGTCGAGCGGAAGGGTTGCCGCACTTGACAAGAGTGTTTTGCGCACTGGACCGCGCAATCTACTCGCCGATCACGGTCAAGAGTCACGGTATATCGTTTACCCTCGATAGAACGTTGGCGGACGACGAGGTGGCCGCCGGAACCAGACCGGCATGCGAGTTCAACTTCAGGCAACAAGACAAGTAAAGATACACTCAAGACGATTGTATTTTGTATCAAAGAGGTACATCATGTACAAACAGACGAGTAGATCCCAGCAGCAACTCACATTCATCAGCACGCCAGCTACACTGTGTTCTACGCCAACAACAAGAAAAAAGAACCACAAGAAAATCACTTTTTGGCTGCGTCAAATCACGCAGTGCACACTCCAACCCGCTTCCCCATCCTTCTCTCCAGTCTCTGCCGACTATTTCCACTTCCTCCGAAACACGGCCTGCGCCCTACTCATCATTCTCCGCGGCAAGTTCTTTGACAACAACCCGCTGCGACTCTCTCTCTGTGCCGAGGCATGAATAAACTCGACATACTTATCCACCGAGGCCCTCCTCTTCTCCGCAGACTCTCTCTCTGCCGTCACGACGGCCGTCACAGAATGCAACGGCTCATTCAACGTAGAAGCGGCAAGAAATCCGTGCGGTCCATCCGGCATCAAAAACGGGGAGGCCGGGGCCGAGCACCTCTCCCTCCGAGCGGCGTTCCACAAACTCTTCTTCGGCAGCACGCGGCCTCCAAAGCCTCTCCTCGGCTCGCGACGGGCCGAAGGGCGTCCGCGTCTCTGATTGGCATGAAAGCGGTCAGACATGGCATCAGCCTCACTGTAGCAGTCATTGGGCAGAAACTCCTGAACGCCATTCCTGCTGGAAATCCTGCCCCTGGGCCTCCTCCAACGGTTGTTGATGATGGGATCAACCCTCCTTTTCGCGGCGGATGGGACACCAGTGGCTTGACCCCAGGCTGTGTCGAGATCCTCGCCGACGGGACTCTGGAATGAAATGGACCTGAGGTTGCTGAGGACGCGATGAACCTTGCCCTGCAGAAACTCTGCTGGAGTCTCCCTCTTCTCTCTGACCGGGTGCTTGCGCAGCGGGTGCCAGTCGACTTGGTCGGACTCATCGCTCATATCATCGTCTTCATCATCGGTAAAGAAGAGATGCGACTCATCGACGACGGTGACGACATCGTCATCGGACTGACTATGGAAATCGAGTTGGCGAGCACGTTGCTGAATGTGGGCCAATCGGACAGCACTTGGAGTAATAAAAACCTTGGGCCTGGGCAATCTGGACGGGGTTGCCGGGCGTTGCAAGGGTAGAAACTCGACCTTTCCCGTAGGCATACCCAAAGCCCTTGCGGATGCACTCTTTGCCAAAAGTGGGGTTGCCGGCGGAGCGGGGTCGGGACGAAGTGTGGCGTAAAGGCTGCGAGAGGTAGGCAAGAGGTCAGCGGAGGCGGCGGAGGAGGGGCGAGGAGAGCCTGGATCGTAGTCGGAGGAGAGTGGGGAGAGGGAAAGGTCTGCGCTGGGACGACGAGTCGGGGAGGAGGAGTGGGGCGGGATGAGGTTTGGGGAGGGGCGGTCATCGGAGGAACAATGGGAAGTGTCGGAGACTCGTTTGGCGGGGAAGGGGGGTAGGGATGGGGGAGTGGGGAGGTCATGTGGGGTGTGGAGGTGGAATTGCGAGGGAGAGGTTGGGAGGGGGACGAGGACGAAGCGGGGTGTATGGAGTTGGGATTGGGGGTGGGGTCGGGTGAAGTGGGGTGGGGAGTGGTAGAGGGTGTTTATGGGGGACATGTTGGGGTGTGGTAAACGAAAAGCTGGGGAAGGGAAGGGGTTGGGAGGGGTATGGTGGGAGTGGTGGTCAATTAATGTGAGGAAGGGGGATGGTGGTTTCGGGGAGAGGGAACGTGGCGGGCTGGTAGGGGGCGGGGGATGGGGAAGTTTGTCTGGTCAGGGGCTTTGTATAATAATTTTCTTTTTCTTTCTTGGTTTTGGCAAAAGGGAGGGGGAGGAGGGATGGATCATGCCGGGGATTGGCATGAATGTGATAAAATTAAAATGTGAGGATATGGCGGGGATCCAGTCGATGGCGTGGCGCATTTCATATTTCCCAAATTAAATTAAATCTGATAAACCGATTGATTCATCTCGGCGGGGAAATTAATGTACAATTGCTCTTTGTTGGTAACGCTCTTGGCGGGGTCACAGCGCAGGTCACCGACCATTTTCACCGCCGCCATTTCAATCAATCGCTGTTGCCCTGTACGTACGGTTGAACTACTGCTCAACCGATTGCCACTGTTTCACATACCGTGACCATGGCCGTGACCGTGACCAAATCCCGTCACAACACAACAGTCCCAGCACCGTACGTGGCATATACCAAGACGGGCGTGGAAGCGGACACGCATTTGGTCCCTATCAACACGGCGCGTTTCCGCATTTCCGCATCTCTGCATTGCCCTCATCCACCCGACTGCCACACTCCACGTGGCGACATTTCTGAAACAAAACACTCAGCACACTTGGCCTACCTTTCAACGGTAAAAAGACAGACTGTCTTTTTCGTCAACGTGGCAAGTGAAACGAGCATTCATGACCGCCCATACTGTACATACACTGAACTCTTGCCATCCGTGTCGTTTGGTTGCTTTTGGCGGCAGGAGCGGTGGCGATTTCAGTGTTGACGTGCCCTTGGATTCAACACACAATCAACAGGATACTCTACTGTACAGTACCGTACTGTACTGTACTGTACGTCATGGGCCCGTGCGTCTTTCCAATGTCTGGTTGCCCTGCAACCTGCAACAATAGAGGCGCATTCGCTCCAGACGGAATTTTTGTCAACGGCCGATAGACACAGTACAGTACAGTAGTGTACCACATGCCCTCCCTCCCTCCCTCCCTCACGGACAATACCAAATTGACATTCTGGCTACAACTTGCCATCCCAAATCTTTTACTTTTTCTCAACTCGCCACATCCAAATACCTCCGCTCAACCAAATCCTCCACCAAACCCCCCCACGCGACACACCGCACCCGATCAACGGGGACACACCCCGTGTGCAAAACCACCAACCCCTATCACCAATCTTTCGCCTTGACCTAGTTCCATTCCAAAGCACGCCCCTCCATCCCCGCAACCCACAACACCCACCGCCACACTCATTCCAGCCCCGTCCCTAGTTGCCCAATTTCACACCCCACCCAGTTTCTACACCCCCGCCAACCACACCGTCTTTTTCCTCTGTGTCGTTCTCGTAGCATTTGCAAAGTCGCACCATGCCATCCACTAGTACCCTAGCCTCCATTGGTATGCCATGGCCGGGCGGTCCGAACCACTCGCACGTCGCTTTCAGTGCCTCGCGCTTCACACCGTACCTTGCGAATTTGGATATTTGGTAAAGGCGCCATTCTGCTCGGGATATGCAAATTGGTTTCGTTCAACGTTAGGCTGTGGTTGCAACGTGCATTTCAGTGGTTGTGAATCGTTGTCGCGGTGTGGCCGCATGCCGAGTGGCCTCGATTGGCACGGGAGACATATTCGGGGGGGGGGGGGTGTTGGGGGGAATGGGTGTCGTTTGACAAACAGTAGGCAATTGTAGGGGCACTGTTTTTTGAGCGGTGGAGTAAGCGTTGGCCCTTTGGATGTTTTTACTTGGCGGTGCAAACTTGGTTGTTTGTACAGTACACTTGATTTTTTTGCAGCGGGTGTTACGGGTTTGCTGCGTGTTTGCGAGAGTGTGGCCGCGCCACATGGATGGCTGGAGTTGTCGCGAGTCGGTTTGTTTATGCTGCGGGTTGTAAAGTGCGGAGTGCTGCAACGCTGGGTTACGGACTTTTTTTTGTGGCCTGGTGTGCATTGGTTGAAATTTGTTACCGACACTTTCCTGCCACGGCACTTTGGGTACAGTACAGTACTGTCAGGTATGGTATGGGCAGAGCAAGCTGTTTCATCCAATTACACATTAGCTTGTGTTGTTACTGGACCGCGAGTCGCGAATGTAATGAAATGATTCAAAGGTTCAAGGCTTTCAGCACTTTCCGGCGTCCAACTGGCATGCACACCTTGTTTATATTGCATTGGTCTCATATTGCAATGCAGTGCGCTATTGTGTGCAGTTTCCGTGTTATGCTCAAGTAGGCGGAGAATGAAAAGCCCGAGTCTCCACCCCGCACAGTACTGTACACACTCCACAAACTGCCAGCGCTCTCGCTCCAGGAAGCAGCAATGTGCACCCTGTCGAAAGCAAAGCTGCCCTAACGTGTGGCGACAAAATTAATCCTCTTCACATACAAATTCAACCCCAGATTATTCAGTATCAGTAGTTTCTATCGGTTGAAGCTAGTCATGGGAGCCCACCTCCATTCGGGAAAAGCGCGTGCTCTTTCATGGCCTGCCTACCTCCTCCGTGCAAAGGAGGAAAACCAATCATCCCGGATGGTTTCCCAAACATGAATTCCCGTTTCGACCCTCTCCTGCACAAGCGATAAGTCCAGAACAAAAGGGACATGGCGTCTAGACGGCTGAACAATGACAGCCTGCCTGCTCTTCACACTTGCGGTGTACCATGTTTCTGCCAGAATGATCACTCTCTGGAAGCGTGATGCTAGCTTTTACCGTGCATCAAAGTGTACCGCAGCTGATCCTGTGAGTTTTTTCTCTGAGATGGACCCCATTTGTCTCGACGCAAGCAATACCGCTGAAGAAACCGCAGTAATCGGCAACATGGCATACCCTCACACAACGGTCACGCTGGTGTCCCACTAACACATCAAAACCTAGTCTAATGATACTGTGCATTACTGTACAGTACTGTACCACGACAAACAATTTGCCGAGCTCAACGTCTTCACGAAAACTGTACTTGATGAGTACTCGCCACGTTTTTCGTCAACATGTTGCAGTTGTCAGTACGGTAACTACTGCAGTACAGTGCTGTAAACTAGATTTAATTGAACTTAATTTGGGCTAGTATGAGGAAACACTGTCCTGTCGAATACAGTACAGTCAACACAATCCATACTTTACAAATCACCACCGCCGGACCAATTGGAATACGACAACACAAACTGTAATGTTGCCCCTCCCGCCCGCACATTCAAAGTCAAGGCCCCGTCATAATCGCTACTATGGTACCGTGCTTACAGTATGTGCATTCCAATTGGAGGTGCGCCCCGGTGAACAAAGGGAGATGAAAAGGGAGGCACATTCAAACGCGCCCTTGCTCCAGTTTCCCGAAGTCCAATTATTCGGATCCCACGTCATGGCAAAGGCTAACAACCTGTGCGAATCTTTGGAAAACACCACGTAAAATAGTGGTCGGACTCCGGCCCGTTTCTAGGGTGACGCGGCCACGCTGCTAGGCCCGAACTCTGTAAGCTCGCACCTACTCCCCTCAATCCCTAAGAACATCCCCACCCGTCGTCTAAAATCCAAATCCAACGGTTTTTTAGATTTGGACATCGCCAAACGCCACGCACTGGCAAATGTCTGTTTTGAAGTCAGTTGTTTAGATTTTGGAATCCGGCTCGGCAAAATCGCGATCCATTTGGGCTGCTTTGGATTGCGATTCTGGATAGCGAGATCCAACACATTGGTCAATCAGGACGTAATAAATCTTGCTGTACAGCAAGATCCTGCACTTGTTGCACGGCGGCATTCTTGGTACCACCTTCTTTCAAAACTCACCCCCGCGGCCAGGTCTTCGAACTCCCCACCATCGCCCACACACCTCATCCCCATCACGCACCTGTCACACCCCATTAAATCCTATGTCGCACCCCTTTTGATCCCCTGTCCTCCCTGGATTGCATCCCCCACGCCTTCACACCCCGCCGCACCCCTTCCTCTCACTTACACTCCGCTCATCGCATTCCTTTCAAACACCACTACACCCCATTTATTAATTGCCGCACTATAATCGAACCGCCGTCGCACGCCTTTGACAGCCAAAGCCACCCCTTCTTCGATCGTGCAGCTCCCCTTTCCTTGGCGCCTTCTGTAACTCTGCAGCGCGGTAGAAAGAAGCAGAACCGTAACGAGAATTTGGCGCAAAAAGCTTACTTCCCGCGCAGACTATTGCAAATAGCAGCACGCAGACAAATCACGATCTGTACTATAAGTACGTCGTCCTCCTTCCTTCACTCCCGGAAAAAAAAGTGTGGATGTATTGAAAACTCATCAGAACTTTTCAGTTTCCTCTCTCTTAGACGCGGGGTATTGAAAGCAGAGCCATGAGTGCGGGGAAGAGCTGGAGACAGGAAGAGACGGTAGCTGCGTGTCGCGCATATTACGCATCCTCTGAAGATCCAATATCAGGAAGTGGCAAGAAAAAGGAGGTTTTCAGAAAGCAGGTATTGTCTGCGTACTCCAAATTTATTATGGAAGTGAAACCTAAGAATCCCACTGTACAGTATGCTGAAAGAAACGGTGAAGCTGTGATACAGCGCCACCGAAAAGCGAAGTGTAAGTGCCTAAAGCTGGAGGGAATTATCGGAGATGTTCGTCGCAAAAACCCGACCGGCTCACCAACCGGGGAGGACCTGCTTAGAGCAGCGACGGCTTTTTATAACGGGGAGGCATGCATATCTGAAATGTCCTCATATTTACGAGATATTTCCGCAGATTTCGGTCCAGAATTTGCTTTTAGGGACCCTCTCATGTTCTTGCGTACAACGCAATCATGGTCTTTAATATACGGCCCCAGGGAACAGAAGGAGTCGTCGGTAACAGAAGTGGAGCTGGTCGTTAATGCAGTGGCACCACGGGACATATCCTCACCGTCATCTATGGAGAGACAAGTAGGATCATTGGTGCTTCTTTAATCTTCCAACCAGCAACCACGACCAATTGTAACTAAGAGAACCAACGACATGAACAAACAAACGCAGGCATTAAAAATGGGTGCGGACGGTATTGGGAGAATGGCAGAAGCATCAATTAAGAGATCGAAAGTGGCAGAGAATATGCTAAAGATTGAGCAAAAGCACTACATGCTGAAACTGTTTTCAGTCCCTGGGGCTGATCCAGCACAAATAGGGCGATACTTGAGGGCGTGTGAGCTAAAAGCGTTGAGGGATTTAGATGGTGATGTCGATAATGCTGCTGGTATTGAGGGAAACCATTTGATACCTCATCAGAACATAACTGACAACAGCATACATTGCTCTGTGCACCATAAGCACAGTAATGGTAGACCTAGCGCAGCTGCCTCATCTAGACTCGAAGCTTATGTTACTCATTCTGTTGAAATTGAAGCAGAGAGGGGTGTAGCAAACTACGGTTGTGGACGTGCAGGAAAACAAGTTGTTTCTCTGTTAAATTAAGGAAGGGCTGTCTGTTTCTTTGCGAAAGAGCGGGAATGGAAACAAAAATCTCATTGTTTGGTGGTTATTGATGTTCGTAGAGGTGGCTCAGATACCATTAACATGGCATGTGTACATCCTCAACGCTAGTCACCGCTGTGATTGCAATATCTCGAGAGAACGTTACTCTTCGTCAGCAACGTTCCCTACATCAACTTCACTGTCCAGCGACTCTTCGCCACTAGAAAGATCGTTCCGTTTACAGAATTCGTACTAAAAGTTCTACCCGCCCCCGTAGTATCCGAACCAATCAAACGATTCTCAACAGCAACTTTACTCACCTTCTTAAAACTCCCTTTTCCTTGCAGAACCCATCCATCCTGCTCCCGTGTCTCTGATTCTTCAATTGCGTACTTCCATTTCATGTAATCCTCCCATCACTCAAAGCATACAACATAATTCCTTTCGAAATTCCGCAGGTTTCACCTCAGCTTTGCGTAAAACGGCGTTGGAAGAGGCTATTTTCACGTTATGCCACTTAAGTGGCAGCCGAGCCGGTAGAAGGGTTCCCGTTTTATTCACCTGTATACGTGATACTTTTTTCATTGGTATTCAGTTAGAGATTGACAAAGTTGCCTACGTAAATCTGAATTCTTGATGTTATCAGCCACTGTGTGCTGATCAATACCCCATCGAGACGCATTATTAGTCGCAAGTATGCTGACTACAGCACCACAGCAGGTTAAATTAGATTAAACACTGGACGGGTCATTCTAAATCGTCTCTCAAATGATTTTTCAGGTTGCTCCGGTCCTTTCTGGGTTGTGCCTGGTCGCAGTTCATCCCTCGACCAAAAGTATTTCTTCATGTAGTGGGTGTGCGCACCTGAAAAGTCCCGTTGCACATTTCCGTATTTGCTCGGCACTGGTCCCCCTGCTGTCTTTCTTAATTTGAGGAATAGAAAT
This sequence comes from Kappaphycus alvarezii, assembly GCA_002205965.3. Classification (NCBI taxonomy): domain Eukaryota; phylum Rhodophyta; class Florideophyceae; order Gigartinales; family Solieriaceae; genus Kappaphycus; species Kappaphycus alvarezii. The sequence continues at coordinate 240,965 of NADL03000463.1, forward strand.
GCTCACCATTTGCGTCCAGAAGGACACAGTCATTGCCTCCAAATCATCGATTTCAGAATCTTCGAGGAGCTTTCTCAAACTAGTGGCCATGTTAGGATGGCCAAGTAAAGTAAAGGATTCTGGATGTGTTTGGAGCAGGGCGTCAAAGGTTCGTTAATGCATGGGAGGGCTGCAGGGAGATGCCTGGGGAGTGACAGCACTAATGAATCCTATTTTATGAATTTTCGCCGGGGATTTAGGTCTGCAGGAAAGGTCATGGATTGAAGAGGTCAGCCTGCGGCGGGTAATGCATTTACGTCTTGCTGTAAAATGACTGGTACTGTTAAGCAGGCCGCCGTTCAAATTGAATCTCATTTGGTGCGTGAAATAGAACTCCAGCTGCGTTGTGGTAGACATCGTTGTTAGACGGCGATCTAAAACATTGGAACTCAATGAGAAATGTACATGTGTTCCTGTTTAAGATTTGTATTCACCTATGGGTGGGGATGCTCCAATGGAACATGTGGCCTCACTTTAAGAAATGACGTCACAGTACTTTCATAATAATAAATTACCCTACAATTTCCCCCTTAAAATAATCGGCTGTTGCGTATACGTCCGGCCCGCGGTACAAAGCAATGCGATTTGTACCGATCGCGATTGAATATCCTCGCAACAAACTTAATCACAGTATGTTTGCCTTTCACCAAAACTTTCTCTTTTGCCGGTTGCACTGGCAACCCTCTTTTCCTATTTGTACTTATCTTATGGCTTTTTAAAAGTCTGTGCACTTCCTAAAAGTGGAGGGGAAGGGTGGGTTCTATAATATTTGAAAGATTCGAGTGGCTGTGTCCCAGCATATTCCGTCAATGGCTTTAGGTCCGCGGTGAATTTCATCTCCGATACCAGCGGAGAACAGTTGGGGGTCGAAAGTGGGTGAGGCCGATATCACTGCCAATGGAACATAAGTAAACATCAGTATAGAATAAATGTCTCGCGCATACCGTACTTAATTACCCCATTTTATAGAATTGTTAATATTTCTCATGAAGCACTTTCAGGACCAACAAAACACAACATTGTGGCCTGCATCAGCGCCACTCTTTATCAATACTGACAGCAGTGGCGCAGACGCAGCAGTTATGGCAAAGAAAAGACGGTACAAGGCGCTCTCACGACAGCGGATAGGAGCCCGAAGAGGGGGAAGATGAAGATAAAGGATAGCAAAGCTGGGCTGCTTGAAAGATGGTAGCGGGCACAAGGTCCGCCGATAGTTGCCTCGATAGCCCCGAGTGAGGTGAAACTACCGGCTGTCGGAATTTTTATTCTCCCACGGTCGCGGGGAGTCTCTGGAAGTGCAGGATATTTATGAAGTAGAAATTTCCGTAAATATGTAAAAATAGGATTTCTATCACAAAAAGACAATATCAAATGGACTCCCACAAAGAATACTCTCAGTAAAACCTGAGAAACAACAATATTGCAACAAAAAAAGGACGAGAAAATGCTATGCTCGATAAACGAAAAGGGTAAATTCTCGCTTTTTTACATCATGAATCGTTCGATCGAAAAATTGAGATCATTTGGCGCTCAAGAACGACAGTGCGCAACTATATTTTCTCTCAAATAAGACCGAAAACGAAAACAAGTAGGGCCATGACTGCAATCATTAGGACCTTACCCTCGAGCTCTTTTCTACCTGAAATTAAAGATTATTTAACGGTCTTTTGGGGCCTTTTTCGGAATTGACTGAGGTAAATCTATGTTTTTGAGGAAACCGAGCCTAAAAAGAGGTCGTGTTCGACTTTTTTGGCCCTTTTGGCGAAGATTCTTTATATTTTACCTAATTATATTTATATCCACGACTCTCAAAGCAACTCGAAAAATGCTACTTGGACCATTTGAAATATTCGAACAAAGCATTTCAGAAAATAACCAATAATGAGCCACAAATTATAAATTGGAAATTAATTTAACTATCAAATAAGAATTTATAATGATTTAGAGCATTGAAAGTAGCTAACATGTAGAGAAGGGCGGGAATGGGAAAAAAGAGGTAAAAAAGTGAGCAACAGAAAACAAACAGGAAAAAAGATAACACTCGACAACAACCCCAGACATTCCTCAACTTTTGAAACCTCATTTTGGAAACTTGCACCTTAAGCGGCGAGAAGCGCGACACTGACCACTGGCCTAGGCCTTGGAGCTGCAGTTCTGCAAAAGATGCCATGTTCATCCTCGAAAACACTCCTACTTGTTTTGATGTCGACTTAAGCCATGGTCTTCCCAGTAACGCAACTGAACATCTGACAAGGATCTTCGGCAATCACTGCCTCCGAGTTTACTCTGAAAGGGATATGAGTGGTTTTTCGCTTTCCGGATTTCTCGCTGTCGACTTTTTGTGAATTCTCAATCGCCAACTTTCGTTCAAGTAGCTAATAGACTCGCCATGAATCTAGCAACCTTCCCTGCTCCCACAGTGTTAATGTACTGAAAGGCAGTAGTATCTCTATCGACGAAGCCCTACACCGTATTTTACAGGAAGAACTTGACTGGCCCGATGAAGATACTGATCGTCCTTTAACAGTCAGATAAACCCCGCTTTTCTCGGAAACGAGCAATAAGAATATTACCTCTGACCTGGAAATAGCCAAAACACATCCGAAAAATTTAAAATTAACGATGATAACCGCTCTAGGGATTCGTAAATTGCTAATAACGCTCAGAATGCTACCAATAGTACCATCAATAATCGCTAATCCAACTGAAATGACCTCTTTAAAGCCTATAATAAGAATTCCGATCGCTATGATGGGTCAAATTTCGACATTTCTGACCGTCAGTTTGCAATTTTTGTTGAAAGATGTGAACAGCCGGAGGTGTTTGGGAAAAAATCGAATGGCTTCCTAAATTATGCATATGACAGCGTTTGTCAATTTTACTTCGACATCTGTAAGGGAAAGAGAGTGAAACTTGAGGAACGCGCTTCCTCCGTTCAAAATCGCCTCGAAACTGCACATAGGGTTAAGGATATGCTTTGAAAATGGGAGACTCTTTCCTCCGTTGTGGGCCAAACCGCGACTAAATGTGAATTTTAATGTCCCGAGATACTCATCTCGCGACTCCGCGACATCCAGCTTTCATCGTTAACTAAGGATATAAACGATAATATACTAAAAATTAAAATACTCAAATGTGTTAAAGATGTCCTTTCTTGTCATTTGGCATACCGAAACCCAGTAGGCACTTTAGAGGGCATCATATGCTACCTCCATCCAGTCGTTGCCACGGAAACTGGGCGAAGCCCATATTGAATTTCCGTTTAGGTGACAAACTGCGAGTATCAACTTTTTCTCTACAGAAACATTGAAAAAAATGGAAGGATCCGCTTGGTATGAAAGAAACCTGGCCGTTACTCTACCAACCACAGTACAACGGAACGTATGGATGCAATCCGCAGAAACAGAAGTATCAGACAGTTTATGACGGCTTTCAGTAGTAACGAAAAGGAGAATTAAGACGACGCACATTTGGTTGACGAGGTTGAGGAAGTTAGTTGATAAATGATCAATATTGAAAACCTCAGACTCGAAGAGGAAGGTGGCCACTCCGTCCAATTGGCAATCACAAAAGAGTACGAAAAATTCCCATCGTTCGCTGCTCAGCTTTGTGACTTGGGAACCATGCCTCCACCGTAATTGTACCAAACTTCTCGCTAACGTCGAGTTTTCTACAGTGTTGTGTTTTATACCGGGATGAAAAGTCAAGTAAATCTATGAAGAAAAATATCTTGCATACTGCAGAAATGTCGGCAAGTGTCCAAACCTTGACACTAAACCAATAGCTTCCCATTCGTTTGGGATTGCTTCTGCTAAATTCGAAAATAGTTGCGAGTGTCGATTTACCTATTCAGAATGTAACCGCAGAAATGCCTCTGTTAATTTGTCTCTGCGACATGGACCGCATGAGTGTACATTATAATAATCTGGCAGATCAAATGGAAAATCTCGCTTCAGGGGCCTCGTTCCTTTTACGCGCAAGTGAAGTCGCCTGTTTGTCACTTGGAATGCTATGTTGCAGTGATTCTTTAGCGAGTTTGAGCTAAACGAATTTATCACCGCTTCGGTCACCCGATTACAGACAAACTGTACAAAATTCTCGCCAAGCCAGATTTGCAACACGTTGAATCAAAGACTTGCAATATTTTGCGGCGGATTTCCCGTTCTTTGGAGGAACCCCGCCGTTTGAAATCACCCGTCGCCCTGATAAACACTTCAACCACAAAATCTATGTGTATATTTTCTATATAGACAGCCAACCTGCATCCCATGTTGTTGGCGATTCTACCAAATATCATGCAGGGAGTTGGTTGAAATTGTTAACTTGTGATAATCTCTGGGGCGCTCTGCGACTGTGCTGTACTTACTTGTATCTCGGTCCCTAAGATGTCATTTATCAAGAAGCGGGCAAAACTTTTATGCTAAGGTATTTTAAACTAACACAGACCTTATCTATTTCGAGAAAAAATAAATTCCGGTTGAATCGCCGAACTCAGTAACTTTTGTTGAGAGATACCATGAGCCTGTGCACAGATCCTCCAATCTGAACAAGGAAGATGCCTTGCATTGGGCCTTCAAGTCAATCAATGACACCACAGGGCCCAATGAAATAGTTCTCACTCTCCATATATATGATCTTTTGCCCCGTATCGGTCTACCAACTGACATTTCGACGCCATCCATGTACCTAAGAGCAATGTGCGTTCTAAAGCTACCGGAAAAATGTCTCGGTACTTTAGCAAGCGTCAAGTATCATCCCAACTCCGCACACGTAATGTACCAGACATCTCTGACACGCGCGAGACTCCGATTGGTTCCTCGGGTTTGGTCTACTGGACAAAGCAGACACATAGAATGTTCCGTTCCTACTTTTCCAAACTGAAGGGTACTATGGCGTGCTTTCCCCATAGGCCAACCAACCAAGTTCAGTTGTGAAAGGATTCTTTCCTAAAACATGGATAACTATGAAAAAGCGCCCCCGTCCCCACATTCTGTGCATGCTTCCGTCGTTTCTACTTTTCTAGCATCCTCTGTCGTAAATGAGCATTTTGAGGAATCAAGTTAGAAGGAAATGAATGGACTAACGTTCCGAGGTGTGTCCACTCCTGTTCCCACGTCTCATGCTGGCTTTCCTCGTGTGTACAGCTCCCTTTTCGTTGACCTCATCAAGTATGAAGGAAAACTAGATGCTTTCGATAAATCCCGCCTTGTGGCTCAGGCCTCCAATTATAAGTGTAACAAAATCCACACCCACACTACGACTGTACACTATGCATTATTGCTTCTCCTTCTCGCCTGCTGCGCTTCCGACCCATACCTACGCTTCTTCACCTGAGATGTGTCTCAGGCATATGTACAGTCAACTACCCCAATGAATCGCCATGTCTATGTCCACCCACCGTCCTGCCTCAATTTCTCAAAGGGCACTGTGCTTCGCATTAGCTGTCCGCTCGAATGACTTCCCGAGGCCGATATTCATTGGTTCCGAACCTATCACAGGCACCACGAGGATCGCCTACACATAAAAACTGCCATTCAGGAAGTATGGTTCCCCTTGATCCCAGGCACCATGTCACTTAATCCCGGGGGAGAAGGGAAGGTAAGGGGTACGACGTGCTTACAGGCTGATGACACTGCTAACGCTGGAAATGCAGAGTTCATGAGCCTTGAGGACAGTAAATCTAAGTTATTTGCCGGAGGAAATTCTGGGGGAAGGTGGAGAGGCTCGTTTCAATGGGACTTTAATATCATTACAGGATGGCGTATACGGTACCACAAACTCCGATCATACCAAAACTCTAACTTTTTTATAGCGGAAATTGTGTCGGTGAGAATAAGTAAGTGGATCAACTCGCTAGGGGTGCATATATTGCTGTAGTCTGTCGCCAGTATGTCAGTTACGCATTCTATTTTGCACCTCAATCTGCAGCACCTGACAGGAGGGTAGCATGATTCGTGAATTGTCAAATCATCCATTTTCTTGAAGAGCCATACTGAGGACTCTTTTTTCTCCCTCAACAAGTTCATAAATTATATCTCGCTGTGTTTGTCGATGCATACTTTGCAACCAATGCTGATTTCTCATCGCAGCTCGTCTTTACCATGGTTCTTATAGGCGCCTCTGGTGCTTCGAACACCATTTACTACGGAATCACTACGGCAGGGCGCTTGACTTGCAGTTTCCAAGCAGAACTCCTCTTTATGTTTTATTGCTTTAATTTCAGTTCTAGAATACGTTTCGCAGTCCAGTCTCTCCTGACCTAGCACATTCCACCCGAAATATACACTTAACAGCCGCAACCTCTACGACTGTATCATATGATCAACAATATCACTGAGAAGCATCTCCTTACTGATACCCGTTTGCTGATTCAATGCTATGAAAATCGTGAGATAAGAAAAGCTTAATGGATTCTGACCGATTAAAAACCTGCCGATAGGTTTGGTAATACTACCTTGGACGTTTTTTGAACTAAAAACAACTTGATCCTCATTTTAAACGCCTGGATTGACTGCCCTCTACCCACCCTAGCCAGAATTAGTTCCACTCGGTCTTGAAATTGGCCGATCGTCGAATCTCTCAGTTATTTGTTTTCCTTGAAACTAATGGGTTTCCTTTCAGTACAACAATATAAATTTATCAACATCTCGTCTATAAGTTCAAGTGGTGGACTGTGCTGTTTATGATTCTGAGGCTACCACTTGTGTTCGGAACTTCTCGTTTTGAATTTGGATGAAATTAAAACTGCATCGCCTTTTGCAGCCACTGGCTTCCTGATGTACCTCTCTTGGGTAGCAGGAAAAAATTACTGAAGGTCTCAATGCCTATTTCCTAGGTTTGGGGTCCTGCAGTAATTTTTCCTGTTGTTGGAGTTCTTCACTTGGTTGGGCAGGCCGCTAGGGGCTATAAGTACTATGTTGAGAAAGTTTGGGATGGGAATAAAAAGAAAAAAAGAAGGAAAAAGAAAGAACCCTCGACAAAAACCCTGGACTCGCCTCAACATGTGGATTGTAATGGCTATGCCCAGAAATCACCTAAAATATCCAGACAGTATCCCTACAGTAATTTGTACCAAGGATTTACACTGTAACAAGACATCAGTGAAGCTTGTCCATTATACCCAGACAATAGTGCGAAACATAAAACCACACCATTTCGTGCCAAGCCAATGACGTGAAGCGATCGTGGCTATCTCGAGTGAACTTGAAACTTTTCGCACCTCACCAATCTAAAATTAGTTTTATGTCTTCTTGTCAGTTGGACCAATATACCTTTGCCCTCATGTTTAGAGCTTATGGTTTCAGTGATAGTTGGTACATGAAACCTCAGAAATTTGCATTTTGATACCTCTAGGTTCCCTTTTCAAGGATACATATGAATTCAGTGCTTTGCTTACAACTCACCTCTGCTTTCGTTGAGTACCTTTTCTGTGTAAACCATAATCTGAAGCTCCGGCCTGTTCACCGGAAGAATCAACCAGCAGGTCAACCAACAATTAAGTTCCGTGCGCTAAACATTCCACATCTCCCTCAACTTCTTGATCCAAAATCTGGCCACTTTCACATGGAGTCCTGAATAGGGCTTAAAATAGTTTCCACCTAATTCTTCTCTTTTTGGCAACAAATTACAAGCGAAAAAGAGCTACTTTATAGTTTCCGGTTAGAAATCAATCGCCATATCAAAAAAAAATGTTTCAGTCCATAAAAATTTCACCCCAAATCTTGGGGAGAAGTTTTATGCTATTTTAATGTATTGAAGATGTGGTCGAATGTATCCACACCGTTAGTGAGTTATGCAGGATAAGTAGACACTGATGGGTAACACTAAATGAAAATCCTTACAGGGCCGGCTCAATGCCAGCGAGCAGGCATGCCGCGTTACACATGATATTACGCATCGCTGAGAAGTGAGTACTTTTGATAATTCCACATTAACATGTGGGATATTAAATTTTCAAATAAATCAGAAAAGTTAATATTTATTTTCCACCGTGCGATCATTATTTTGACAACTCGTTTTAGAATAGTCATCAGTGCAGCGAAGTATAAATTAATGTCGTTGTAAATGCCCTCAGACGACTTTCACATATTTTATTTGTGCGGTAAAACTTTCAGGGATCAGTAAAAAGATTTGAGGCGAAACTTTGAGTAGTAGAAGCCTCAAGGCTTTTTATGTTTTTAAAAATTAGAATTAAGAGGAGATTAAATTGTGCTAAAAATAATGAAACAATAATTCTTTGAATTAAATAACAGAACCGAAATATATAAGCGATAAAATCCTCATGATACATATTTTTTCATTCATTTAGATATTATAGAAGCAATACATACAAGCAGATGAGACAAAATGAAAACTCAATAAATATTGCCAAATTCTTGGATAAAAAATGTATGAACGTTGTATTTGAATCATTGCGTCTGAATACTTTCCAAAATGGAGACTTACCGTTCAATCGATCTTATACACATTATTTTCTTCCAATCATGCCTCTCTGGAAGAGCTCATGTGGGAGAGGAATTTTAATGCTGAAACATAATTTTTCCCACTTAAATCTCTGAAAATTGTATTCAAACCTTCTCTAATACATAATGGTACACCCAAGAATCATTTTTTCGTAAATTCTCACGAGTTGAGAAATGCCACTAACAGAGGCATACCGTAATAGAACACTACGTAGCCAATTTACCCACGTATTGTCGTTCTTACTTACTGGCTAATATTTAAATCACTAAAAATTCGTCTAAAAAGTATATTGTATGTCTGTTTGTGTGACTCAAGTAGATCAAAAATGACAGCCGACGAAGTTATCCCATGGTTACATGGTCAGTAGCACCTTTATTACTGGAAGGGGGTCATACGTTTTGAATCTGGTAGCTTGCAGAACAAAGTCGAGCGAGCAAATAGCACCGCGGTTGTGATATCGGATATACTTCTGGAAAGCGTAGCTAAGACGGCTTTTATGGTACCCTTTTTCAATTCTAAAATCAAAACTGTGGTAAGTCGTCCAGCAGTTCGCGAAAATGCTTGGATACCGCGTCCTGTAAAATATTTGATCAATTATAGTTGGGAAACTTTTCTTCGGAAGACACTTCTTTTCGTTTAATTTAGAGTTGCACAACAAAATTCGATTGGCAGTAGATTGAGCTTGTATCTCATATGAATATATTCCTCCTTGAGAATTATTCTCTTCCAGCGTAACTCCCGTTGGAAACAATTTATTTTATTCCCTTTATTTTGCAGTAGAAAGAAATCAATTTGTATATTCTGACTCAAAGCTCGTTGAAACTTATTATCAAAAGTTTTTGGGGTCCAGCAGTCCTTTTTTCTTCATATTTAAGACTTCTCATGTACCTTTTCAAGAGCTGCATTAACATTTAAGCCATTTCATCCTGCATGTTTTCAGATGTTATTCATATTATGTAGAGGATTGTGGATAGTTTTAGATAGTCACGGAGGAGGGAAACACGCGTGAAAAAACACCAAGGGGGCCTATAAACAAGTTGCATCCGTTGCTTAGGTTTCTGGCAGTTGTTTTATATTTGATCATTTCTTCATCCTGCAAGAAAAGATGCTCAATTAGCGCTAATTTGATCCTGTTCAGGGCAATTTAGTAGAAGCCTATAAGGTTTTCTCCTCCCTTTTTTCTTCTCCAGAACAGCTACCCTCGTCTTAGGCTGTTATGAAGGTCACCGAAAGCTGTTTTATGTACATGACTCTACTCCATGCGGCCATAAACATATCAACATTTTCATTCGGAAAATGTGGGAAACAAGACTATAGTTCCAGTTCGATCTATTTCGAGATGGATGTCATAATTTAATGACATCCATCATGTCATTATTGAATGATGTCATAATTTAATGACATCCATCATGTCATTATTGAATAATGTCATAATTTAATGACATCCATCTCGAAATAGATCGAACTGGATTTAAAAGTGCAAACAAACCAGTATTATAATAGTTAATTACCTTTTAACACGTCTCAAATCTTGCAGCTGTGCTATAAGCATGTAAATATAGTAAAATTGAAGAGTGGATGTCCGGAACTGCGAGAATCTTTTTGTTCTCAAGTATCAGTACACTCTTAGAAGGTGGGCTAAGCCTAGCATGTGGTGCACACGTACTTTTAAGGAAATGTACAAACCTTGATGAGCCGCTTTAAAGTGGTCTAATTTTAATGCGTAACCTCAAAGAATAGGAAAATCTCGAAGCCGAGAATGTGAGACGAACCAGTGATTAGAATACCTTCGGACTAATCAAAGAAGCAATGCAGAATGATCTATGACCAGCTAAAGCCTTTCAAAAGGGAAGTATAATACTACGACTTTCTTCGACGGCTAAGAAAAATTGCCTGTCGAAAGGCAGCCCTAGAACTTATTCAACAGCAGTAAGTTCCAATCCCGAAAATGTGCTTCATGCAGCGGGGCGGTAGCAGAATATGTTACTCTGGACGAATTCTTTCAATATCATGAGGCGGAAGCGCAACAGTGTTTTTCAAAAGAAGCCTAGAAGCACTTTAAGAGGTAAAACCTGCAACGGCGGTCCTAAGGAAGTTCGAACAAAAACATTTCAGACTTCAAAAGATAGCACGATAAGACACCTTGGATAGTATTGTTGAAGGACGTCGCAAGTACTTTATGTGCAGAGGGGTTGAAAGCAACTTGCGAAGAAAAAAGCGAGACTGTTTGTTTGTCTCTGGTGCTGTTGTGGATTATGTGGAGGAGGCTATGGGATCCTAAAACTTCATGCCACTTTCAATGTCCTGAATTGGCCTGCTTCATAAGTTTTAGCTTTCTTGGTCGAAAAAAATAATTGCTCAGTTTTTAGGTGTCTTCTGTCGTTTCCAGCTAATTTTGTTCAATTGTGGACGAAAACAGTACATACTGCAATCTATCGTTAGTTTCGAGGTGATCGGGGTATTTTAAATTACTTTCAAGGTGTTTTTGTTACCTGTAAACAATTGACCAGGTCTGGAGGAATGTGGTATACAGTTTTGGAACAAATCAGTCTCTACGGCTCGCTCGGCCACTTGCCTGAACATTTAAAAGTGGTGAAGGTCAGGTTCTTCAATATTTGAAAGATGCGAGTGGCTGCGTCCAAGTACGATGCAGGTAGCCGACTTGGACCTCCCGGTTATCTCTTAGCTAGCAATATAGTCGGATCCTGCAGCGGAAACCTATTATACTGATTCCATAAAGTTGCTCTCAGGATATTCCGCCAGCTACACCAATCACTGTAATTAATGTGTGTTCAAAATTGACGTGTGACAGGAATTGTTTTTTGACACGTTAAATTTTGAAAGGCCACGGATTTTTGAACCACACATTAATTAATAAATGTAGCATACTGCGAACGGATAAATGAAAAGTGCTATCCGTTACGAAACATAGTTTAGAATGACAGACCCATTATATATCGCAAAACAGAACGAAATACTCTCTATCCATTGCCATAGACTGGCAAAGGGTACCATTCAGTGCTAAGACTTTACAGCCATGCCGACTGATGGGCCATTAGATCGCCTGTTGCGATCAATTGCGTCCCGAACAAGCTCGTAACCAATGCATGAAGCTTGTCAAGCGTAATCTTCGCCGACACTAGACACCGCAGAGAACTCAAAGCATTTCCCAACTTTGACGCCTCATAACAAAAACCCTCAAAAACGACCATCGAAAGAAAACAAATCAAGGAATAGACATCACGTCAACAGTATCTTTGAGAAACTGATGGTAACTAAATGGATGGTGGACGAATCGGGTACAGCTGGGCCCAAAAAAAATTCCTAAGGCAGTGGCAAAGTTTCCTCGGCTGTGTAGTGCTACGCCTATTGGCTGACAGTGTGTACCCACTTTACACTGTGGCATAGTCCACTTATTATACCCGTGGAGTCAGTCCACTCTAGTGGGGCTTGCCTGGATAGAAGGACAGCTGTCTTACTCCTAGATCCTATTTTTGGGATGGCATTTGGTCCCGACCAATCAGGGACCAGTGCACACCAACCCCTTTAGTTTTATCCCTTTTTCTACTTTTTCCGTTATTTAGCTATAGGAGAGTAATACCTACTTAGTCTACCTACTCTACCACTATCCTACAGAAAAGCTAAGCTTGTGCTTCGGTTCTACCACACCCCTACCCTCTTCCCCTTCGCGTCCGAGGCTGGGCTCCTTGTAGCAGATACCTGCCTTGCTTACTACTCCCTTTACCTCCCTGCGAACGCGCATCCCACGGCTTTCTTCCCTTTTATCTCTACCAAACCCCCTTCCCTTGTAGATTCTCCACTGCGCTCCGAGAAAGCGGTCCCGAATACCGGGTTGCAAAACCACCACCACCCTTTTAGCGGATAGCCGCGTGACGGTATTGTACCACAGGTTGTTCACGGGAACATCCAGTTCTATATTAGAGAAAGCCCGCCGTCAGTCGAACTGTAAGGATAAAACACTTTCGCTGAAGGAAGATGGGAGTAGAGGAGGAAACCTGGCTGATTTGTAAATGACAGGGAGGAGGAGATTCAGTAGGAAAGCTCTGGATGGAAGGGGTCGCAAGCAATCTCCATAGGTTAATGCATTAGATCCATGGTTTTTCGAAAAGCTCGGGCGTCTTACTGCCCCAGGTTTAAAGTTGCCCCTGCTGTATTACAGCAGTTTGCTAGAGATTTTATTAAGAATGCACCACTTGAGTCCGCTTTCTATAGGAATTTTTATAGAAAGGGGTCTTAATCGAAGATAAATTAACGATTCGCTGGGTACAACACTTCATGGTCCGCAGTGTTATTGTCTGTCGAGAAAAAACTGGAAATCTCCGTACTAGTCCTGAGACAAAACTCTTGATTGAGAAACAGGTTGCTTTTCATATGGGGGTCATTTGAAGCTTGGATGTGATTCTGGCTTATACAATGAGAATCATATGGAGAATACAAATGAAACCTATTTTATTTTTAATATTGACAACGGGAAAAAACTTGGACTCCGAGGATGTAGCGAAGTGTAGTACGCTGGTTTTGTGTCGGGAAAAGAGAACTCCACTATGATGGTGAGAGTGACAGGTAGGTGGTGTGAATGCTACTGTAGAAGTCTCGTTTATCATTTTTCGAAACAATAATCGCTCCTATCCAATTAGAAGAGTGCCAGAAAATATCCTGTTGTTTGCCATCTGTCACAATCAAAAAAAAGATGGACGGAACGGCTTCCCGGACTGCCTGAAGGAGCCAAGGGTAATGTTAAAGAAAAAAGACGAACGTAGGCACTTTTTTGTTGATAATTGTGGAAGTTATGTCATTAATAAAGCTGTTAAGGAGAAGCATCGTGAGCTTAACACAACTATTCACAGGTTTCCTCGTAAGGCTACAGATCTAGATCAACCTACAAACAGTTTTATTATCCAAAAGATCAAAGATATTTGGAGAAAACAATGGGAGGGCTATAAGGCTTCATTTTTAAGGAGTGATAACTGTACTGAGGCGAGCGGATTTGTGCCGAACCCGGGAAAATTTTATCTTCAGTTATGTGCTCAATTTGTGAGAGAATTAAATTCTCTCAAAGATAAGAATGGTATTTCTTATGCGAGAAAAGCAATGATCCATACTGGGATGGCAATTAATACTGATGGGGTTTGACGTGAGTCTCAGTTGAGATCAGAACTTCAGGAGATCATAGCAAAGCATAGGGTGCATTTTAACTGCCTTTTTGTAGACGATGTTCCCCTGATATAGAAACTGCGACTAATTACTGAATGCAATATTGAGTCAAAATTGTGTTTGCGGGTGCTCAAACTTTATACTGCTAGGCGTAAGTTCAAACACACGATAATATTGTAGGTACTAATTTATTGTGTGTGCATTATTAATGTGTCACACGATAAATTGTGAATGTCGACCGAAAACTGAAGTTCAAAAATAATATGTAACATGTTGTACAGTGCATACTGTACAAACGGTCATGTCCAATCGCGGGCTACGACTACAGTGACTTGGTAACTTCGATTACCTGTGCGGTATTTGACAGGTGCAGTACTGGTGTGTAGTTCTACTGGTAATACAGTACTTATCGAGCTGTTACAGTACCACTCCTATATTGCCATGCGAAAGGCTATATACGGCAGAACTCTCCGCCCGATCGGTGCGATAGGAGGGACAACAGAGGTATGGGAAAAACGGTCAATCGGACTGCCTACCTACCTGTATGTCAACTATCTACGGCAATCGGCCTAATTAAACACACCAAATACGGAACTGCAACGACATCCCGGGGCTTTTGTACCCGCTCCCCGTTTCTTCCTTTCCTCGCTCCCCCTTGCTGACACTTCGCATTCTACATAACACATTAATTACAGTGATTGGTGTAACATATAAAAAATTTTATCTGTTTAACCAATGAAAAGGGGGAATTTTGGTTATTTCAATGTGTGGAAGATGTGGTCGGTTATATCCACTCCGCTAATGCGTTATGCGGGAGAAGTCGTCACTGATGGGTGACACTACACGACCTTCCTTACAGGGCCGGCTCAATGCCAGCGAGCAGGCATGCCATTTAAAAGTGAATGACGCTAGGAAAATGCTTTTGGGAAAGCCTTTATCCTTAAATCAGTCCGCAATTTGACGACTGCAGCTTACTGTCTTTCAAGTACAACAGTTTATTCACTAAGCGGCGAGAGAAACGTATCTAAAGAGATGGGACTGTACGAATTATCACAAACAGAATTATCACAAACAAGAGGCACAAACACATAATTGGACATCTTTTCCAGTGAAATAAGGAAAAAGTCACAATGTCTGCGTTCCGGAAAGCAGTCCCGGTCTACTCCCAACTGCCCTCTTGCTACACAATAAATTTAAGAGTCCGTCTTGTCAATACGGTGAGTGCGTCGTGTAAAGGTTCGGTAAAGGTTCGCAAACGGAGGCGAGATCGAGAAGAATCGTCGGATGGCGGTACCAGGTTTCGGGAGAGCTTGCGCAAAATGTCCTGGACCTTGTTTCGATATGCCAGGGCGCCGGAGCACTTCCTGCGTCGCTTTGTGGCGAGGGCCGGTTTAATCGGCGATACGGTAGTGATACCATTGTCATGAACTGACACAATTCCAATGAAAATAGTAAAAGTTTGGGTTGTTCAATATTTTAGAAGTAGATTCATTTTCTGAGTAATGGCAGGTATTGTACTGAACTGCACTTTTTTTGACTTATTAGTGGACTGTCGAGACGAAATAGGGGTTGTGTTTACTGCGAGACTTCAGGGGGCCAAGAACCACGGGGATTTAAAGTGGGCGTTGTGTAAAGGAGGGGATGGCTGACGTCTTCATTCTATCCAGAAAGTTATGGGGACACCAGACGACAGGCAGGCCACCTTAGACGAGACCATGGGCGCGGCATGCCGTTGAGTTAGTTCTCAAAATCTTGAGGATTTGCCCCAGCAGTCAATCATGGAATCAACACCACATGTATGAGGGACATATTGCAGGGGACGGCAAAGTAAAGTACATGACCGTAGTAACCTTAATTCGCTCTAACGAGAGCTCCCGCTGTCCGCTATCGCTCTGGATGCATTAATTTTAAAAACATTCCATTGCAGCCGACCGATGACTGCAACGGTGACGTGTATTGCAAACTGCTTGTCTGGCTTTTTCTTCAAATATACTTCGTAAGTACTCCTTGTGCGAAGGGAGTATGGTTCATGATCAGAACGTGGTTACGTAATATCCACATATATCGTTTTTGCAGTAGATTCGGTGTTACCACTTGATTTACATTGCCAAGTGACCGGCAGAATCAGAAAATTGACAAGAGACTAGAGATTATAACAAAGACTGCGCATTCGTTTGCAAATGAGGGTATATCACTGGACAATAAGGTAAATGGTATATTCTCATACGTGCGATCGACCTTTAAGCGAGCTCTGATTTAGCACATATTACTCGACAACATACCATCTATTGAAATGTTCTATTGGAAAGCATGTTTCACTGCTAGATTATTCATCCTTCAGCAAACTAAATCATTCTACACCAGCCTTTTCTACTTCACGCAGGAAAACTTATTTTCGCTGCTTCTTTTTGAGTACAAGCATTTTTGAAACTGCCTGTTGTGACGTTCTAGGTACTGATTAATTGATGCAGAAATTGGCAGCAAACTCACGTATTGGTCTTTACAAAAACCCTGCAACACTCTTTACAATACCACTCTGCGTATAAACGGAAATATTTGCTTACCTTGGAATCCACAACGGGAGTTACTACACTACGAAAGAACTTCACGTCGTGGATCCGAGCATGGGATGGCTGGAGAAGATTAAGGCTCAGCAGTACAACAGTTCCGAGCGAAGCAGTAGCCAAAGCGCAGACGAGAGTGGCGGGCAAGTCCATGGAGGCAAAGCAGCGAGCCCAGCGATGAGACCAGCACATCACCGTTCAAGAGCTGCTTTGCTGAGTTTGATAACAAGCACCCAGGATACATTGAAGCTTACGGATCTTTTGGATAATCAGAGTCGGCTGGCTGTTTTATGCTTTAATGCCATTGCCGTGGAGTTGCGCGATTTGTTTCGAATTCTGGAGGGTCTTTTACATCGCGTGGAGGCTGGAAACCTCGAGGCGGCTCATATATACAAGTTTTACGACTGGTTTGAAGGCTTTTATGGTATCGTCACATGCATTTATGATACAGAAGAGGATATTCTCTTTTCATGGCTAGAGAAAGTTGGTGCTCTAAAGATGGGGAACACACTCGCCCCAAAACGTCGTAAGACTAAGAAAGAAAGGGCACGAGATCTGTGCTGGGATATGCTCGAGTTGAAGATGCAGTTCGAAAAGCGAAGCGCAAGCGGAAACAGCGACTCATTAGGCTTGATTCTTGAAATGAGGGATGAAGCAGAGCAACTGGCCTCAAGAATTCTGATGTACTTTCAAACGCTTGTTAATGAATTGCCAAAGCTACTTGACGACCATTTTGGGTTTGACGAGAGACGAATGATAGAAGAATCTGTTATAGGAAACTTTCGTGCTTCGGAACCTGGCAAATTCGTAATATGTGCATATGCCCGTGGAATAGTTGATGGGGACAAAAGAGAGGGTTTCCTTGAAGAAAGCTTTAGAACTCCAAAGTCCACGAGAATGACGGTTCAAAAGCATACGAAAAGATTCAAGAAGAGACACACGGACTTGGCGGATGACCTCGCGATCAACGAATTGGTTTTTGAACCTCAAGCTAGTAACGAACTAGTATAATGTCTCCGGGAAATATTCCCAGTTTTGATCCACACTGGGCCGCCCTCTGAACGTAAACAATGTCTCAATTGTCCTCCCTCTGCGCAGAGTAAAACGCATCACTGCCGATAGAACGTCCACACAAAAGACATCTTACAACTGTCCGGGACGGTTGTCACTAAACAGAGCCCAGGCACTGAAAGAGTGAATTACTCCAATGTTCAGCACGCAAGGAATATAACAAGTCAACGAAATGTAGTTTAGACTTCGTCGACCCAAGTGCCAACTCGCTAAACGAAAGATTCACATGGAAGTGTGTCACAGTTTGTTCACGCTCTAGGAGGGAAGAGCACACGCAGTTTCCCTTGCACCAATGCAAACGCCTTTAGCGGAGAGTCCTTGCAGTATCAACGAACTATCCCAGGTGATCCGAAATCAAGATATGTCCGATCGTGATGCCTCTGCCAAGGCTTCTTTTGAAAATCCCTTGCGGATGCCTTTTCCAGGTTGCGGGTAGATTTTAGACAACGTTTGATGTGTTTTGGCCAATGCCATGTCCATCTTACTGGGCTTACTCTTGGACAAGGGCAAACGCATGGCATCATACAATCGCTCTGTGGCCGCATCCCAAGTCAAGCGGTGTGCATCATTCTTCGAGAGCGGCAATGGTTCCCGTTCCAACGCATGCGTGACAGCCTTTGCAAACTCCTCAGTGGTGCGGTATGTTGTACAATTCGGAAACGACGCGAAAAAGTCGTTACTCGGATGTTCCAAGCATACCACAGATTTTCCCATAGCCAACGCTTCCGCCGTAGCCGTACACACGACATCACTGCGACTAGCATTGACAAAAACCTTATAGCCCTGCAAGTAACTGCTGGCCGGATCAGCCACTCTCGCGTCAAAGGTGACCGCAGATAAGCCCGGCTTGGTGTCAATTTCCTCCTGCACAGCTTCAGCATCTGGCCCTGCTCCAAAAAAGTCGATTGGGAGAGCCTCGCCACTGGCATCGAAATGATCAGTCATGTGATCAATCAGGTCACGATAGCCTTTTGCCCACAACACTTTGCCCATGAAATAGGCGCCGCGTGGAAACGAGCCTGAGCGCTGACGACCAATATTGATAAACTTGTCGCGCACACCATGAACGTTGGAAGTTACAGAATTGGGAAGCGCTGAACGGCATCGGACAGCTTGATGATGCGATGACAATATCCACGACAAACCCAGACATTCAAAAACAACAAACCCAAAGCCAACTGAGGTCCGAAAACACCGAAATGGCGTGCATATTCGATGTAATTTGTATGGATAATACCGACGACATAATGAAACAGTTCGGTCCAGACCTTTCCCGAATGATGCCAAGTCAAATGCTCTGGCTCCTCCAAAATGCAAACATCTCTTGGCTCACCAGACTCTACGATAACATCTGTGATATTACCGACCGGCAAAATACTCCCAAAAGACTCTGAATAGGCGCCCTGATAGAACAAAATTTTCAACTGGACATCAGGCACCTGGGTATTTGCCCATTGCAAAATATGCGTTCGCTGCTGATCGACGGTATCAAACAAAGGGCTGCCACTTGCAAACAATTTGCTCTGCTCCTCCCTTGTAGACAACCACGGAACAAGCAAAGTGACATGATGACCATCCTTTGCCAAATACAGTGCTCGTAAAGCCGGGTTTACACTAGTGCCAGTCATCCAAGGCATCGCTGCAGTAGTAACAATAAGAATATGACGAGGTCCTGGCCACAAATGCGAAGCGCGGGCAAGGTCGGGGGGTAATGCGATGGATAGGTATGTGATTGTTGCGGGGGCTCGGGGATGGCATGATGAGAATCGAGATGGGTAGCCTTGACTGCACCTTTTGCCCGAAGGTCGAGTCGGATGGGGAGTTGCTTGCGGGAAAATTGCTTTGCGCGTTGTTTCGGGCGTGGATCGGAGGCATCGGCTGTACCGCGACCGAGGAGAAATAGCGAATATGCGACGGCCATTGCTACTGCGGGATGTTGTTTGTGATGGGAGGAGGGGGTGGTGTGTGTAATTGGGGCCGGTGGAGGTGGGAGTGGGGGATTGGGAGGAGGAGGAGGGGGGTTGGGGGTGTCGGTGATGATTGTGGTTGGGGTGTGTGGAGAGGGAGGGGTGGGGAGTGGAGGGGTGAGGACGGGAAGGTCGGAAACTGGAAGGGTTGTTGGTTGGGGGGATGGGGAAGTGGGAGGATTGTTGCGATGAAGAGGGGAGAGAAGGGCTGCGGCGAGGGAGGAAAACAGGGGGGCATTGTTATGAAGGGTTGGTTTTGTATTGTGTGGGTCAGCGTGTGGATGGGTGCGGGGGGTGGGGGGCGGGTCAAAGACTTTCCAATGGTTTGGGTTTGGTAAGAAAAGTGAGACAAATTGTGCAGTGGCGGAATATCTGTGCAAGAGCTATTGGCGAATGGCAATGTTGCGATTGGATTGCCAGTGATGATGCACTCTGCCATTACCTCCTCATTCCAACGCCAATACCAATTATGCTCAAGTCAAATGTCACCCCCGCTCGAGCTGGCCGTTGGAGTCGAATCCATCTTTGCTGTCCACCCTCTCAATGCTCTTGTACTGTACTGTACTGTACAATGCTGCACTGTCCACTGCAAACTGCAAAAATGTAACCGAATGATAATGCAACAGAGCTGTACAAAATATAACGTACATTTCCGTACATACTCACATTTTCAAAATTATTGGACACTTGATATTGTACAGCACTGAAGATTCAACCAATCCACACTATTTTATTGTCTACAGTGCAATGCTCTACTATTACAGTGGAGTGAATACGTAAGGAAAATGTACAGTATTGTACAGTACCGTATGAAGACAACACGTCACCGGAGCTTACACTAGCTTACATTCATTACACTGTATGAACGACTGCAAAGCCTCGTATCCGTATGGAAATAAACGACTGGCAAATCCGGTAGGATCACGCGTGTAAATCCATTCGACAAAAACTGATCCAGTTTTCAGCTCCCAATCCTCCAATTGCCGTACAGTATTATTTGATATGCTTTGGAACATAGGCAAACCTATTTTTCAATCATTAAAACACCCCAATTTTCCCCTCATTGCCGCAGTCCTTCCCCGACGCCAGCTCGACAATTGCCCTCTGCACTCCACCAACTATGGCATTCACCGCGCCGCATTTTTCCGCTTATCTTACTCTTCTCCTCACCCTTGTGCTCCCCAGCCCCAACCACTCGCTCCTCATTCATCATCCATCCACTTCCCAAGGCCAAACGCAGCGTCCCACTGGCCTCGACCACATCCTCTATCCACCCCGTGCCCTCAATTCCACACACTTGACACCGTCTCCTCTTCATCCCTTTCACACACTGCACGATTTCCCATGTCACCACATCCCCGCCAACACCTCACCCTCCCCAACAACACCTCCGTCTACACCCGTCTCGCCACCAACTCTCAAGTCTCTACCATGTTACAACTCGCCTCGCACCCTCCATTTTCCACCCCCTCCATCCCAATCATCGTTCTCTTTCACGGCGGTCAATCCTGTGAATGGTCACGTCAAATCATTCCCATCTGGGCCCAAGTAGCCCAACGTATGATGCCGATATGCATGGTTGCCGTTGATGGACGACGCTATTCCCTGGTCAATTACAATTTAATCGTCCTCGGCTTTCCCACAATCTTACGTGTGCAAAACAACCGAAAGGCAGAAGTGTATCGTGCCCCACGCAACGTAAAGCGCCTTACGCAATGGGTGGTCAAAGTTACGGGCGTGGCACCAGAGCAATGGCAACATATCGACGACACGCCACTTGCCCATGTCGAATGGACCGAGGATGGCGAAGAGCGCGATTGGTACTTGTGGGTGCAAATCTCGTTTGTGGAATCAATGTTATCGGCGCACTTGTTCGACTCGCGCATTGGATTCGAACAAGGTGGCCAAAGGAAGGCTGACCCTACTTTTTGTGCATATCCAGCATATCCAGCCTTGAGGATGCTGCATGATACGCATGGTTGATATGTAAACATGTGGTTGCAAGAGATGCCGTGTGGATGCGCAGTCTATGCGGATCAACTATGTAGTCGCAGATATCAGAGGAGATTTGAGCGCTACGCTGTAATGGGGAAGACACTGCACACTGCTGTTCGGCACTGTACTGTCTAGTCTATGATGGCGACGCAATGCGCTTGTCGCACATACTGTACAGTACAGTACAGTACAGTACAGTACATTGTACAGTAGATGGTACAGAAACATGTCTAGTTGAGAGACTGTGCAATGGTAGTCTTGTACAGTACGTTAACTTTGGCTCATTCTGAACCGTAATGCTGTGGATTCGGATGCACTTGTTTTTCCAATTTAATAATCTTTAGAGCGAATCAAAAACCAGTAACGGGATAGGACTTTTCGGTTGTAAAAAAAATCATTCTGCAAGCATCGCCACTGCCACCATACGACGGATACTGCACATATTCTCCACACGGTCCGAAAAAAAATCGCCGAGGCCACCAACCAAAATCCGCCACCACTTGATGCCTCCTCAGCCCCATCCACACCATCCACTACACCCTTGCCTTTCATTCATCCACTTGGCAATTGCCTCACCCAACCGCCAACATCCAACACCAACCAAACCACTCCATCCATACCTCCCTGACCCAAAATACACCATCTTTCCTCCTCCGCAACATTCCGCTCAAATCCCGTGCTCCTCATCTTCACCTCCCGCCCTCCGCCTGCATCCTCCCATCCGTCCACATTCGCCCCCATCTCAAACCCCACCGCTCAAACCTTCTTGCCCCCCTCCCCGAAAACCATACCATCGCCATCATTCTCGCCGCAATGAAACCACTCGTGTCCGCCGCCGCGGCCGCCCTGCTTCTCGTAGGCGGGCGTCGTAGCGGCGGCGCACCCCCCAATCCAACCCCACATACCCCACCCCCTGATGACGATGACCAGGACCACTCCACACTTGACACGGACGTGCAAACTGAAACTACTTTGTCAAATCACTTGCCGGTGAAACGCTTTTCCATTGTGCATCCGAAATTGACCATCCTGGACCAACAATTGCAACCGCATCAGTGGGATTGGAGTAACCCGCCAGATGATTCGTCCATTTGGACAGCCACTGCTGCGTGTTGGGTGGCGCCTGGCAGAGGGCGAAGGATGTTCGGGAGGGTGTTGGCGGTGTCAAGGAACCAAAGGATGCCATTGAGGTTTTGTCGGCCGCGTTGAGGGGCTTGAAGGTATTTGCAGGCTCGGATCATCGCGATGATGAAGGCATGCGTGATAGGGACAGTGATTCGGGTTATGATGTTAGACCTTTGATTGCCGTCACTATCGGTGTGACCCTGTTTTTGTTGACCCGAACGCAAAAGCTTTCGCGAAGGGTGGAGGTGGTGGAGGAGCCTGACGATTCACGCCAATTGGATTACTCGGTGGTGTCGGATTTGAGGGGACGGTGCAGGGATTGTTATTGTTACCACGGCCGCATTACCGTGGATGACGGGCACGGCGGTGAATCCGGTTTGAGGGCCGTGTATTTGGCGAAGAGGGGACATCATGTAACCTTGGTTGTACCATGGTTGGAAAGTGAGACTGATCAGAGGACGGTTTATCCGGGAGGGGTGCTGTTTCATGGAAAGGAAGAACAGCGGAGGTTATTCACAACTGGATAAAGGAGCACGGGGAATCGGTCGAGGTTTGTATCCGGTTTTATGAGGGTGTTTATTCGAAGGAATTTGGCAGTATTTTGCCGCTAGGAGATATTACAAGTATGTTTGGGGGTGGATGGACTAGGGATGTCTGCGTGTTGGAGGAACCGGAACACTGACGTGGCATCACACGGGAGCGAGATGGACCAGCTTGTTCCGCTTTGTTGTGGGCGTGGTCCACACCAATTACCTAGAGTATGCAAAGAAACATGGAGTCTTTGGACCGCAGAGGGCTTTGTTTCTGAGCTTCTTGAACAAATGGGTTTGTCGCAGCTATTGCCATCGGGTAATCAAGTTGTCGGACGCTGTACAAACTCTGCCGCACTCGGTGACTTCCAACGTCCACGGTGTGCGGGACCGTTTCATAGACATTGGCAAGGGACGTGCAGGAAAGCCTTTTGAGAACGGCGCGCTACTTCCTTGGTAAGGTACTTTGGGCAAAGGGCTATCGACAATTAGTCGACTTGATGGATGAGCACTTTGCGCGAACGGAAGAGCGACTGCCGATCGACTTTTTCGGCGCGGGGCCGGATTTGGACGCGGTTAGACGACGGGTGGCGGACAGCTATGGATTAAGCCTGGTTCAAATTCACGGCCTGGTGGTTGACCACGCTTCAGAGTATCTACAAAGATACAAGGTGTACGTGAATCCCTCTAAAAGCGATGTCGTGTGCACAGCAACTGCAGAGGCATTAGCGATGGGCAAATTTGTGGTGTGTCTAAAGCATCCTAGCAACGAGTTTTTTTCCACATTTGATAACTGCCTTATCTATGAGACGCCGGAACAGTTTTCAGCGCAACTTGCGTACGCTTTAGCTAATGAGCCCAAACCGTTATCAGAGGAGGACGCCTTTCGATTATCATGGGAAGCGGCGACTGAAAGATTCTACGACGCATCATTCATTCCGTCACCGCCAGCTGGACGGGGTGTAGATTCTGCCCTCGCGCTGACGCACAAGACGATTTGCTCAACTCTAGTGACGCCGCCGGCGGACAGTGCTGTCGGGAGAGATATCGTGTGGAGAAAGAGCGCGAGGGGAGCGTTTAAGATTGAGAAAGAGCCGTGCCAGAAATCGAATAGTTTGACAGTTCCGTAGTGAAAAATCTGTGCGAGACTCGTGTACAATAAAGAGTGGCTTACCTTTACGATGACCGGTGTAATTAGCTGGCTGTGCAGAGTGGAGTTTGTAACTATTTCACTCCGTGTGATGATTTGTCTCGCCGTCCAAGGTAAATATGCAGGATATGTGCACATGGAATGTTGTCACTTCATGGGGGCTTGAGAAGAGACAAGGCGCGTTGAGGCTGGAAACCGAGGTCACCCTCTGCCCTGTTCGCAAAGGCGCGTAGCAGACGGTACTGAAAGCGGGGATCGGCCATTGCAATATCCTCACGACTAGCGCGCACAAGAGCAGACAACGAGAGCGTCTCGGCGTCAACCGCGGCCAAAATGTCTGCACGATGGATGTCCCTGCCGCCGACCTTTAGCCAAGCTATAGCGGCAGCGAGGACGTTGTGCACAGCGACGCGAGGTTTGATCATGAAAGTCGCATTGGTGCGCGAAGAGCGGAAAGCACGGTAGCAGAGTCGGATTGTAGAAAGATGGGAGAGGAAGCGAGGGAGGACATGCGAAGAGTGAGGAAGCGGTCGCAGGCTCGTTGCAGACGGAGAGCGGAGTACATTTGTGCGGGTATGGATTGAGAATGTTGTCGATTGAAAGGGCGGATATAAGAAGGGAGTCCAAAAAGTGGGGAAGGTGGGATTCCGATCTCGTAACGGCGGATGAAGGAGGAAATGGAAGTGTGAGATTCGGACGCAAGGTTAAAGGTTGGCCGTAGATGTGGGAGAGGATTGGACGGAAAATATGCGGGGGTGTGTCGGGGAGATGGACCGTGTTGGTGCGAGGTTCCAACATGGAGAGAAACATGGCATGAAATACAGGGGAAGCGGCAGAAAGGATGGCACGGTGACATGAAAATGGTGTTGTGGGCCATTATGGTGACATCTGAAAAGGTGGAATCGGAGAGGAGATTGGACAGGATGGTGGAGGGGAGGTGGGGCGGAAAATAGGTGCGTGTTGGAGTGGAGGGTGATGATGGAGCGTCATCGCAGGAGGGGGAAGGAGGAGAGATCGTGACTGATGGGAGGGGCGGAGTTGGGGGAACTGGACGGGCGCACCGTCGAGGTTGGAGATGCGTAGGTTGTAAGGTGGGGAGAGAGTCGGGCTGCTTGTTGGTGGGAGTCCATGGCAAGCAAAGGGCGGGAAGGAAACAAGGTGGCTGAATGCAACATATGTACAGTACAGTACGGTAGTGTATCGGTAGAAGTGAAATGGCGGAGTACACAACGTATGATATGAGATGATTCATCGCGAGGCCAAGAAAAGAGAATTTGGGGGGAGATTGAGCGGCGTTTTAAATTTGTAAAAAATTTTGTGGACGGGTTCTCTATTTCAGGACAAGTGATTACTGGATCGAGTTGATCGTGTGAATCGGATTGTGCGGATTGGATTTGAACTGGCTCTAGATGTATCTCTCGTAACCAGTGAAAAAAAGGCAGGTGTCACATGGATAGTTGGATTGTTCTATTCCGCGGCATATCGAGTAGCATAGCCACAATGTGACTGGATTTGAACATTAGACTTTTAATGCAATGGAATTGTAAATTGGCACTACGGCTCACTTCCGCTTCCGACTGTACATGGTTTTGTAGGAACTTTGTGTGGCTCCGTACTGTACAGAATGATTTGACATTGTGCAGTGTTGGAGTGTTGGGTGCGATGAGGGCATTTGTACAGTACTTGCCTCGGAAAGTACGGTAAAAGTGCCTCAAGGGCTCACAAGGATGCCCGTTACAGCAATCTTGCAATATTGTTTTATTAGACTGTGGTAGGTAAAATCATGATGCAAATGCAAACTGCAGAATGCAAAGCACAAGCGGCATCAAATGCAATCCAGTGGTTTGGAGCGGATAAACTCATTTTCAGTGGTTTGAGCGAAGACTGATAATAATGTAAGCAAACTGACGATTAAAAGGCGCTATGATGTCCTCTTACCACGTTGGAACATATGGAGAATTCCAGGGCGAAAACGCTCAACTGATCCCACCTTGCTACCTGCTCGCTTCCTTTCTTTCCACTGTACCGTTTTGGTACAATGCAGAGGGCTTGACGATTGGCTCCTCTTGGACAATAAGCAAACCGCTCTTTCGCACAAATTTATCAATCGACAATGTTGTCGAGAACCCGCCGTTTGTCCTTCAGCCCCCCCCCTGTTGCGCAGTTTCTCAACGTGTCGACAGTTCACCGCCCATGTAAGACTTTCTGAACTTGCGCAACCAAACTTTTCTTCACCCCTTTCGTAATCGCCTATCACATTACAGTGTTCACCGAGTCCCAACAAACGCATTTTACCATATTCCGAAATATCCTACGTACGCAACAACATCATTATCAAGGGTGCAATGTGCTCACAACCACGATATGTACCTCCCCAATAATCAAACGCCAGAATATTTTAACCAAAATAGCCATTGAATTTTTTTTTGACTGACGATTGCAAAAAGATACCGCGAAATTGTTTCCCACTCCCCACGCTCATCCTAATAAAAAACGAGCCCCTAAAAACGTTGATCTCACCGCGGCATTTTCACTAGCCCCATCTCTGTTACTCGACATCACCATTCATTTTGTTCAGTTGTGGCAATGTTCGGGGCAAGTAAAATGCACCCCTGTCTTTGCAATCGACCAATGAAACACCACCAAGCACAAGCCATCCTCTGGCCCCCGCCAAAATCAAGTCCAACCAAAACTTGGACCTGACTTATGACCTGATCAAAAGGCCATCTCCATAATCCATTATTGAAAATTTTCGTTACAACGCGCCCTTTGTATCCCGATGAACCGTAAAACAAGCTGCCTTCCCATAACACCAAAAACCGTGGCCACATTCGTCTTCCTCGCCAACCGCCGCCCAAATGCCCCTATCCCGCATCTCCATGCCCCACTTACCCACTTATTCTGCCCATCCCACACCCGCTTCCATCCTTTCACCCCGCATCTTTAACGGCCACCAACCCCACCTTTTCCCCGCTCTGCCCATCCCTCACATCGCTGCCCCTCTCTCAACCGAACAACATCCACCTTTTCCGAACAAATACCTACCCTTTTGCAAACATCCCACCCGTATTCCCCAATGCCTCGCCAGCTTCCCACCTAGCCCCCCTCTCTGGTCACCTGGTCCACTTCACCCCCCATCAAAATGGCCACACTCCCCCCCACCCCAATCCCCCACCTCTTCCCACTCCAACCCCAACTCCATCTACCCCGCCTCTTATGCCGCCTTCTTTGCCCCTCGTACTCACAAATTTGACTGTCGACTTTCGGCTCCCCGCCTCTCCCGCCAACCTTCTCTCAGTCTTCCCCACCTCTTCCGAGCAAGCTCGTTCTCACCGTCGCATCGCCGGCCTACTCGGACTTCTAGTCGGTCTTGTTTCGCCCTTATCGGGTTTTCTGTCGATCAATTGACACGAGGCCTCACCTTTGCCGTCTATCGAGCAGTCGACCCTCTTCTACGCGACCGACTCTTCTGGCCCGCCTTGCTCTTGTTTGTTGCCTTGTCATGTCTCTTTGTTCT
The DNA here is from genome assembly GCA_002205965.3 of Kappaphycus alvarezii. NCBI lineage: Eukaryota > Rhodophyta > Florideophyceae > Gigartinales > Solieriaceae > Kappaphycus > Kappaphycus alvarezii. Next base: position 268,561 of record NADL03000463.1, read on the forward strand.
CGTCGCAGCCTGTATGGTCGTATACATCGCCCCGTTGGGAGCAGGTAGTGGTATTCCAGAGTTGAAGAGCTACTTGAACGGCGTCCGCATTCCAGGCTTCCTGGCACTCAACTCTCTGTTTGTCAAGGCGGTTGGCATTTGCTTTTCCATTTCCTCAGGTCTTATATGTGGTCGCCAGGGACCAATGATTCATGCAGGCGCCATTACCGGCGCTGGCTTGTCTCAAATGGCCACCAGTCGATTTGGATGGCGCATGAACAGGAAGCTCATGCGGTTTTTGAGGACAGAGATGTGGAAGCGAGACTTTTGTGCCGTGGGCGCCGCTGTCGGAGTCGCTGTCGCGTTTGGGTCACCTATGGGTGCGTGGATGTGGGTGTATGAGGAGGCGTGTACGCATTGGACATGGGATTTGGGTATCATTACGCTGGGGGGTTGCCTGGTAGGAGCTGTTGTGGTTAGGGTCTTGAATTATGTCGCCGCGGGACTACCGGGTGGTGGGTTTGGGGCGTTTACATTGACCCAGTTTGGAAAGCTGGTGACACCGTTTGGGGAACGGTGTTTCCCTTGAAAGGACGTTCCTGGGTTTTTGTTCCTTGGTTTACTCGGGGGTGTGGCCGGCGCGTTGTTGCCGCTCATCAAAAGGATTACTTTGTTTCGGTACAAACGTGTAACAAGGCCAGTGCCGAGGATTTTAGAGGCCGTGGCCATAGCGCTACTTACTGCGGTTTTGAGAATGGTAATTCCAAGACTTGCAAATGATTGCCGCCCGTAGATGAAGACTTGAAGAGCGTACTGGCGTCGGCGCCTCTTGGCGACTACTCAGAGGTTTATGTGTGAGGAGGGCGAGTTTTCGGGCTGGGCGGCTGTGTTGTATAACCCGACAGACACCGTTGTGAGAGGATTGCTGTTTGCAAAAAGTCGAACTTTTTCCTGCAGCTGGGGTTTCCATTGCACTGGCGTACTACTTTGTTTCATTGTGTGGACCTACGGAATTGCGGTACCAGCGGGAGTATTCTTTCCAGGCTTTTTGTTGGGCAGCGTATACGGGAGGCTAGTAGGAATTATAGTGCAAGCCATGTTCCCCGGGCGAGCAGATGTGTCCCTGACAGGATATGCCTTCATCGGGTCGATATCTGCGTTAGCTGGGTTAACACGGACTATTTCGGTCGCAGTCATTGCTCTTGAGGCGACCGGGGGTAATGATGCGTCGTTTGCCGCAGTACTAGTGGCAATTGTCGCCAAATTGGTGGGTGACTTTTTCTACTCGAAAGGGATATACGACTTGCACATTGCTCAAAGGAATTCCTTTCTTGAGTTCCAATGTACCCAAGGTGGAGATTTACGCCAAGTTGAGGGTTTCAGACCTCATGGAAAGTTCTGTCATCGGTGTTCGGCGGTTGTCGCGAATATCTGGACTGATGCGAATGCTGGGGACGAATGACCACCATGCGTTCCCCGTTTTGTGAAACTAGCGTCGGACAAGAATTGGACTGACAAAAAGTGGAGGGAGATGATGCGGAAGACTTTGAAGACGACATGTCACGGTCGGAAACCTCGTGATGGAAGAAGAAATGGATAAGAATGGGTCTGGCTGGCAGACAGATCACCAGCCAAGGTCGCAAATTATTACGGCGAGTCATGCGGGAATGCAAGCAAAAATTTACGGTGACGGGGCAACACGGCTGGTGCAAATGACGGAGCGTGGGGAGGTACATGTGATTGCAGAGACGCCTAAAGGACGAAACAGGCACTGGATTGGGCCCAAGCACGCACCTTTACGTCAGTCCCAAGCGGGAGCGAAGAAAGTAGAAGCGGAAGTGGAAGCGGGGATGCAAAAGATGAACGTGAGGTCGCTAACGACGTTCCAGATTATGAGCTCATGGGTACAATTGATCGGGGACTTTGCTGGCTGTTATTAAGCATGAATGTGACCGAGAGGAGGGGTTGCGCGAAAGGCGGAAATGGACAGAGAGGATTACGATGCGGCATGGCCAACGGAGCCAGGTTAAAAGGGCGTGGGGAGGAGTTTGGTTATGGAGAGGGTGCGAAGATTAGGATTAGAAGATCGGGTCGTTGATTTGAGTTTCCACATCGATCCGGACCCATTACTTATGACGGATCGGGCGAGGTCAATGGCGGCGTACAAATTATTCCGGGGAACTGGTGCTCGCCATATTTTGGTGACGAACATGAGGAGTGGCAACGTGTGTGGGATCGTGACGAGGAAGGATGTACTTACCCGGGAGCGTGCAAGAGGTCGCGAATCGTTTACAAGACGTATCTACTCAGTAGCTGTATAGGAGGGAAAACCGTAGCAGGAGGTGATAGAAAGTTTTAAAGAAGGTTGATTTGACGCTCTTCTGTGCACGTACCAGGAAGAATTGTACTGAATGTTAAACGTGTCCTCGGCTGTCAAAGTCCAAATCTTAGGAGGCGATAAAATTTTGGCGCAACGCATTTTAGTTGAATCAAAGAGCTGTAGCTCAACCAACATCTACTAGCGGTAAGGTTCCATAACGCAGGTGATGTCAACGAAGCTTTAATCATCTTGTTTGACCTTAAGACTCGAGTTCTGCGTGTGTTGGGTGCGGATTGGTCGAGTCTAAGGTCGACTCTCCGAAACAGCAAGTTCCAAAGTCTTACCAGCTTTTTGTTGAGATCAACACGACGACATTGCATTGCACCTTATTCAGACAATAATCTGTTGGCAGCAAGCCGACTCCGTCTCGAGGACAATAGAAGTCACGCTACATGCACTGGCACAGCCGTCTTGTTCCTTTGTCAATCTCGCTGAGAGCCAACAATCTGAAAATGGGCAGCAGTCTTCTCTTCCACACCTATTTCCCTGAAGCCGCTTCGCAAAGTGCTTCCCCGCTCTTTTTGCACCTCATTTTTTCAAACTACAGCTTCTCTCCCTCGCATCTGCTCCCAGTCACGATTTCATGCTTCAACACAGCCCCACCTTCCCATACAGTGACGTACCGCGGTACATCCTTCTCTGTTCCTCACAACGCCGTTCTCCGTGATGTTCTCCTTAGTTTTCCAAAACCCTTCATAACGGTGGTCGCCTCATCACCTGCCGTGGTCTCGGTACATGCGGCACCTGCGCCGTGGCTGTCAGCGGTGGAGCAGTCTACCCCTCATTGCCGTCGTGGCGGGAGAGAGCACGGTTGTCCTTTCCGCCCCATCGCCAGGAAAAGAGCATGGAAAAGAACTTAAGACTAGCATGTCAAGTACGTGTGAGGGGAGACTTGGTGGTGGAAAAGTATGACGGGTTTTGGGGGCATGGGGATTGCAAGCTGGATTAATGCTGGGACTAGGGTGGTCCCATTGGGAATGACCTGTATCGCCATTGAAGTAGCTAGTTGATGTTGTTGTGCTTGCGTTCGGATGGTAGAGGAGATTCATCTGACCAACTTGTGATGTTACCAATACGATGCATGTAACGAGTGCTGGTTAAAGTGCCACGCCGTTGTACGGCACAGTAACAGTGCGATACCAATCGGGGCAGGTTGTTTCCTGTCCAACCGAGGCGACAAAAATAAAATTGCATGTGCACAACTCTCAAAGGTTAGTCACAACTCACTCTATCGGTTTCGAGGCAAAAACCACCAGCATGATACATACCTCTAGCAATATGTGTTGATTCGGTTTGATGGTTTCGCCTTGCCACGGCCCGACCATGCGGTAGTAACGACACTCCCTGCCCTCAAAAGCATCGTATGGCGGAACTAAGACATCAAATACGGCAGTCCACTCGGCGGTATGGAATGAGTGGACATTGCCCCACTGAGGCGTTAGGACTCTTGTCTGTCCAGCTGGCGTAAACTCCACCCCCTAGTGACACAATCGCCAGCTTCATGGTTGACGATATCAAAACTGCGAACTTCCAAACGCCCCCAAAGGACCTTGGACACAACAAACATGTTTCTGTGATCATGCAATGGCATTTCAAAGCCGGGAGGGAGAATAAAGACAGCCATGGTGCATGCGGGGGTTTCAGTAACAGGAATGTAGGAGATGGCATCTGGAAAGTTGACGAAATTGTCCAGGTGGACGTTAAGATCGTAGGCAGATATAGAGCTGACCAGAGACACTAGGTTTTGGAGTTGGGAGTTAGACAAGGAAGGAGTAGATGCTGCGGAGAAGGGCCTGACGGTTGAATTGAGGAAAAAATGGACGCGGTTGGAGACGGCTTAGTGGCTTGGCGAGCGAGATTGATGATTCTACGGAGGGCACACATGGAGATAGGTTTGGAGACAGGGAATTTCGATAAGAGAGGACGTCGGGGAGTGTTGGGGTGGAGGAATTGGGGCGAGGGGGCGAGGGGAGCGGCGCGAGAAAGGCCATTTGACGCGAAAACCTTTGCAATGGATGGGGAGGTGGACAAGCAGCCGCTTAAGCCATCCCTGCGAAAACTAGCAATTAATGGCCCCGATTCAATAATTCAATAACACGGAACAGTGAACCATCCCGTATACGTCGCATTGTACAGTACAGAAAGTACTGTACTGTACTGTACTGTACTGTACTGTATTATACAGGCTATGTGCTCGGTGTTTTCCACTTAGAGCAGCCATGACATGACTGACAGTAAGCCAGGTTCTAATTTGGCAGTCCGTACTGTAAATAGAGCTACATACTGTACTGTACGTGCGGTGCAGTACAGTGTGTTTTCAATTTGCAGGACGGCGACTGTAAGGAATAACACATGTACCCGGTTCATGTGAGAGTTTACGCTTAAGAAATTCAGGAAGCCAGAATTTCACTAAGCAAAATTATAAAAACTCATAACTGAAATTCTGTAAATTCTCGCAGGCTCCGTACAGTAGATTACGCAGTAACCGCAGTGACCAGATATGAGTATTACATGGCAAGGCCTTTGACCTCATACATGAGGACATCGGGGGTACGATCGTCTGCAGGAAACAGCACTCCACACCACGATGACGAAGGGAAGAATAAAGGACTTCACAAAGTCTAGCTGTCAACTAAGGGCATGGAGGTGGAGAGTCGCGTTGATCTGTCTCACGAAACGCCGTTGTACACAACCAAATACGGCATCTACGTCATCCAAGGCAATCATGACAGTCGTTTATAAGGCATTCGACAAGAACGGATTTAAGGAATCTCCTTAGAAGGAGCAACAGGATCAGCATATCAAGCTTTTCATTCAACTTTAATGGCTTAAGTAATGCTGATTCCCTTCGCCTTTTTAGATTTGAGAAAGAACATATTGCAGTGATTGAAAAGATTGTTGCATGGCCAGCAATACAAACGTCAACTCGCCGAAACCGTTACTCGGTGAATGGTTTACTGATCTTATGTGTGGTTCTGCGACGCTTAGCAAGTCCAGCCCGATGGTGTGACTTAGAACTTTTGTTCGGCAAGCACAGCTCTCAACTGTCTGAAATATTTTGGGAGGGAATAGAATGGATCTTATCAACCTGCAACGGGATTCTATCGGTCGGATTGAGCACATCGTTTATGCAACAGAGGGCTCAACTTTATGCAGATGCAGTGCAGTGCATGCTAAAACCGACGGCTTGACAAACTGCGTCGGGTTCATTGACGGAACAGTAATCGGTATAGCCCGGCCAAGTGGCAGTCATATGATGCAGCTTGTTGCCTATAATGGGCATAAGAGGAAACATTCAATGAAGTTCCAATCGGTTACTGCTCCGGATGGACTGATACTTCATGTATTCGGCCCAGTTGAAGGGAGGCGGCATGACTGGACATTGTATACCCGCAGTAATTTGGAAGAGGTTCTACCTTCGGTACTGAGTGTACAAGGTCAGCAGTTTTGTTTGTACGGAGACTCTGGATACAACCAAAGGTGGTTTATACAAGTACCGTTTGAAGGCGGAAATTTGCAGCCGCATCAAAATGCATTTAACAAGGGAATGTCGGGTGCAAGGGTTACTGTTGAATGGATCTTCAAAGATATCAAAGCGTACTTTACAACAGTAGACTTCAAACGGAAATTGAAAGTACAAGAGTCGCCAGTCGGATGCTTGTACCTTTCTGCGATGCTGTTTTACAATATCAGAGTTTGTTTGTATCCACCACAGACATCTGTCTACTTCAGATGCCCACCTCCCTCACTGGAGAGATACACAGCTTGCAGAGTCACAACATGATTAAAAAACAAACAATCATCTTTACTATTTTGAGCGCGGGCCCGAGGAGCGAGGACAAAGTCCGCAGGCGCTGAGTCCCAGCGAAGCGCGCGCGAGCGGAAACCAGAGCATTTCAAATGCAATACTGCAATTTCGCAGTAGTAACTTGAGCCGAAAAGCTCGCAAATCATCGTTTTTCTACTTCTTCAAGAAAGCCTCAATCATGAGCTTAAACTTCTCCAATTCCAGCTTCTGTGAAGCTTCCAACTCTCGACGACGCTCAGTTCTATCATTTTCGCGCTCGGCAACCTCAACTGCGAGACGCTCGCGTTCAAAATTGAGGCGTTCCCTATCAACCTCAACACGAGCTAGATCAGCATCTCTCAAATGGACAGCAAAACGATCCATCTCTCCAAACGCTAAACTCTCCCGTGTTGTCCTTGGCGCTTTGCGCGACGCCCACCGGGAGATGCAGAGTCCTCGACAGGACTCTCCTCATCCGAACCACTTCCTTTACCTCGATTGGTAGCCATCATCATCAACTCTCTCCCGACTCTCTCCTTCTCTGCATCAACTTCTTGAGCAGCCTTCTTCTGCATTCCCTTCTTCATTTCCTGGTCATCTCTCGCTTCCTTCATCGACATTAGCAGCTCGTCCATCTCACCAACCTCTCCTCCCACCCCCGACCGCAACTGGTCGCGCCTGTCAGACTTGTCGAAGGCCGCTTGCAGTCTCTTGTACCTATCCTGTGCGCACTTTGCAGTCACTTTTTGGTGACTTTAGGTTGCCATTTACACGTTCCGCCACCACTCGAACTGCTTCAAAACATTCCCGTACGGGGCAACATGTGCTTTTGCAGCGGCAACCTCCCGTATGATTATCAGATCTTCCTCTGCCGTAAAGCGAGAATGTCTGCCTTTCTTTTCCTTTTCAACGCTCTGCACGGGAGAGTTGTGAGCTGGCGAAGCAGTTACAGCCGGTACAACCTCTGCTCTTGGCCATCGTTGTTGAGTTGCCCTGCAGCTGCATCAGCCGTGTTAATGACCGGTTCCGATTGAATCGGATCTTGGAAAATAGGTTCCGGGGATGCACGCAACGAGGGCGTACGCGGTGGTCCGACCAGGTGATTAGTAAGCATGGAGGTTTTGGATTGGGTGGAAGAGATGTGGAAAGTGGGTTGGAGACGAGTATTGGGTGAGTGGCGGATGTGTGAGGTATGAGTGTGGGGTAGAATAGGGCGTGGGGTGGGGTGGGGTGGGGGTAGAGGGGGGGTTATGGTGGAGGTTAGGTTGGGGGTTGAAGGGGGTTGGGGTGAGTTGAAGGGGAGGTTGGGGTGGGAGTTGGGGTGGGGGGTTGAGGATACTTTGAGGCACATCCTTCCCGCGAAAACAATTTCGCATGACTCCTCACTAATTAGTGCGATTTCAGCATTGATTGTCATAAGAGTCTCCCAGATTTCTGCAATACATTACAGTTTATAATTTTTTGACCACAAGTTAGTCACAATCAAAGCTGAAAAGTGGTGGCGTAATCTCTCTATGGTGGGTTGAACGTTTATTGAAGGGACCCCCAATAAAGGGCGAAAGATTGGGGTGTTTTTAATGATTGAAAAATAGGTTAGCCTATGTTCCAAACCGCATCAAATATTTAGTACAAGTGGTCGGCATGGGGTAACCAAGAAACGTAATTAATCCGGTTCAAAGTCGCTAGAAGGCTGGCAGGCGAACGAAAAAAGCGAACCTCGTATTTTGGGCGAGTACTGTGAGGAATAAGCGGCGGTATCGCTCTGGGCTTGGGTACTTCATTCAGTAGCATTAATCGGAAGCTGAATCCTTTCACCCTACATACCTTCGATTTCGCTACGCTTCAGTTCCCCCTGGTGGGAAGATTGGGAAGTTCTCTGAGGAGGTTGGGCGGAACTTCCACCTATATTCACTTACCGCGGCTCCTGTGTTCTTGCCAACCCTTCGTCAGCATGGTGGGTTGTGTACTGCGCGAGATGGGCAATATAGGTTGTGTGCTCCATTTTATGGAGGCCTTCGGCACCTTTCGCTTTTGGTGGATTCCGCCTCATGTTCGAACAGCCCTTGAGATACTCGGGCCGGACGTTCTACGGATTCTTCTCGAAGAGGTAGGGTTCGAGGATCGGGCACACATCACGCAGGCAATGTGCTAAACAGAGTGGGAACGGGTTCCGTCGGGAACTAGTCAACGCGGTAGCTACAGTTGTTATAGATACTGCCGGTCGCGAACAAAGAGGGCAGGGGATTTCACCTGATACGATCCGTAGGCGACGAAGGTGATTGGGGATCCGAAGCTCTGGTCCGTCGAGTGCAGCGACAAAGTATGCTACCGGACATAGTTCGATGCCCTACAACGCCTCCTTCGACCAACATGCGGGAACAAGGGACTTCTGTGAACCGCGAAACCTTTCGTATATAGAGAAAGCAGCGGAACAGAGGAGGAGTCCAGCTCAAGCACCCAAAATCATGGAAGTTGAGAGTAGAGAAGATGTAGTAAGCGCTGCAGACAGTGTTCAGGAAACGGAGGAAGGCGGGGTCCAGGAGGGTGAGCAAAGGACGGGCTTAACTCGAGGTCGAGGAGTATCAGGTATACCTCCGACTGCGAAAGCACAAGCGGGAGAATCTCAAAGATCTGAGGTTATCATTCTTTCATCCGACGAGATCTCCCCGTCTCCTAAAAGGCTCAAGTTTTAGTACTACTAATACAGGTCATCCGTAGCCGGGAAGGGCTCACATAGTACGCAATCACGACGCTCCGGGGCACAAACGAGGGCTCATTGTCGTGGTTGGACTAGAGCGGAGGCTCTTAGATCTTCAACGCGTTACTCCCGCCTCGCGGAGGGTCACTCTTACGATTCTTCCTCAGCTTTGTTTGACCAGGGAGTGGCATGGAAATAGGCTTCCGCGACCATGCTGGTAACAAAGATAGTAGATGAAACCCAACCTTCTCCACGGAAGTGCGGACAGACAGGGTAACACCCGACTTCCGTCAACGTCGTTAAGAAACTTTCGGCATCCATCTTGTCACCTATTGGGGTTAGTTAGTGGGGCTAGTACAGTACCAACTCTGGTCGGCCAGCTTCGTGACGCAATCATGAAGGCGCGCATTCAGATCATCAGTGGGGAGGAAGTGAACGTTCTATCTGCAATCATGAGTCCTGAAATTTAGCCCTAGGATCGAAGTTTCTTCTCTGCGGAGGCTTGGCGGGTCATTCATTACTTTGTTGTTCAAATAGCTTGAGATACAGCTAGCCGTTCTTCCATGTTCTGTAAGGGAAATAAGTAATAGTTTGATCTTTTTTTGAGGAAGTTGGCAGAAAAGCAACCGGCGAACGGGTAGATCTTCCACGACACTGCCCCCTACCGATGGATAATCAGCGAAATGTGCAAATCCCAACGACATTAAATAATTGAAAGTCATATTTTTCAACAATATGCTGAAAGTTTTGGGAAGTTCCCGTTTCACTTCAGTGAGCCCTTTTGAACTTGCTCCCGGTGTGACCTTTTGCAAACCTCCTAGTGGTACTGTCCGTGTTGGCCAAAAGGGAATAAGTTCTCCGTTGAAATCTATCTTTTAGGCCTGTAATTCATCCCCTTCTGTAGATTGGAACATAATTGATAAATTCCGAATTATCTTGAGGATTTCATCCTACTTGAGCAGTTTCCACTCCTGATTGTAGGGGCAGTTTATACTTCCGAAAGTACTGCAACTCCTTGCTCCTCGGAAGCGCGGATACTTGTTCCCAAGTTGCCTCAGAGATGGGATAGCCGGTCCAGTGGACGCGAAACAACAGCTCCTCGTCTTCAGCTAGACCGTGTGATAAAATGTTCTCGATGACATATTCCCGACTCGGGAATTCTGGCTTTTGCACCATAACTTCGTATTCCCTTGACTGATGCCGAGTCTGCGGGAGTAGTTGGGTGTCACCGTCGTTCTCTTCAGATCGCTCGTCTTTGTTAGGGGACTCTTTCCTAGCGAGTGGCCTGCAAAGGATGGAGAAGGCCTCGCCTGGTCTCCGCTTTTATCCTCTAAGGGAGGAATTGTTTCTTAGATACCGTCAACTTCATGTTGTAATCCAAAGCCTTGAGCGAGTCTTTTACTGCATGAGTTATTGGTTCTTCTCTAATTTCACTGAATATAAGTTCAAGAAGCCCTTTTGACAACGAACTACCTTCGGTGATTTCACTTGAGTTTATTCGCGTTATGATGGCTGGGGTGATGTGATCCGTTTGGTGCTGTTCTAGTGTAGGCTTCACTTGCTTCAGATGGGCCTTTTTTTTCGTCACCTCAGGTTATTGGTGCAGTTTCGACTCGGTCGCGCGATAAACGCTCTTTCTTGTCTCCAATATCGATCAAACAGTGTTACAAAAGAGTATTGTTGCTAGCGATGCCTTGGCAACCGTTTAGTCGCCCTGCATTTCAGACATCCGTTTATTTCAGGGTTCATGATCAATCCTGAACTCTTTCTTTTCTCTCAGTAGTATTTAAGTTTGTCTCTCTTTCTCATCATGGTAAAAGAGAGGATCATATTTTGTTTTGTCATCATCGAAACAGAGTGACCGCTCTCTCTTACAATTGGTAGCATCGCTTTTGATTTCGGAACAAGACACGTCAACTGTGCGTCGTCCAACTCGAAACCACTATCTCCAAGGGCCTTCTCCAGACACTGAACCTTCCTTGGCGCAGTTACAGCAGCAAATTAAAACGTTACAAGAAACAGTACAGCGACAAGCAGAGTTTACTCAAACGCTACAAAACGCTAACAACCAAAACAACACTGCCAGTACAGTTCAGACACCCCTCTCAGCTCCAGCTTCAAAGCTCCGCCTGTACCTATGTTCACGGGGAAACCGTCTGACCAAACTTCTGAAAAGGTTCGAAGCTTTTTTTACGCTATTACAAGTACGGAACACTTTGCAACTACTCGCCTGAGAAAATGATGGCACTGACAGAGTTTCATCTCCAAGATCGTGCAGCTACTTGGATCACGCGTCTCGAGAAGGACGACAAGAAGCCACAAAACTTGGAAGAACTTCGTACAGCTATGACTGATGAGTTCTTTTTGCACGCTAGATTGCTCAAGCTCCCGTTCAACTGGTGGAGATGAAACGCGATGACCTCAAGAATTTGGGAGATTTCATATCTAAATTTGAAGATTTACCCATGCTCTGTGGAACGCCGATTAATGAGGCGTACATATGTTTTTTCAACAGCGTTTCGCGTTCTATGAAAGGAAAATTTACAGAGGAGTTTCCAACATCGCAGCCGCTGGACAAGAATGGAAATCCCAATATGCAGGCAGCACTTGATTACGCTAGAATTCTTGAGCTCTCCACGAAAATGTCTGGAAGTCGCAGAAACAACAGCAAGGCAACAAACGTTTTGGATATGAACGACGTAACAGAAGCGAAAATTCAAACAGGTAGAATAATTACGAGAATCCGGAGATGGCAAGAAAGAAAAAGATCCAGACGCTGTCTCTTGGAGTCCGGCAGAGAAGGGCGAAGGACGCCTGTACCGTTCCGGTGACCGCTGTTGCATATGCAGTAGGAAACTGTTCAGCGATCCGAATCATCCTTGCCGTAAGTACATCGAGAAGTGCAGATAGAACCGAGATTCAAAAAATTGACCAGCCGCAAGATGGTGCGGCTACTCGAGACGGCTATGAAAAATCGTCTCCTTCACTCTTCGCCATAAATCTGGAGGAGAGGAAAGAGTAGTTATATGACGCAACGCTCGCAGAAATTCCAGTCAATACAGGATCGATTCATTTACGTCTCACAATTTCATGGCTTACAAAGACGCTATGGAACTAGGAATAGACATTGAGACTGTAAAAGATCTGGAGGTTGAGTTTGGCAATGGCCCAAAAGCGGAAGTTGTTGGATATTCCTCATCAGTTCTGAACATTGAAGGGCACCTCTCGACGGAGGACATTTACGTCATCCACATGCATGAAGACAATTTAAACCCCCTCTGATTCTTGGGAGGACGTGGCTCGAGAAGAACAAATCCTTCCATTGACTGGAAAGCAAATACGCTCACATTTACTCAGCCAGATGGGACGAGTCACACGACCAAGTCTAAGACAGAAAAGAGAAAACCAGTACTACTTTTTCAAAATGATTTCTTCCGGAAACTACCCAAGGCCATCAGGAGTGGAAAGTATGAGCTCTATGCAGTCCAATTAACCGAGACACTTGTCTATATCGTGAAGGACGTTGATTGTGCGCCTCCATTTCGTGAACTTCTTTCGGAATTTCATGACACATTTCGTGAAGAACTTCCTTAGGATCTACTACCTATACGTGGAATGGCTCTTGAGACAAATTTCAAACCAGGGGAATCCCCACCGGTCAGACCAGTGATCCGATTATCTACGTCTGAACTCAAGGAACTCAAGAAGGAACTACAGAAGCTCTTAGACAAAGGACTGACCTGTCCTTCGACATCACTATATGGAGCTCCTGTTTTCTTCGGCAAGAAGAAGAAAGAAGACCTGAGAATGGTCTGTGACTACTGTGCTTTGAATAAGATCACCATATCAGACGCCAACCCAATTCCATTCATTAACGAGACTCTTGACCATATTTCAGGAGCATCTGTATTTTCTCATATCTCATTTGTGGCTACCACCAGATGAGAATCAACGAATAGGATTGTCACAAAACAGCAATCAGGACAAGATTTGGCTCGTTTGAATGGAAAGTTTTATGTTTTGGCCTTCGAAATGCACCCGCAGTTTCTACGAGACTTCTTTCGCATCTCATTCAAGAATTGTATGGAGATTGCATGGTCTTATATCTTGGTGATATCCTGATCTACAGTCAATCCATAGAGGCTCACAAATGCCATCTGCTAAAGTTTTGTAAGATTTTGCGGAGAAACAAAATATACATCAGGCCTAGCAAATGCAAGGTCGAGGCATCAGAAGTTGAATACTTAGAGTACAGCATCAATGCAGAAGGAGTTTCAACACAAGGAATATTAGACAAGGCAATTAATGAGTGGCCGACACCAAAGTCAGTGAAAGAAGTACAACGTTTCTTAGGTCTTTCAAACTTTTAGCGACGGTTCATTAAGAAATGCGCCGCCATTTTCCGTCCAGTATCCGACTTGGTATACCAAAAAGCGTATCAATGGAATCGAGACCAACAAGATTCCTTTGAAGCTCTCAAGAAGGCAATGACCACTGCACCGGTACTTCATCATCGAAAACACGACTCTGAGTTTGTGGTCACCACAGACGCCTCGAAATATGCTATTGAAGCTACACTTGAACAGAATGGACATCTTGTGGCGATTTTGTAACATAGACTATTAGATACTGAATCCCGTTGGGATACTGGAGACCAAGAACTTCTCTCCGCAATGATCGCTCTACGTGAGCGGGTTGTATACCTCAGAGACACAAAGTTTCTCTCAGGGCGGACCAGGAACCAACCATATACTTGCAATCGAAGGCGAAGCTATCCGGTCGACAAAAGCGTTGGTTGGACGAACTAAAAAGCTTTGACTTTTGGGTTGAATACATCTCAGGCTCGAAGGCAGCAGACGCAGTCAATCGTTGTGACCACATGGTACAGTTCAAATCTCTACGTTTGAAAGATATTTCTCTCTTAAGAGAAATTCAGATGGCATATAACAAGGATGAATGGGTTCAAAATCTCTTGACTGTTTTGAAACACAGTCAGCCCCCTCCGAACCGCAAGATAGCCATTTTCTATCGCAAATATATCCTGGAAAGAGACAAACTGTACTGGATTGACAATAATGTGAATCGACTGTATGTCCCGGTCAACACAATACTCAGAAAAAGAGCGATCAATACAGTTCAAGAACCGGCACACTTTGCCACTGAGAATACGTACTATGCTTGCGTGCGATAATATTACTGGAAAGAAATGTACAAGGACATTTAGGAATTTGTTGGAGTTTGTTCAGAATGTCAGAAGATCAAAGATAAACACACTGCACGACAAGGATTGGTGCAGCAACCTGAGATTCCTGAAAAGTTTTGGGATCTCATTACTGCGTACTTCGTTTCTGAGTTCCTGAAGACACGAAAATGAAACGATTCTGTCCTTTCCATTGTCGAGAAGTAGTCCAAACGTGCAATATTCATTCCGACAACGAAGACAATCACTACACACGAATGTTTGCAGCTGTTCATGGACAACGTTTTTTCGAAGTACTCCAGACCAAAAAAGTTGGATCTTTATCGTCATAAGCTCTTTAAGTCGAACTAATTTCGAGGCTTTATTGAGCTTTTCAGCATTAAGCTCAATATCGCGACGATTTATGATCCTCAGACAGACGGGCAATCAGAGAGTATGATCAGAACTTTGGTCCACATGCCTCGAAACTGCATCCAAGAGAAGGCTAAAAACTGGGAAAACATGCTATGTGAACTTGGGATCGCCCATAACTCGTCCCTGGACAGTATCTTAAGGGGCACGATTCGTACGAGCTTGGAATATCGATCAGTGATCACCAGCAAGAAACGGTTCCCCCTTTTGGTATGGAAGAGTTCGGCGAGTATATTGATTGCTACGAACTCCAGTGGGGCTCTTGGTTCAAAAAAACTTAGCTAATTCACAGACTTTCGCAATTTAATTCTCTTTTTCGCGAAAGTTGGACACGGGCGAACGACTGCGTAGCAATCCGTCGACATTGATGGCAAATAGTAGGACTTTTTCAGAGAAATATACAGTCTCCGGACACCTGGATAAGCGCCTAACTTGGAATGATGACTGAGCCTTAAATGTATCTGTTGAAGGGATTTGAGAACGACGATCTGAAGGTCTTTCAATTCTTGAACGTATCTTCTGGCAGAAGACGTCTTTGTACTGTTCCTTAGAGAGCTCCTCGGAAGAAATAAATTAGAATTCTTTTTCACTTCTGTTCTGAATGGATAGTACTTGATCTGCAGTGTCAAAAAAATCTCGATCTCATCAGACTCTGTGAACTGCCCGGCCTTATTGTCGTATTTAGGTTCCATTTTTGCGGACAAGTCCAACGTCTCCCCTTCCTCAAGAGCTGGGGAGTCCTCTGCAAGAAAGCACGGTACTTGCTCACAAAATCTCCTACAGTTTCACCGATGGTATTAAGTCTTGACAATTAATCTGCTTCTTTATTTACTTTTCCTTTTTTGTCGCAACTTCAAAGTCGAATTCGGAAATTCGGAGCGTCCAGCGCATAAAGTAGTCCCGATGGATGAGTGACATTCATTAACCACCTCAGTGAGGAATGATCCGTATAAATGATGGAATTTTCTCTCTATAGATAGGGCCGCAATGTCGTTAACGCCTAAAACACGGCCGGGCATTCTTTTTCTGTGACAGGGTAACGTATCTCCGCTTCCTTGAGTGATCTAGAGAAGAATCCAATGGGTTTCCGTTCCCCTGTGGGTATGTTTGGATCAGGGCGGCTCCTACTTGATATTAACTAGTGTCCGTTTCCATTGAATAAGGGAGTCCCGCTTTTGGCAGAAATAATACCTTGAGTGAACAAAATTTGGCGATAAGAGTCCGGAAAGATACTTCCTCGGTATCACCAAATGATTCTATCTTGGTTGGCATACCTTTTCGCAAAAGATTGTTAAGTGGTGTCGCAAAGCAGAAAAAATCTTTGATAAAGCGGCGGTATACATTGACAGAAAACTCCGAGCCCAGTGAGAGTTGTCGGGCGCTTCGCCTGCTAGAGTGCGGCTGCCCTGGTAGAATCTATTTCTAATCCTCCTGGCTTGATATTGTGTCCTAGGTATTTGACCTTATCGGAACAAAATTGTACATTTCCCTAACTTGAGGGATACACAAGCATGTTGCAACACTCGCAGAATTTCTTCGACATGGTCGATTTGCTCCCCAATGTTTTTGTAGATAATGATGACGTTGTCAAGGTACACGAGACAGGAGCGCCATCGGTATGATGAAAGAAGAATTTCGAAGGTGAGCTGAAACGTAGCAGGCGAGTTGCATAATCCGAATAGAATTAGCCTATAGCGATATTGTCCTACGTGACATACGAAGGCGGTCTTGTCTCTGTCCTCTTTTTCCACTTGAACTTGCCAGTAACCAGAGTTGCAATCAAGGGTAAAGAATACTGATGCATCTCCCAAGGAGTCAATCCATTCATACATCCTTGGTAACGGGTAAGTGTCCTTCACTGTGACGGTGTTTAGTTTTCTCTAAATAAACGCAAAAACGAACCATCCAATCGGACTCCGGAATTAGTACCACTGGTGCAGCCCATGATGATTGTGCGGGCTCAATTACGCCTGCTTCTAACATTCTCTGTACCTCAGTTGCTTCTAATTACCTTACCTTGGATACAGCTCGGTAAGGCGGTTGAGCGATAGGACGAGTCCCGGGAATAAATTCGATGTGGTGTTCAACAGTACTGATTGCTCCCAGCGAACTGTTCCACACACTCGAGTGATTTTTCAGTACTTCCTTGAATCTAGTGGCCAACTTTGGATGTATGCAACTCCAGTCGAAATCATGTACTGCTTTTGTATATCTTTCTGATGCAAAGCCTTCTCCATTCAGAGTTTTGTGCTGGTAGCCTTTAAGTCCAGGGCTCTGGTGTCCACCAGGCGGTGGTGGAGGACCACACTCTGGGTATATTTCTTCGGTGATACCGAGTACATCTCCGAAACTCAGCTGTCTTGGTACTGTTATTGATGGGTGAGGTAATGCTTGAGCAACTATTTGCAATCGATGGAGAGTTATAGGGGATTTGGTGAAGTTCACGATCAAAAACCGAAATTGGACCCCGCCTTCCACTTGGGCAATACGATTGGCAGCTGCTAACCCGAGTTTTTTTGTAGAGATTTGAATCAGGTTGTGCAACTATCAGGCCGTGGGGTTCTGTTTTCACCGGTACAAATGATTGACTTTGTGGCGGAATAGAAACCCAGGTGGACATGGTAATGTTGGGCGATGCCCTTCCGTCCTTCGAGGGCGGTTCTAATTCCGTTGGTAGTGGTCTCTTACTTGGTGCCCTTTTTAAAGGCCTCCGTACTATTGGAACCGTAATTCCTCCTTCGAGCTCAACGAGCTTCTCCCGGGGACCAATGGATTACACAAAACGGTCGCAGAAATTTGTCCCTAATATTACGAGCTTCTCGCATATGATGAACATGACCAGTGAAAGATATCTTCACAACCGGATTGGCAACTTAATGGTTCCGAGTTTCTCAACGGATTATTGTTTGCATCACAGATATCCAGAAGCGGGCCATACAACAGACGATTCATCGCTTCCGGTGGGAGTTTCGAACTTCGAACGAAGTTAGGACCTGCTCCAGTGTCTAAAACCGCAAGCGTCTGATGAATGAGTCCGGGTCTAAGGCCGATATCAGCATACACCTTGTAATTGCGTCGGGCCATAAACATGACTCTGTCTGGGTGCCTCATGCTTCTAACCTTTGAAAAGGCAATCTAAGTCATTGGAACTTACAATTTTTGGGATCCCAAACAGCTGCATTTCAGGATCCGGGGCAGTATCTGAAGTATTAACAATTCTGTGAGTAAGGAAGCGGGACCGTGTGGCTCCAGATTGGTTTGCAATTGTGTTCGTGGTGTAAATCTCTTCCCAATGGGAGCCTCGCTCTACTCTTTTCTTGAAAGGTTATCTGGGACCACCTGGAATGGAATCTGTGGTACCAAACCTATCGGCACCGCCGAAGCATGAAGTTTAGCGAGATCTCTAGGTTCCGTATTGGGATGCTGGGCTTCCGACTTCAACATCCGGGCGACGCAGCTATAGCTTGTCTGCACTACCATGGCCTTCTCTTGAGGGGTCAAACCTTCATAGCTCCGTAATACCGACAAAAGTTTCCGCAAGGGTAAAATGCATTCTGGGGAAATATGTTCCCGACCACAGCAGTTGTGGCATATGAGGTTATGACGGCGACCTATCTGCTGTTATTTCATAAGGCATGACGATGATGGCGCCGACGTCCGCCCTCCCCAACCTGGGCGGTTGAAGTTTGTGTAGCGGTCTGTGTATGGGATTCGCGGTGCGGGAGTATTTCCTCGATCCAAGAGTAGGAGAGAGGGATTATAAGAGGTCTCTTCGGATATTGAAGTAAGTCCTTCCTCCGTCGTACAAGTTGTAGTATCTGAAGCACCAGATTGGTCTATAATGTGAGCCTCGTAGTCATTTACAGCGGCATCACACTCGATCGTTGAATTTTGAGATGCAGAAGGAGAATCTAACAGGGCAAGAGTCCGTGTCTTTGGCGTGTACTTCGAATCCCACCACGGAGCCATAATTCTAGTACTAGTTTTGACCGGACGGGACTAGATCGAGACCTTCCGGAGTGCTTGAGAGCGAGCTCTGATGGAGATGCCTTGAATCTCGGCAATTGACAATATCTATGAAGGTAGCTGCCTTATTGTGCGTCGGTAATGGCAGACAACACCCTTGATACGGCGGTCCAGGCCGTCAATTTACATCTTAATAAGCTCTTGGACGTCATGAAGTTACCACAACGGCTGCTGGTGTCCGAAAGGCGCAAATGGTAGTCACGTTTGCCTTCTTTGGGTAGCAGGTGAACATCTCCCATAGCGAGTACCAAATTTTGTATGGCATCGTCAGTGGAGAAAAATCAAAGCATCCAATGGACTGCCTTCGGCCAGTTTGTGATACCTCTCTGCTCCGGAGAAGTTGTTTCGGCGACAGAGCGAGATTGCCCTTCTGCAATTCCGGTTAATGTCGGGAAGAACCCGAAAGGCCTGAGCTTCTGTCATGCCCTGGAGGTTGAACTCCCTAACCGTCAGTGCCAGGAAAGCTAACAACATGATAGGGTCTTCTCCCGAGAAAAAATCCTTCCTCTTAATCTTTTGAGGAATTCGTCTGGCTTACGTCCGAGCTTCCCTGTCTGAGAGGAATAAGTCCCTAATGCATGTCAGGTAACACTGATGTAGCGTATCCATCGTAAGATTTGCAAAACGTGGGACCCACAGCTGGTCTTTATCTTCATCAAAGACGCTTAATGTGCTAGTATTGTTCCGTTTATGGTACACGAATTTCTGCGAGTTAGTTTGATTTCATCTTCTGTTGTGACTTGCAAAATGGCATCACCTCTGACGGCCTCCTCTTCTGCATGTTGAATAAGATCTTGCCCTTCGTTGCCAGGCTCAGAACCTTGAGCAGATTCTTGCTTGCGCATTTGGTTTTGTTGCGTCCGGTATTTTAGTGACTTAGCCTCCATCTTTTGAGACACCAAGCAATTATTGCCCAGTTGTTGGGGCCCTTGTGAGTATACCTCGAGTTACTTGTCCGCAGCGATATCAGTTATCAACGTGTCCATGCTCTCTCATTCCATAATAAAACACCGAATTTATGTATATTTCCCGTACAAATACTTGATCTTTCGATTCAAATGTCGATCACACGGGCTTTTGCGGCAATGTTGCGATGATGGTTTGATCAATTGCATGGAAATGGTTTGTAATGCATCGAAGTGTCTTTCTCGCGTTGATTTTTTTTCGAATATATTCTCCTCTATGTAGGGCGACACATTGATGAATTTGAATCTGTCCTAGGTACGCTACTGGTACTACTGTCAGTTCCACTTTTCGAGCTTTGCGCAGTGGTTTCGATATTGGTGCAGGCGACATTGCATTGAAATGTAACTGAAGAGGAGAGGAGCTGACCCAAAGAAGGTGACACCCACAGGGATTGATTGGAAGAGGTAGTTGAGTTTTTGCAAGAGGGTGTCTCAAAGGTTTGGAGGGAAGAGGTGACCATGATCTTGAAAGATTGCTAGTGTGTGGTTAGATGCGGAAGTTTGGAGCGCATGGAGTCTGATATGCGTTAATATAGGGCGGACTTGTAAGGAGGAAGGTACGATTGATGTATACAGGATCGAAGCGAAATGAGACGGTGCTACAATGGGTAATTTTCATGTGTTGAATTGCAGTGCCAATATCAAGGATTTATTGAGCTATCTACCGTCGTGATTGATATAGGATGATCGTCGCAGCAGCAGTTTCGTTTCGCTGCCCCGGGCGGACCCCTCATCTTTTTGTATTGGTCCGATGCTCAGTTGTTCGCCTGCATATTGTGAACCGCATGTCTCGTTCCGGAACATTAGAGCTTGAACGACAAAGGTATCGATTGGTCTTGGACGCTTTTGCATTTGGAGACACATACATTGTTGATGCTCAATATCGCAAGCGGTAGGTTCACATGGTTTTGCTACCTTTCGAATTATGTCTGATCTCTCCTTTTGCATGGATGAATACGGGTGCAGCAGTCACTTGCTTGGCGTGGCTGCTCACAAGTCTATCATGAAAAGACATCGCACGATTGCTAATGAAGAACGGACAAATTTAGGTCTGCCACCGCTCTCATGGGGTCCCCGTTTCAGCCAAGAGGCCGTCATGTGTTACAGTGATACAGCGAAATGCGTCAAGACCGTGGTGGAATAAATGGAGAAATAGAGGAAGTTTGGTCGCGACGCGAGGAGAGGTGGCTTCGGATTCAATTGAACAGGTTTCAATCACTCAACGTTGAGAACTCGTGCGCATACTGTACACGTGTTGCGCGGGATCGTGGTTCTGGCTCAGGTGGTTCGCATCATGATTCAATTATGAACGCTGCTTCTCCACAAGATCACCCACCTGTGTCGGGTAATGGTCATTCCCAAGGCAGCTGAGGGGTTTGATGATGAACTTAATGATGGTTACGGTATTGATGATTCTGGTGAGCTTTCGAGGGCGGCGATGAAAGTGATAGATCTGACTCGACTCCGCCGCTGGAGGGTGGGGTTTATGGCGATCCTAAAGCGCAATTTTTGAGATGGAGTCGGAACAATAAGGAATGTTTGGCTTTTGCTGTTGAAATGAGGGCATCTGGGAATCAAATGGAACGCATAGTGCGTAACATTTATTCACCATACAATTTAAGGGAGACTGTGCGTGCGGTTGAAGTTTAGAAAGTATATTGCTTGCCGAGTACAAAATGTTATTAGATATGGAGTACACTGAGAGCGAGTTATCGAGAGCCCGGGAGAATCCTGATCTATGTGAGGTATACGTAGAATGAGAAACATAACCCAAGTGGTGCTCCTTTGAGTCAGTACCTCTCCTACTGAAGTGCTTGTTGGGTTGCGCAAGAACAATTGTGGAACCAACTTTATGACCACAAGGCAATGGTTTCGGCGAATCGTGTAGGAACTGTGGAGGAAGGTTCGGAAAGGACGTGGGGAGATTTTTGTGACGGGAAGCTTTACGAGAAAGTCGTGCGTGACAATTGTTGGGATGAAGCGACAAAGTATGATATCTTCATAGTTCTGTCGACTGATGACTCTGAGCCACATGGAAACAGATCAGATGATGTCTGGCCGTTGTTGGCGATGAGTCTTAATCTTGCTCCGAGTCGGTGGTTCCTAGCTCGTAACGTATTACCACTAGGGTTTACAAAAAGACCAAAAGCGCCAGCTAAAGTGGACACATTCTTCAAACCGTTGCGAAATGAGTTACTAAGTATAAATGCGAAACAGTGGTTCGAAGTTCAGGTTCTATGATGGTGGATAGAGGTCGATAAGGGTGCACGTGTTGTAGTTTACATTGGATTTGCAGGCACTGCAGAAGGTTACAGGGACGGCCGGTGTAAATGGGCGGAAGCCATGTTTGCAGTGTGAAAAAGACGGGGTTTGGTCAGCAAGGGTACGGCATTACTATTTCCCAACTCAAATTAGCTTGCGAACAAACAACCCGTCTTCAAGATTCCGGATGGTTCGCAAGATCAACATGGAAGCACCAGTCATGCGGAGGGTCGGTAGGACTGAGGCTTTCTTGTACTCTATAAGGAATGGATCTTCTATGAATATGTCGCAACGAGAAGCTCTGTGTAGGGAGAAGGGGATTAAGTGGAGAACGGTTGTGTATGAATTCCCCAGTATTCTTCATTTTAAATCATTTCCAATCGATACTATGCACTTGATAATGAATATTACACATGACGTAGTGGAGCTACTGAGGGGAGGAAACAAGCATTTGAATCGTCTGCGGACGGGGTGTGATGAGTTTTGTGATTGCTGAACAAGTATGGGATCAAATAGATCGGGAGCTTCTAAGAATAACGTATGGAACCTGTCAGGCGGCGTTTGGTCGAAGGTCAGGGACACAAGCTGCGCTCACAAACGGAAAGCTGCTAAGTGCAGAATATTTATGATCACCTATGCGCTTTGCTCCTTGCTTGGCATATACCGCAAAGTTTTTTGCTTTGCTTAAGGGCGTTGTCCGATCTCTTCGAGTTAAAAAGCAGACCGGGGCTTTCAAAGGAAGGTATCTCTAGAGTTCGATATCGTGGGTCGTTATGAGCGGAATTTTTCCGGGCTCGATCTTAAACATGTTGGACTCTGCAATTTCACCATCCATTTACTACTACAGTTAGGTCATACTATTGAAATGGTTGGTCCTCTCGTGAATTGCAGCCAGCTTTGTGCGGGCGGTATATTGGTTTTATAAAGAGTCGTTTACATTCAACTGTAACAGCAGCTGCATCGCTAACGACGAATGCAAAATTGTTTGAGGCGTACAAGATGATGTTTGATGATGTTTTCATGCCGGTGCTTACTCAAAGGCACGCTGCTGCGGCCGTCATGTCCAACGCGGCATGCCTGCTCGCCGGTATTGAGCCGGCTCTGTGAGCAAGGTCATTTACTGTAGTGTTACCCATCAGCGAGGACTTATCCCGCATAACGTATTAGCCTCGTGGATATAACCGACCACATCTTCCATGCATTAAAATAACCCCAAAATTCCCCCCTGTCATCTGATGATGTGTTTGGGGAAGTTTTGGTCGATTTGAATAGGATCCTGAGGTGGGGGCCGGCATTGATGATGGTACAAGCTTCTGGGTTGGAGCGGAAACGTCCCAGAGAGTCGCTCAAGCGTCTGCAGATTCAGGTAGTGATGAAGGAGGTGACATTCTGGCGGGTGGGACTGAGGCTGGTCATGAATATTGGAAGCGATTAATGGACTTGAAAACGATTCTGATGATGCTCAGGGAACTGCACAGACGAGCGACATTCCAGGTTTCGTTTTGCTGGGTAATGGTAAGTCTGAGCATCTTAATGGTTCTTTCGCACATGAGATAAACATGATAGGGCTGTTGAAGAGCTATATTATGACTATGGAAGGGATATCTGAGGAAGAGGCGGAGATTGCAGTTGGACAAAGCGAGCACCTGGCATTTATAAATGCTAAGATCCGTTTTGGCGAGGATTGGCAGCTTATCGGTTCCCTTGCTGGTGGGAATGACAGACGAACCCGTTCGGACTTCTACATCCCTGCGGAGTTCGCTCCATCTGAGGGAGAGCACGGGCACTGCTCTGTCTACTACGGCCGCGTGCTGCGCTTGATTCAGCAAAATTTAGACCTTCCTTCTGGAAGATTATCTATCCCGTTGGAGGTGGCAGTATGGGCAAGTGACTCAAGGGTAAAAGGGCTGTTGGAGGTTTACAAGAACGGTTCCCGGTCGCATTCTTTTTCGATACCGATAGTTCAATGCGGCACAAGTGTATTGAATTTGATAGGGGTCGTCAAGCATGAGTATCCTCGGCACAGAAGGCATTCAAGGCTATCCGGACGCAAGACTTTCTTTCTGTATCCGTATCGCCGCATTAACAATCTCTTGTACAGCGACAAATCTTCACCGGATGGTTTTAACACGAAATCTGGTAACTGGTGTCATTCAGTGGTCTTGACACGGAATGTCCTTGAACAATATGTAGTGGTAGTGATGGTGAGCAATCACTGCAGTAAACTATTCTTATTTCCTATAGCAGAATCTGTGGCGTCGTTTTGATGATCCATGCGTAATAATATTGATATAATGAAAATTGTAGATATTCCTTGGCATGCTGCGCTGGCTGAGCTGTCACTGTACTTACAATTATATTTTTAATTATTTTTAGAGGGATGCTTTGCACTGTACTGTGGCGGTGCAGATTTGGCACATAGGTACTGTATAGATGCTACAGAATGTGAGGGTTGAAAACTCTATATAAGGGCTGTTTGCATGAAATGGTAGGACTACTTGGGAGCCAGCATACCCGAGCGGGGCGCTCAACAAGTTAAGTCAAACACAAAGCATAAAGGAAGTTGGCAGATAACTTCAAGCCAAGTCCCGAGTAGTAGGAAGTTGAAAGTCAACTTCAGACCCAAGAAACTTTTTCTTACGCTAGTCGCAGAGCGTCGGTGGTAGACCCTGCCCCTTTTATACTTGCTTGTAGCTTACTCAACTCTCTTCATATACACTCCCTTTTGTTCGTTCAAATTTACCACGGTAGCACTTTTGTCGCTCGCAACACCTCCTTCTCAGGGTAATTGGTTCTGAGGATCTCTTCCCCCGCCGATTTACCCCTATCATTTGGTCTCTTGTGGAGGGGATTGCACCCGAGGTATTCGAGTTGAGCAGTTGTAAGGAACACTTCGGGGGGTTTTCTTTTCTGTAATCATGGATCTCAACGCTGCTCGTATAACGTTCACAGGGGGCAAGACTGAAGACGTTGAGAGTTTCTTTACACATACGTCAACGTTGTGATGCGTGAGAAGGGCGATGAAGAGAAGGCCGCAAGTATCTTCGCCTATCTTCATGGTGACGCAAAGTACAAATATGAGGCCAAGTTTATCAACGGTGGTCTCTTAACGGGAATAGGCGTACCTTCGGTGAGGTATGTGAGTGGCTTGTGAAAGTATGCTAAGGAGGTAGAACCAGATGAGATGATTCGTACCGCCATAGAGGCCCGGCTCAACTTCGACGATTTGTTAAGCTCATTGGTGTACTTGTGTGATCTTTATGAAAAGGCTGGGTTCAACGCCCAAGCAAAGTACGGAATGCTGAGTAAGGCGGCTATGGGGAATAAGCGGCTCTCCGATTTCCTCCTCATCAAGGGCCCTCACACTTTTGATGAACTGAAGGGTACCATAGTAGAATTTGTCAAAATTCGGAGACGTTTCAGTCACTGAGTGAGGTACCGAGGGAAACCCGCACATCGATGTCTATCGTACATCCTGAAAAGAAATTATCAAAGGCCGGCTACTAGTGCAGCGACATTAGAATCTGTCAGGGAGCGATGTCAAATACTTGGAAGAAAGGTTGGAAACCCGATTCGATAATCGACTTGACATGATAACCTCGCAGTTGGAAAGCCTTACCCTTACCATTAAGAAGAACCAGTCTGGGCCCCTAAGGCCGCAGAACTCCGTTCTTACTGTCACAAGCCTGGACACTTTGGCAAACAGGTGTCTGATAATCCACATAGAAACACTCGTTGTGGAAAGTGCGGTCGATATGGGCATCATGAAAGTAATTGCTGGTCTAAAGACAACAGAAGAGCTTTATCGGAAGCAAGGAGTGAGTCGATTAGAGGTGAAAATCTTACAAAATAGAAGGGATCAAAGGTTGACGGATGCCGGTAACGTATCCATCGCTGAAGAGATTAGTCAAGTCAATGTGACAAAAAGGGATGCGGAAGGGAACATTTTATCGAAGAAACCTAGGCTAGATTTGGAATGCTGGAGCATATCCCAGCACCTGTACCTCCTCGAACCAAGAGGTCTGATCAAGTTGTTCCAGGAGTGGGAGTCACTCCGGCCAAGAAGACGAAAAAGAGTAAGAAAGTTAAGAGTATCTCTAAGGACGTACTAGAGTATGTGAAGAGGTACAATTTGGTGGCTGAGCTTGCATCGGCCCCAACTGGGATAACGTTTGGTCAACTTTTGAGGGGCGACGCAGAGGATGCGAGAAAAGAACTCAAAAAAATTATCAGGTCTAATAAGTCCGCTAAGGGTAAGAAACTGTTTCTTCAATCGGCCTCGACAGCACCAAGACGTCTTAAGCTGGTACCAGTCAAAGTATTGGGTATGAAAACCCAAGCTCTCTTCGATTCGGGTGCTGTTCCAAACCTCATTTCAGAAACTTTGGTGACAGATCTAGGTCTCGAATTACTCCAACGACTCGAAAAATAACTGTAGCGGATGGAACCGTCTCAAAATGCATGGGCACTGTTGACAAGGTTTCCGTGTTCTTTGGGGACTCTAAAGTTGATGTAGACTTTCTTGTCATGCCGGATCTCCCTTTCGATGCAATCATTGGCTGCCCTACCATGGAAAGACTAGGGACATGCATTGACTTGGGCAACCAAATGGTTTCAGTTAATATTGACGGCAGAACCGTGAAGATGCCCCTGGATTTCGACAAAAGCACGCATCCTGAAGATTTAAAAGAAACGGACAGTGAAGATTTCACTTCTAGCTATGACAGCGAAGATTCGGAACCAACTAACACTTTCGGAAGTGGAAAAGGGTACCCTCGGGGGTAATGAACATGGCATGGGACGATTATGATTCTGGGTTTGAAACAGATGACGACTGGAATTCTAGGATAAGTTTGAAACCCGAATGTGTTTCTTTTTGCGATGATATCGAATCAAAGGACAGAATTCGGAGCATGAAAGAAGATTTCTTTTGCAGAGAAAATAAGAATACGTCGAATTCCATATATGAAGATGTGAGCACGACGGAAGAGGTCCTTCAAAATATTGAGGTTGAGGATCAAGAAAAAAAGGGCGCCAAATGGCAGAAATCCAAGGAAAAGTGCAGCACCTTCCCGCCCCGCCTCACTGAAAATATCCGACATGTTAACATCTTCCGAAGTAATTGCATGGAGCGTTTCAGATTTAAGACAAGCAAGTGTACCGGTTACTCACTCGTTCGAACTTACCGACACTCAACCGATTTACCACAAGCCTAGACGTCAACCGCCAAAATATGACCAATTTATCTCAGAAAATGTTACAAGTATGCTGAAAAATGATATTATTCGACCAGTTTCATCCCCATGGTCGTTTCCAGTTGTGGTCGCACCAAAGAAGGATGGAAAGCTGCGTTTTTGCGTCGATTACCGACAACTGAACCAGAGAATGATACCCGATCGATTTCCGATTCCGAACATGGAGGAGATCCTCGAGGACCTGAAGGACGGGAGATATTTCACCTCAATTGACCTTTACACTGGCTATTGGCAGATTCCATTGGATGAAAAATGTAAGGAAAAAACAACCTTTACCAGCAAAGCCGGTACGTTCAGGTTCGAAGTGATGCCTTTTGGTCTCATGAATGCACCAGCTACATTCCAAAGAATGATGAACGAGGTTTTGAAAGGACTTCCATTCGCAAGAGTCTATATCGATGATGTCGTCATATTCTCAGAAACATTGGATCAGCACATCTCGCACGTCAAGACAGTTGTGGAGAGGATATCGGAGTATAGCTTGAAAATTAAGTTGAGCAAATGCTTCTTTGCGAAAACTTCTATCCAATTACTCGGTCATATCGTCGACCAAGAGGGAATTAGAGTGGATCCAGAGAAAACGAAAAAAATAAAGTTGGCACCAAGGCCCGCTTCAAAGACGGAGGTCCGAAGCTTCTTAGGACTGGCCTCATATTACAGAAGATTTATCAAAGATTTCGCCAAGACTGCAGCACCGTTACATGCCAGCACTACGAAGAACGGAAAATTTTACTGGAACAAGGAAATGGAAACTGCATTTCAGGAGCTTAAAGATAAGCTATGTGTCCCCCAGTTCTCATGTACCCAGATTTCAAGAGACCATTCGTTGTGGAGACAGATGCCTCAGAACGGTCTTTGGGTGCCGTTTTGTCCCAAAAAGATGAAAACGGAAGACTACACCCTGTTCAATTCGCAAGCCGAACTCTGAATGATGCGGAAAAGAGATACTCAGTCTGCGAGAAAGAAGCGCTAGCTGTCGTCTTCGCGCTGAAAAAGTTTCGCGTATACCTTTTATCACTCGAGAAATTTGTCTTGATAACTGATCACCAGGCACTTAAACAGCATTCCAAAAGAAGGATGTACATCACCGCTTGGCCCGATGGCTCGACATTTTCGCAGAATATCGGTTTGAAATTGTGTATAGACCCGGACGCAATAATCAGCCTGCCGATTACCTATCCCGCTTGAGGGACGCACTGATTCCAAATGAAAAAGCTTCGGAGGACATCGTCGGAGTCGCCGAGTTGCAGTTGCCGAACGATAACGAGTACGAAGCTAATATTCACGGACTGATCAAATTCCTCGATGGACTAGAAATGAGAAAGGTTGATCTTGAACACAGAAATTGGGTACGCAGGAATCAAAAGGCTTTTACATTGTGGAATGGGAAACTCTTCCGGCACACTAAAGCCGGTCCCCGACTAGTGGCCCCTTTGAAAGAAAGAATGAAGATCTTGAGGACTTTCCATGATGAGCTAGGGCATTGGGATCTCGAAACAACCAAAAAATTCGTAACTGAGAGATTCTGGTGGCCCGGTATCCATAAGGACGTCTATAATTTCGTGAAAAGCTGCGACAACTGCCAAAAATTCACTCCAATACGAAGTATAAGACAACTCTAAGTTTTCCAGTTTCCGGTCTCTTTGAAACCTTCTCAATTGACTTTGCGGGCCCGTTCAAGGAAACATCTTCCGGAAACAAATATCTCCTTATAGCAACATTACTGGATGGCCAATAGCAGTTGCAGTGAGGAGACCAATGCTGAGTGGTACTGAGATTCATCGAAAAAGAAATAATTGAACCGTTTGGTCTTCCAAAAAGGATAATCTCGGATAACGCCCTTTGTTTTACTGCAACTTCACTGCTTCGAGTTTTGAAGGAGAAAGGGATTCAGCTGAAGACAGTTCTCGACTACGCTCTTATGTCAAACGGAAAGCCAAAAAGATGATTGGAACTATCAAACGCGCACCTACTTTTTGGAATATTTTATAGGTAATCAACTGCATCCCTATTCGTTTGAAAGGCCTCATGTTTTAACAATAAGGCAATTACATTAATAGAAACAGAAGAAGAATGATGACGAGTCGGGACGTTCGTCTTGAGCGAGGGGCGTGATATAATGAAAATTGTAGATATTCCTTGGCATGCTGCGCTGGCTGAGCTGCTGGCGAGTTGCGCTGCGCTGGCGAGTTGGCATGCTGCGCTGCCGAGTTGGCATGCTGCGCTGGCCGAGTTGGCATGCTGTGCTGGCTGAGTTGGCATGCTGCGCTGGCTGAGCTGTCACTGTACTTACAATTATATTTTTAATTATTTTTAGAGGGATGCTTTGCACTGTACTGTGGCGGTGCAGATTTGGCACATAGGTACTGTATAGTGCTACAGAATGTGAGGGTTGAAAACTCTATATAAGGGGCTGTTTGCATGAAATGGTAGGACTACTTGGGAGCCAGCATACCCGAGCGGGGCGCTCAACAAGTTAAGTCAAACACAAAGCATAAAGGAAGTTGGCAGACAACTTCAAGCCAAGTCCCGAGTAGTAGGAAGTTGAGAGTCAACTTCAGACCCAAGAAAACTTTTTCTACGCTAGTCGCAGAGCGTCGGTGGTAGACCCTGCCCCTTTTATACTTGCTTGTAGCTTCTCAACTCTCTTCTATATACACTCCCTTTTGTTCGTTCAAATACCACGGTAGCACTTTTGTCGCTCGCAACACCTCCTTCTCAGGGTAATTGGTTCTGAGGATCTCTTCCCCCGCGATTTACCCCTATCAAATATCTATGTCCATATCTACGTGTCATCTTCAGACGCCATCTTTTTAGCTAATAAAGGCATCGATTGTATGAACGTATTTAATGGTCTCCATATTACACTAAAGTCCGTGCGAGGGGTTCGATTAACTGCATGTGGTGGATATGAGTGAGGAACGCCTTGCTGGCATGTGGATGTCACCTGGATTGCTTTTGGAGGCTCTGTGACCACTTGCGGAGCACCATTGGACGCACTTCATTACACGTGCACATGTAGTACACTTTTGTTCCGATGCTGCAATCCATACTTATCCCAATTACAGGAAAAATGAGTACAAGGCGCCACGAAGGCGGCGCGGGTCGCACGCGGTGCAAAGGGAACCCATCCAGTAGCATGGGCGAAACTCATGTGCCTTTTGTCGGAACGATGGGACATCAAGAAGCTGCTATTCATTGATCAAGAGGAGCGGAGGATGAGAAAAAACCGGGGAGGCAGCAGCGCCGCTCCTTAGTTACTCAGTATTCAAGACTTCACTCACAACGTTTACGATTTCTCTCTATGCTTCCTTAGTACATAGCCTTGCATGATGAATTTTCTGCGTCATTGCTCTTCAATCTTACTCGATTTATGATTCCACTATTCTTGCTTCGTTAATATTCCTCCTTTCTTAAGATGAGTAAATGAGTAGGTCTTAGTCTTATACGGTACAATCCGGCACGCATGAATCCCTTCCGTGTAAAGCGACCAGTGGAGGACATTAAATCTTAGCGTAGGTAGTTCGCCTTGATCACCCGGCACGGTCCACAGAAATATGAATCGAAGGCCTTCCACTTGCGCCTCTTATTGAACGCCGCACCGTGCGCCACCAACACTTCATCTCCAACTTTGAACTCCCTGAAGTTTCCATTGGCCTTGCGTTGTTCGCTAGATTTCTCCACCACACTAGCCTGCGTGCCAGAATTGGCTAAGATACCAACAAGCCGATAATGGCGACTTTTCGTCACAGAGAAATGCTGCCGATTCACTGGCCAGAATAGTCGAATTAATCTCATACATCAGTCGAAGAGGGAAAGGGGCGCGCTTTGGTCTCGTCTGCGGTAACTGCATAGGAATTTAGGCAGAAATTCTGCCCAATCTCCCCAACCGCATAAGATCAACCTTGTGAGCGCGTGCTTGATATTTCCTATTATCCGCTCCGCGCGACCTTTTGCCATTGGCGCGTAAAAATCACTTCCTTTCACTCGACTTCCTTCTGTTCTATGTACTGTTGTTACAGTCCCGCCAAAAACACAGTCGCGATATCCAAGATTATCATTTTTGGCAATCCAAACGGTAATATTATCTCTTCCTCGATGAATGTCATTACCGTATCGGTAGTAGGATCCGTCGCAGTCCAAGCTGTTGGCCACACAGTCATATATTTCACGGCAATCAGAATAAATCCTTTTTCAGTCTTCGAAGGCTTGAACGGCCCAGCAAAGTCCATCGAAAAGGTTCCAAAGAGTTCAGTAGCTGGATCTTCCAGACTCTAATGATACTCCGGCAACCTTCTCGCATACTAGCACCCATCAAAACCCTGTAAGTACTCTGTGAAATCACGATACATCCCAGGCCACCAGAATCGTCTCTCACGAATGTTTAGTTCAACTGATATCCCAGTGGCCAATTTCATCGTTGCAGGTGGCCGGTATCTCCCAGCGTTGACCGATCGAAGCACGACTCAGAGTCCATACTACTCGCGACGAAAGAGGGTTTCGTTCCAGATCATTAAACTCTTTGCACTCCGTCTCACTGCGACCTTCTTCTTTGGGTCGGATTCTCGAACTCGTTCTCCGGCTAGGAGCAGTGATACATCTAGCGAGTGTTGTTCCAAAAGCTGTTCAACATGGTTCTGCCCAATTCACTGTCGCTACTAATACTTCTGTCGTGTTCTCATTATTTTTCTTTTTGGCTTCTTGTTAGGTCTTTGCGAGAGTAATCGGCCGCTCAATTCGCCAGGTTCGGACAATATTTGATCTCCAAGTCGCATTCCGCATCACTTCCATCCATCTTGGCAACTGCCCGTGAACATATGTCTTCCCAAAACGCGGTTTGAAGGGCTTGGGGATCCGTATAGACGACGAAAGGTTTATCAAACAAAAGGTACACATGGAAATACTTAAGAGCAAAAACTGGGGCAGGTTCTTCTCCTTTGCTTGTGAAGTAGCGGCGCTCCTGGTCCGTCATCGTTTGAGAAGCGAACTGAATGGGTGTAGAATTGAAACCCGGAAACGCTAATGCTGGACGGGTAGTCAGTTTCCCTTTCAAGTATTCAAAAGCCTCTTGCATCTCCGTAGTCCATTCGAAAGCCTTCTTGACCGATGTCGCCGAGTGCAACACCGCTGAGTTGGCGGCAAACCACCATATGAACTGCCGGTAGTATCACGCTAGTTATAGAAACTCCTGAGTTCGGTCACGTTTTTCGGCACAGACGCTTCTACAATATTTTGAATTAACAATGTGACCGAGCAACTTCACTTCTGACTGAGCAAAGCTGCACTTGCTTACCTTCAGCTTGAACTTAGCTTCTTTGATCTTCCCGAAAAGCTCTTTGCGATGAGCTTTGTGTTCCTAAAACGCCTTAGAAAAGATTAAAACGTCGTCCACATAAACAATAGCAAACGATAACCCGCGAAGAAACTCTTTTATCATCCTTTGAAACGTCGCTGGAGCGTTTATTTGTCCAAAACGGAATTACTTCGAACTTGTACGTTCCATATAGGGAGACAAATTTTGTCTCTTCCTTTCAATTTTCGGCATACCAACCTTCCAGTATCCTGTTTAGAGGTCCAATGTTGTGAAAAACTCTGCGCCAGAGAGTTTGTTGAAAATTTCTTCTATTTTAGGTAACGGCCATGGGTCTAGCTTCACCACCATGTTCAAAAGACGGTGATCCACGCAGAATCGGGACCTTTCGCCTTTCTTCGTGGGTATCTCCACTGTAAAGTCCAGGTGGGCCTTGACGGCTTAATAATTCCAGCTTCCAATAACTATTTCACCTCTTTCCTTAATACTTTGTTATGCCTCGGCGGCATGCGGCGGGCTTTTGAATGTATCGGAGTCTCGTCTGTCAACTCGAAAGAATGTAACACCAGCACATGAGCAGGATCCAGATCATGAATGTCCCAAACTATGACATCCGTGTCCTTGAGAGCTTTCGCCAGCTCCTTCTGGTTTTTCTCTTGAAGGTGGTCCAGCTTCGATGCCAATAGAGCCAGGAGGTCCACCCCAACATTTACCTCCTTCTTAACTTCAGTCTTCGCCGAGCGATTTAGATCAGGCTCGTACGGTTCCTTTTTAATGATGGCTAAGACCAGGTCTTGTACGGTATCCGATCCACCATCGCTTTCGCTAGACGACGAGAAAGGCTGGAGAGTTTCCTCATCGTCCGAAACTTTGAAAGACGTAAAGTACTCACTGTTCGGCTGAGTCCCATTGATGCTAGACGGCCAATTGGCGAATGGTAACACAACCTCTTCTTCTCCTATAACCAAGGTGACTTGCTGAAGTGCATAAAAATGCGTTTTTGGAGGGCTGCCATAGTCTGATTTCCATCGATAACGTCGAATGGGCATTGTTGACCACCAGGAACTCTAGATGCACAACCATTGACCCATAAGACACCAGCACACCTCTGACACAACCAAGAACCTCTGCGAAAGTTCCGTCTGTACCGTCACTTGCCGATCACTCTCCGTCGGGTTTAGTTCGATTTTTTGGCAGAGTTACCCAGAGATCAGGCAAGAGACTGAACCGGTGTCCAGAAAAATATAAGTCTCCGTTCTACATAACTTCACGGCTACTACCTTGAGTCGGCGTGGACCTCCTGAAGAGTT
Organism: Kappaphycus alvarezii; assembly: GCA_002205965.3. Lineage (NCBI taxonomy): Eukaryota > Rhodophyta > Florideophyceae > Gigartinales > Solieriaceae > Kappaphycus > Kappaphycus alvarezii. Next base: position 302,145 of record NADL03000463.1, read on the forward strand.
AACCATCGATGCCTGTTTAACCGTTAGCCTCTCGGATAGCAATCCCCATAAAACCTTTCTGGACTCCTCGGCATCCCTGCGCAATAGTTGCCCGAAACTCATCCCTGTGGCAGCGGAAGCCGGTTCAACTATCACGTTACAATTCCCTACATGATCCTGGATTCCACCGGAGTTCTTCTTCTACTTGCAGTTTCCTCTCTTATTCTTCTTGCTTGGACGGGGCCACCATCGGCGGACGGTCAGCGGGTGCACTGTCCAAGATGGCATCAAGATCTATCAATTTTTCTCTTCTCTGTGTCGGGAATGCCTACCCGTCCGCACATCTCTTCGCGGCAGCGAAAAAGTCCTCTTTGCGAGATTCCTGAACAACGGCGACCTTATCATCATCCTCCGGCTTCTTCATTTCCAACTCTTCTCCAGACTCAGATCGGGCTGTAGCATTTCCGCCTCGCTGATCAAAACCATGAGGGTTCTTGAACCAGCATGTTGCCTTCCAATGGCCTCTTCTCACACCAATTTTTCAACGTGTATATCTACGCGGATTATGCGGATAACTGCTCGCCCCATGGCCTTTCTGGTTGCAATCGATGCAAAAATACTCTGCATCCGTCTTCACTAGCGGCCTCGTCCCGTCGAATTGTTTCTTCACTAACAAAGATGGTTCAGCGAATTGGTCGGGCAACTTATCCACCTTGTCTTCCAGGTGCTGCGAACTACGATCATCTGGCCTTTTGAGGATATTCTTAATATTTCCACTCGATGAGGCTCCTCCAATCTATTTTCCGTAGAATATCTTCTGTATGGTGCAACGGCTGACCACTAACAATACCAAAAACAATCTGCAAACACTGAGGGTGTACGACTCCCTGCTCTGATAATAGCTTGAGCCGTTGCAAGCTATAGCCGAGGCGGTAGTAGAGATTTGTACGCCCAAGTCGATACTGGATGCCACTCGGCGTGGGGCGTAACTTACACCTGTCCAGAAAAGACATACCTTCGTAGAATGGATTGCGTACGGCCCTGAGGCCCCAACCATCCATTATTTTCTTGGTTTGTGGGTAACGGATAATGATTAGGAGGGACGGTTGGGGTTATTGTATTCCGGCGTCAGAGGTTAAATTATTGGATTGTCGGAAGACAAACAGCTGTGAAAGCTCTGCCAAGGATTTTCATTGATTAAGAACGAAATTAATGGTATCGCAGACGATCAGATACCGTAGCAGTCTTTACTAAAAACGATGAGGACTGGGGATCTGGCAGGACTTGAAATTTGGCCTGCCTGGCACCCTTCGGGAAACCAAAGTGTTTTCTTTCTGGGGGAGTATTGCAGTACAGTAGCACCTGCGGTGTACAGTAGAGGCGGTAAGCCGGGGAGAGTGGACTGGACCGCCATGGCCATGTGGGGACACCAGGGGACCATTAGGTAATTGATTAGATATTTTAGAATAGATAGCTCCTATTGGTGGATCGAGGAGGTGGCGGTAGTGGGGCCACTTGTTGTTTAGGAGCAACGTACAGTAGTGCAGATTTACAGTAGTTGTAGTAGGGTAGCTCACCTTATAAGGAGGACGGTAGGAGTGAGATAGCAAAGTTGTAAAGGCAAGCACCCTCTGGCCCCCAACTCTAGGTCTTCAAGCCGTCGACACCTCTAAGGTGACCCCTTTATCCCCCTGAAGGTTAATCGCCCGCCCAATGAACCCACCCCTTTACTAGTGCTTCCCTCGAAACCTCCTTTAGGCGAATATCCGTGCTAATGCGGTGCTCGTCTGCGTTCTAGGTACCCTTTTGTTAGTGGCTACCGACGCACCCTATTGGTCTTATACCACAATTATGTTCGTAAGGCTGAAACTTAAAGGAATTTACGGAAGGGCATCACCGGATGTGGGACCAGAGGCTTAATTTGAGTCAACACGGGGAAACTTACCAGATGCGGACATGGTAAGGATTGACAGATTGAGAGCTCTCTCTTTATTCTATGGTTGGTGTTGCATGGCCGTTCTTAGTTGGTGGAGTGATCTGCCTGGTTAATTACGTTAACGAGCGAGACCTAGGCGTGTTAGCTAGGCGCGACTACCGCTTTTTGGTAGTGAGGCTGCCTTCCTAGACGGACTGCAAACGTCTAGTCTGCGGAAGCTCCAGGCAATAACGGGTCTGAGATGCCCTTTGATGCTCTGGGCCGCACGCGTGCTACACTGAGTTGAGGCCTCCGGCTGGTCTTGTTGGCGCCAATTAGGCCTTAAGCCGACTCCTTGAGGGACTTGCAGTGATCCCGTCGATACCTTGTAACAGCGATAAAAAATTACCGCACCACACGAACCCCAGCAGGGATCGACAACACAACGCTACCTGCGGTGCGTCGCTCGCTCCACCAGTACCCTGCAGATAATCCTGCGCACGCACCTTCAGCACGAACCGTCACCTGCGGCGGTGGCAACCTGCCCGGATGGAACCAACGCTAGTCGCTAACGGAAGCGACGAAAGGGGAAGGGATAAAGGGGTATCAAGGACTTCCGCGCCCCGCGATGAGCGCTTATAAAAGGGTAGAGTCGGAACTGCAAAGAGTAGGGAGATTGCGTAGGTCTGATTTTTACACTCAAGGGGTATGGTGGGGTATTGGACCTTATGTATACAAAGTCCACCCCTGGCCCGCCGCCGGCTCAAGTGAGCCGGTTGGAGGGATCCAATATGGATCCAGATCTAATCTATCATTAGCTTCTCTAAATAGGTACAACAGCCGCCATGGGACGCCCACGCATACTATGCGCTGTAGGACCGCCTTAGTAGTGGATCACCTTACACTTGTCTCCCTAATGCCGTAGCTTGGGTAGGCGACAGCAATGCAGTACATTCTGTCCACTTGCGAAGTCCTCGATTGCCTTCATGAGCCCCTTGTAGTTCGGAGGGTCTCTAGACCTCACAAACTGCAAGGGGTCAATACCGTAAGGATGGTTAACTGAGGGTAATAAAAAGGTAGACAGTCCTATGAACTTGTTTTTCAAACCACTGGCAGGAACATGATGCAAGTGCTTGAGCGTGTCTTCCAACAAGAAAGCAGCTGGTATTCCGGTCGACAAGCATGCTGCGTTGGAGGTGGCCATCAAAGCGGCGTTCGTTGAAGGAGAATTGCCCTCACCCGGAAGTATTGGTTCAACGTTCGGTTGGCGACCTCTCCGGCCACCTCCATGATGTGACGGAACGCATCGGTTGCCAACACCTGAGCGTGGAGATAGGAACGGGCACGAGTCTGTTCCTGCCGGCTGAACTGGCTATGAACCTCAGGTATTTTTCGCTTGTCCGCGCGGGCTGCGTTCAAGCTCGTAAGGGGGTTAAAAGTTCTCATCCTGAGGGGAGAACGGGCCAGCGGGTTCACGAAAGTCACATCAAACTAATCGGTACCCCAGGTGGCCCGTAGCCCTGATGTCTGGCCTATGTGTTCCCTGTGTGACTGCGGTTCGATGGCGGCATGCCTTACGCCCGGACTCAGGTCGGTACTCAGTAGGATGACCTTGTCATCGTGGCGGACGATTCACTACAACTACTGTACTGTGCAGTACAGACTGTACTGTACAGTATTGTCAAATTTCAGCTGGGCCGCGCTGAAAAGCGCCGTCAACAGTCTGTAAGGCCAACCATTACTTTACAGTAACTTGGGGTACTGTACCACTGTAGGTTTTCCGCCGCCACCGCCTTCACGGAGTGTATTTTTATTGTGGATCATCTCTCCGGTTGGCTCTCTTCCTCGTCATACAATGTGAGGAAGACGCCGAGCCCGCAAGCAACTACTACGCAAGCATTGAATCCGTTCAGGAAGACTTCCATCCTGGTCAACTGAAGCCCCTCCTTCTCCATTTACCCCCCTTTTTCTCCGGTCAGTCTTGTCATGTCGTCTGGATCAACATTCACCTCATGGCGTCTCGTAACCGCTCGTGTGCACATCTCCCTCAGTCCACAAGAACTCAACACCTCCCCTCGCTCTATTGCCACTCGAATTGCATTTAATTCCCTCTTTCTGAAATACACGCCTGAACTCGGTGGTGTCGCCGTTGCTCAGGTGTCCCCTCTTTCTTTTTCCGCCCCCGCTCATTTTATTGGCGCCTCACCGTATGCTCATCTTGTAGCTACCGCTCAGCTTTTAGTGTTTGCCCCTTCCAGAGGAGTGCAAATTGTTGGAAAAGTAACGTACGTCGGCCCAGATCACATTGGCTTGTCCGTGTTCAATGTCTTTCATGCTACATTGCCGATAGAGCCTGTCAAAGAGTTTTACGCTTATGAAAACAAGATTAGTAATGGCGAATGTGTACGAAAATGGAGGTTAGTGAGGAATGCTGTCGGGTTTCGAGAGGATGTCACCGTGGGAAGACAGATTCGATTTGTTGTTGATTCTATCAAGGCCTCCCAGTCCGGCTTGTTTCAAATCCTTGCCAGTCTTAACGACGCCTTGTGTAATACCAACGCGGAGGCCCGCTTAACGCTGGGCGTGCTGCCGAAGGAAGAGGAAATATGCATGCAACTGGAGACAGCGAATACACTTCCTCTAGATGGCCATTCAGCCCAAAATGGAGTTATGAGTGAGGGGAAGGAGGAGGACACTTTGCCTATGCGCATCATGCCGCTTGGAAAAAAATCATCTGCAAGTCGTGCTAGGAGTGCCCTTTCAGCACTGCAGACTACAGTAGGAGATGCAGGAATATTTGGAGATGTGCTAACGCCTAGCTTGGATGCGGGAGGCGGAAAGGTAGCAAAAATGGGCTGGCTTGACGGAGAGAAAAGCAGTGGGGAAAGAAGGTCAAAGAAGAAGGAGAAGAAGAGGAAGTCTGTCAAGTTTGAGGATAGAGAGAGGGAAATGAAAGGTGAACCCCAACAATTAGTGACGAGTATGGATGCTGTGGCACCGGTGTTGACACAAGCAGTGGAGGGCACTCGGGACTCGACAGAGAAGAGGGCAAGGAGAAAGGAAAAAGCAGAGAGGAAGAGAAAGAAACGAGAGAATGTAATCCTCGAGTTGGAGCGGGAAAAGGCGCTCAGAAGTGGGGAGAAATCAAAGAAGAAAAAGAAGAAGCGAAAGTCTAGTCAGGATGGAGCAAGACTGCGGTGGAGTTTCTGTTTGGTGCGGGACAAATAATGGTCAAGCAGAGGAAGAAAATACTAAAAAGAAGAGTCCATCGGATTACTGGACGGAATGGGTGGGCCTTGGGATGCAACAAAGGAGGAGGCTTGCTGGTTGAGGAGGAAAAGGCTGATACGGAAGACATTGGTAGCAATGTCCGGCAAAATGAGGCGAAGATTTTAAAGGAAGGACAAGCGGATAAGCGCGGAGGCTCTCAAGTGTAGTAAGGATGCCAGCCCCTCTGCAACACGAAGCCGGACCCAGAAAATTCACCGCTTCTCAAGCATGATGTGAAAGAAGAGGTCGAGTTGAGTGTGAATGAGAAAGATCCAACGACATCTAGCCCGAAAGAAAAACCCATGTGGGGAAAGGGACATCTGAAGGGGAAGGAAGTTTCCGAGCGGTCAGACAGAAAAGAGTTGAAGCGGAAAAGGGGAGAAATGATGGTCGATGGTGGAAGCGAGGAACGAAAACATAAAAGTAAGAAACGGAAAAAGAAACATGAAAAACAATTGGCATAACTGTTAACTCTGGGAAAATCGTAAGGTAGCAGGTTTGCCGACGCATAAAATCAGATAAGGTCGTTGAGATTTGGTCGCCCTGAAATCTCAGTGATAATGACGATGTATGCAGATTCCTCAAAAATGGCAAAGAAAAACAGGACGTCACTTTGAAATCAGATGAATCTGGGAACGGCTTGTAATGAGGTCAAAGGTGCCAAATGCCATCAGATGCGGAATAGTTTAAATTAGTATCTGTATCCGGAAGGTTGGCCTTCTGGTAGCTCCTCCCGAAGTTTCTCGGTACTACTTTGGCTCGCATTTGACAACCTACAGAAGCGTTTACATCTGGCCAATTCATTCAGTCCCGAGCATGTCTCTCCATTCCGTTCCCCCGTTCAATGATATCGAAGGAAACAGCATCTCGCCGTCGCTGTTCCACAACAAAGTAGTTTTTGTCATCAATGTCGCCTCCGCATGCGGCTACACTAAGCCCGGTTACGATCTCCTTGCGTACCTCATCAGCAAGTATCCCTCAACCGATTTCCTTGCCGTCGCAGTTCCTTGTAACGCCTTTTGGTCGTCAGGAAAGTGGGTCAGCCGATGAGATCAAGACCTTTGCACTCGCCCGTGCAAACAAATTGCTGATCACTGAACGATCAGAGGTAAATGGTAGTAATGCTCATCCGATTTTTAAGCAGCAGCTGAGAAGTTTCCGTCCCCGATTCGGTGGAATTTTGATGGAAGACTCGTTTTTGGAAGGGATGGTAAGCCGGTCGCAAGATTTGGCAATGGGCTGCTGTAGCCGATATTGAAGCTGCTATTGACAAAGTCATCTAAGTTTATGATTCATTCCTTGTCATCGGTAAGGCGTTCCATAGTATGTTATTCAGTAGTACCGTTGTCAACGTTACCATAACGTCAAGTAAACGGTAACAACGGAGAAACACCGATTCGCAAGAAGGCCGTCGGCATATCCGGAATGATTCATAGAATTCTTTGGAGTCATCAGTATGGAACCTCGTCTTCCGGGATAGGCATCCCCCTCCCAAACGCAAGCGATGTCCATCAAGCCGCTACCCTAGTACCCAGAAATGTTACCTTGCACTAAGACGTCTGCCAAGGATATCATTTACATTGCAATGAAGAGTTCGATTATTATTGTCAGTTGACGGTTTCTTAGAGCTCATGGAGATAACCGACCATGGCTTTTCGTTGACCCCTACGCAACCTACCCCAAAATCTTTGAATGTCTGCAGCGACACCTTCCCGCCCTACAGTTCATCTTTGATTCCTCCAATACCAGACGCACCTGCCTTTGCGGACTCCATGTCTGGTTCCAATGGTATATCCTTCGCAGAATCCTTAGTTCTGCATCATTGGATGCCTCATCTCTTGTCGAATTGGATTCAGAAGTTGCGTCTGAAGAAACTTGATCCAATTCCTCTTCTGCAGTGTCACTGTGTCCGACGCGTCGGGGGAAACCTTGGGGCAGGGGTACTTCAAGCTTGACAATCTTCTCGACTTCCTTAAACAAGCTCTTTCCCTTTGCATAAATGTCCCGTAATGTACTAGGGATTCTCGGTTAGAGCAACCTTGCTCTGCTCATCTTCTTTCTCATCCTTCCAAGCCCTGGTAGATTCACAGAACGTCTTAAATTTGTCAAACTCATCTACTTCGTGCTCTTTCTGTCCACGTGCAGTTGTCGAGGTCAACGTTTTTCTTAAGCCATATCAATAGCCTCACCAAGCTGCTTTAAGGCATCTGGGCGACCTGCTAGTTCTTTCGCCCTCGATTCCATCGGTTCAAACAGCTTTTTGAGCTCAAAGTGCTTTTTGCGCAAGTTCCAGTCTGCTTGGCATCCTCCGTATACATCCAGTCTTCCCCCTCATCAAATGCATGAATCAGGTTGTCTCTCTCTTCCTCCGTTGACACCTTATAAAGATCGTCGTCTTCATCCAAACTGCGCACCTTTGACCTGATCTCTAGAATAAACCCTTCAAGAGAGTTCAGAGCGTCGGCACGTTCCACTCTTTCGATATCAGCCTTTTCAAGGTCGTTGAGAACCTTCTTCGCGTCATCAAGTTGCTTACCAGACATCTGCGTACCTATCAGACCCTCACCGTCGACATACTCGATCTTCAATGCTTGGCGATGTACAATCGTCTGTGAGGACCTTTCAATCTTGGTTTTCGTTTTCTTAGCTTTCTTGTCATTTGCATCGGAGGTATCTTTCGAAGAACTATCATCCGCAGAAACTCACTTGCCGTTTCGTCCTTATTCTCATCACTTTGAACCGACCCATCTGATGTAGCTTGGTTCTCCTCATCCTTCTCTCCGGTGATCCAGAAGGAATCTTTTACCGTCCTTGTTCTTTCCGTCCTTTGTCTTGTCTTCCTTTTCTTCCTTTATCTCGACTTCTTTCTCGACAATGATGGTTTCGTCAACAGAACTCTCCGCAGTGCCAATTCTGATAGAGCCGCTCCGGTCACATGGAACGTTAAGGCAACCCGAGGAGTCAAGTTTTTCGACTTGATGAGTCTTTCAGTTTCTTTAGGACATCCGCCACCCCCTTCACTTTTATCTTCGCATACAGCGTTCGCTCCGGGTAGCGGCTCCTCCCTGAGTTGTCTAGTCCCAGATACACCTCCAGTCCAAAGTCTTTACCTCGATTTAGGCTCAAGGTCTTCTTAGATGGCATTCTGGCCGCACCTTCCGGGAATATGTCCACCTTCTGGGTGCTCTTCTTCCCTGAGCCCGAGAACATCCCACCGGAGGTAGTTTCCTTTTCAATTTCGGCCGTAATTACCCTGTTGTACACGTCCTCAAAGTCCAGCTTCCGGACTCGGAATGTGCTGCTCAAGGATGCCGCAAAGTACACTGAACCCATTACGGCCGCCTCGTCGGTATTAATACTTTTGTTCAAAGAACTGATGCCCAATGCATTGCATAGTTCCGACTGGACCCTCGGTGTTCGGCTAGTCCCTCCAAAAGGCACAACCGCATCCAGATCCTTAGCATCTAACTTTGCCTCATTCAGGACAGCCTTTGCCGGTGCTGCGACCAACTTGAGCATCGGCTCCGCGTCTTCCTCAAACTCGGCCCTTGTCATTGAGGTCTTGAGGTCGGTGTCCTCATGAAGACTGGCGACACTTACAAAAGTATCAGTATTGGCACTCAAAACTTCCCTGACTTTCTGAGCCTCTTTCCTTAATCTCTGCATAACCCTGGGCAACGATCTGGCCGGTGTGGCACCCTCGCCTCTTTGCTTATCAAATGCATCGGCCAGGCGTTCCACCACAACACCGTCAAGTAATTTTCCGCCGACACCCGTTTCCCAGGCATGTCCTAACATTTTAATGCCCTGAGCCAGACCGGTTTTGACATCTGTTGTAACCTCAGCAATGCTAGCACTCGCACTACCCGCACCCAAGTCATAAAACATGACCTTCTGGGTAATCGTCTTCGGTACCCTCTTCTTCTTATCCTTCATCTTTGCAGCCTCAATCGCTGCCTCAGTTGGTTTTGCTTTTCCATCCAAGGCGTACTTCAAGGCAGCTGCTGTGTTGGCGTTGACAACACCCAAGCAATTCAAGCCAATTACTCTAGCAGCATCCGTGACTGCCTGCCTCTGCCTTTCATCGTACCATGCGGAACGGTGATGGCAACATCCTTGACAATACCCCCACCTAAATACGCAGTAGCCTGCCTCTTAGCCATAGCCAACAACATTGCGACTACCTCCTCACCTGTAAACGGCTCGGGCAAACCATCCAACTGCAAAGTTCTTCTCGCACATAGAGGTCCCGGCTCTTCATGAGAGGACATTCACCGATTAAGGAACGGCCGTCGAGAATGGCGCGATTTGGTGCCTTTGCGGCGTAGGCGACGGCAGCATCGCCAAAGAGACGCTCCCCTCCTCAGTAAAGCCGACAGCGGCAGGGGTCTTGCGTTTGGACTGCTCATTGGTGACGAGTTCAAGGCCTTTGCCAGGACGGGCGACGGCAACTTTAATGTATCCGAGACCAAGATCGACAGCCATTAGATTTGCGGTTGAAACATAGGCAAGGAGGGAGACAAGGAGAAGGGAGACAAGTGAAAAGGGAGACATGGTGGTGGGCATGCCGAGAGAGGGGAAGTGGTGGAAGAGAGGCTGAAAACTTGTCTTTGACGGAGATTTGGAAGGGGGGAAGGAGGTTGCACGAGGGACACTGGCACGAGGAGATACACGCTTTCCTTGGATAGGAAGGTGACACGAACGGGAGGAATTTCTGGGGAAGTCTCAGAGATCCGCAGGAACGTGGATGGGGATGACGCTGGAATCGACGGCAGCTGTTCAACATATGTAAATTGAGTTGATTTATTTGATAATGTACCAAACAAAATTCCTTTTAGTGGATGTGTGCAGGGGTTCTATTGTCATGTGATGCCAATTTTGCATGAATGGTTTTTTTTTCGTTTCTTTTTGCAGGATGGCTGGTGGCACACCGTCCGTTTCGATAATGGATTCGAGGTCATAGGGGATAAATACAGTATGTTTGATCCAGGCATGCCCAATTTCTTGGAATTGTCGTTGATTGACCGAACTGTTTTCACAGCTTATTTTTATTGGCTTCGATGCCGCATTGAGTGCTGGCAGTTTACTCAATCCATTTCAAACTGAAATTTTCAATCAACTCATAGTAATTCCGTACTGTCCTTTACTGTACTGTACTGTACACCACAGTATTGCCACTTCATGTACATAGGACAGCTTGTCTTTTGGCGGCAAAACTTGAAGATTTCAATCAACTTGTGTGAAACTGTAATTCTGTAATTCCAGACCATACAGGACAGCTTGTCTTCAGCCATAGCCATTAGGAAAGCTCGACTCTACAATCATCTCAAGGCCCGAAAATGGATCATCCACATTTGAAGCTCTCAGAAACAATCGCCTTGTCATCGGCGCCTGCAATCTCTTGAGTTGAAACTAAAGTAGACCACTAGTTTGGACCCGGTTTCGTCATTCTCATCACCCGCACGACGACAAACTGCTGCTTTCGTGTGCACACATTCAACCTGACAAACTACTACAACCTTTACTTACGAAGTACACATTCATTGCGCAAATAGCGACTCCCACCCTGAAATCATCACAATACAGTACATGCCAGCCCACACCTTGCACACAAACGTAGGACATCGAACGCCGTCACACCGCATTACTCACGACATTGCTCTGCACGACAGAGGTCCTCAACACCCCAGACACAAAAAAACATATGCTGTACAACACAGGCCACAGCTCAGACTAATCCTACGCCAATCTCCCCTTTCTCCCGGCAACCGCCTCTTTACAACAGATAGACTTGTTCAATTTTCGAACATGGCAGACAAACTACTCACCTTGCCGAATCTCTGCACCTCAACCTGTGGCAACCCCGTGAGCCTCTCGTACACCATGTCTAGTTCCCAGACTCGCAGAACCTTCAAGTCTGCGCTCTCTCCACATGTTATTAGACTCCCGTTCCCGCCATGCACCCCTGCACCTACGCTTTGAACTCGTCGAACCTGTTTTTCTTCAGGGGGAGGTTGATTGTATTTGGGTAGCTTGATTAACGGGCTTTCTCGTTCCTCCTCCCTTGCCGACGAGTTGGTCATCGTGTTTAGACTCATCATCGTTGACCCGGATCGATCAGCTTGGTATACTGTGGCCGTTGGATCCGGTGGCGGTAACTCGTCTTCTACCACAAAGCAGCGGAATACTTTCATCAACATCAAGTCAAACAATCCAAGCTCTCTTCTGGTGGGCGTTGTTTTGCGTGGTTGTAGGTATGGATGATCATAATGGACGCCAGAAGAGGGCCGAGGGGATGATGGAGTTTGCAACGTATGAAAAGAGGTGCGTTTAGATTCCATGGCGGGGCTGCAAATATTGTCAGGACAAATGACTTGAACAGTGATGAAGCCGGAGGAGGTTACAGACAGGGGAAGGGCTGAAGGGTTTAGGTGTGGCGCATATTCAGGAGAAAGATGGAAGGAATTCAGTTTCGGAAGCAGGATAGGAGGAGCGGAGGATGTGTGCGGCAAGTGTAGATGCAATATCGTGGCCCGGGTCTTCGGAAAGATATAGATCTGGCAGAGAGCAGACAGGGGCAAGGGAAGGTGCTGATAATAGAATTGAAGCGAGGGAGGAGAGCAAAGGAGATTTGTAGCCGGACAAGAGCCTCAGTGCAGGTGGCGACGAGAGCGTGGGTGGATTGGTATGCAATGGATTATGAAATGTCCGTCCTGGCCAGTTTGGAAAGGTAGGAACAGACTGTGTAGTTTACAGTGGCGAATATGGCGGGGAATGGCGACTATTGATTCATTATGAGGGACTGCGCTTTTCTTTGAGGTTTGTAATCTGTGTTTAGGGGCCCTTTGCCGCAAAGAGACTTGCAAATGGTTGCTAATTAGAGTTTAATCTTCAAACTGCGCACCGCAACGGCTTCAGGACTGATGTTTTGAGAGATTGAGTAAACTTGAAAGCTCTTGTTCGGTTGGAATGTGTGCAATGCGGGATATTTCATGCCCGTAACATTATTTGAAGAAACAGGAAAGATCCAGGTTAAGGTCAAAATAAACCTGACCCCAGCTTTCATGTGGCACACACCAGGACCGATAGGGCTACAGAGACATAGAATTCCTTTCTCATATTGAATAAAAGCAAGGGGCACAACTTCGAGTTACAAGGTCAAAGGCCTTGTAACACGCAATTCCGTTTGCCCCCATTTCTTTAAAACTGAACAACCTATGGAATCTTCCAGCATGGATGGACCTTCCACCTAACTCTGTAGACCTCTCAAGTTGTAGCAAAATCCAGCGCGATTCAAATTATAACAGGTGATGCGTAAGTACGTTTGCACTGTAAGTTTTATTCACGTGTACAGATATATGTAGAATGGCTTTCGAATCTCCTGATGTGCGTTCCGGTACAGATTGACTTCTGCTCCTGAATACCGCGCAAACTGCCCTTCCACCAAATTACAGCAGAGCCAATTCTTCAGCTCCCAATATTCCGCGCGTAAAGCAAGATTGCGCAGATTTACCCAAATCTACCTATTCAGTTGCGCCCGCAAGTATCAAGTGGTTAAATCATTTCAAATCGTCCAGCAAACGCACGTAAACTCTAGCTAGCCAGCGTCCCTCCATATTGATACAGTAGTGTACCAGTTCTTCATCGAGGAAGATACTGTAATGCAGTTTTGCATCTGAAGAAATTGCATGGCACGATAGGTAGTTTCTACAAGAAACAAAAATTGGACGAGTCACTTAAACCAGAGGAAAAGCTTACGGTGTGTACTGGACAGTACAGTACTGTACTCCTGTGCAATGCATTTCAAATGCGTGTGGTAATGTGCCGCTTAGTGCAATAAATTGTAACCACTCATCACGCAGAGATTTTACATTTCAGTTTTCCGAAGGAAGAGCCAGAAGCATTCAAGTCCCTTTTGGAACACTTCCGCGCCTGTGCCAGACGCATGTCTTTCACGCATAGTTTTTGCACCCCTCCCATCTCGACAACTAGAATCGCTTCTGGTTTCGATCTAGTGCGGCTTCGTTGAATTATTGTGATCATGATCCCTTTAACTTTCTATGACTGAAAAACCGAGGCAAAGTTATCCAGACTGCACCTTTTCATCATCATAATTCGAACACAATTTTGATGGCATTTGCGCAATTCGACGCATACCAGACTATCCACACAAATACTTTACGAAGTACCGAAACGGGGCGCTGCAATGATCAGACTTCAACATGCAATGAACAAATTGGACTGGCTCTATGAACCCAAGTGTCCCCCGAAAAAGTAGTAAACGAAAATGTCACCAAACCTATCGCTTCAAACCACAGTGAAGTGCCCAAATCAGCTTGCGATACCACAGACACAGCAAAGAGCGCGGAAATTTGGTTGCTCAACTGATTAGGGATGTGGAGCAGCTATTTTCTCAGGCAGTGGTGGGAGTGTCAAAACAATGGAAACAGAGTGACGCAGGCGGTCTCACAGGACTAGCGTCAGGCTACCTCTCACATTCTGTGTCTGGCCACGTCTGTAAGAACCTCAAATGTGTCGGGGTGCCACCTTCCAAGAGTGGATATTGGCACTGGGACCGGACCTGGCATCTGTGGTGATGAGTTCTTGATACCTTCAGAACTTTGAAGCTTTCGCGGCGTTCAAAGAGGGGGAATTGTAGGGTTACTTTAATGGATGGAAAATTTGGTCGGTTATATCCACGCCGCTAATGTGTTATGCGGGACACGTCGTCGCTGATGGGTAACACTACAGTACATGACCTTCCTTACAGGGCCGGCTCAATGCCAGCGAGCAGGCATGCCGCGTTGGACATGACGACCGCGGCAGCGTGCCTTTGGGTAAGCACCGCTCTAACCATTCCATGGGTCTCCATCGCTCGAACGGCCACGTTCCGCGCGACATCGGTTAGCACCGCGTACGCGTCTGGGTGCCAGTCTCCGAGAGTGGATATTAGGATAGGCACAAGCCTTCCTCTACTAGCCGTCGCGAGCAGTGGTTCACACCTTCTACGTTTGGCGGAGATGGCTGTGTCGAGGGAGGTGAGTGGGTTGAAGTCTAGGGGTTGAAGCACTGAACCCGTGCGTTTGAGAGGGCAAGTGAGTTCACGAATGTGACTCCGAAGTAGTCTGCTCCTCCAGGTCTCAGGTAGAAATTGCCAGAGGGAATGCCAGAAAAGTTGGCATGAAATAATGAAAAAAGAGCGTCGCACTTTCATCGAAATTCAGAAAAGTGCCTTCACGACTGCTCTCTAACTTAGATTTGCGCAATTTCCCCATTCATCATACCGTTTTACTGATCATCGATTCTACGAGGATCAAAGTACGAAATGAAAGCCAAGCTTTAGAGCTAAGCAGGGTGGATTGTTCATTAAAATTGAAATGTGAACGCTGATAATGAGTCTATAAAGGATTTCAAGAGGCATGCTCGTTCGTAAACCACTCAAGAAACTGTTATCCTTCATCTTCTTTTCTTCTGAGGTAACCGACTAAAACTAATAGTTGAGAAGGGCTGCTAAGGCAAAGATAAGCATTGAGCAGAACAATGGTTTAATCAATCGCATCTTTTCTTTGAAGCCGCGAGGCATCCAAGAGACCCAGCGCTCAAACTCTGGGCGTCATCCCAGTGCAACTAGCTGCTAAATCCTGTAAACCGTCAACTTTGAACTTGACTTTCCAGAGTCAATGCGAGAAGTTCGTCGATAATGGACTAATTCACAAGCATTGCACTTTATCTCAACGACATGATTGTAAACCGCGGAATTTTGCGGAGAGCATCTCGGAGGTGCTGAAGAGAGGTAGATCCGAAACTAAATGGAAACAAGATTTGGGCATGTAAAGAAGCCATTCTTTCTTATTTTAATTGTAAAACATAATGGCGTTTGAAGCCCATGGCGTTTGAAGCCCATTACGGGCCTTTACGGGGACAGGTTAAACATATGAAAAAGACAATCGGATGAGCTATGAAAGTATTCAGTCTTCGTTTCAATTACGCAGTGAATATTTGCAAATCCACTGAAATAACAGGCGTCAGCAAATTGACCACAGAAAGAACCTAATCTTTATGAGAAACGCATGGGCTGGGCAAAACAGAGTATGATTAAGAAGACCAGTGTTGACAAAATTACCATATATTATCCTAGATCTGCAATTGAGATGCTCGGTAGATACTTGAAATGACAGACATTACATAAATGGAACTCCTTTTGACTAATGGCTAAAATCAACACACAGATAAGAAAGAGTTCAGGGTATAAGTTAAATGTTTTCTACAATGATTTATGATTTTAAAGAATTGCCAGCAATGCATTGTACTGTACAGCATTTATGTAATATTTAATTACTCCTATTTACATACGCCAAGTAGTTTACCACCAAACCCTTGCAGTATCATTCCAGACCAAAACCAACTGCAAATAATATACCCCTTGGTCGTATTTGCGACCAAACAGTTTCGGCTGTCACCGAGCGACTCCAGCGATGGTAATATTTTGCTTCCACCATCATCAAGCCCATCAAACAGACAAGGCAGCCGCAAAAGCAGAAAACACCTTTTAAAATTCCTTTGGGCGGTTCCTATGGAGCAGCGAGAGGAAGCAGTCCGGCGGCAGACATTGAAGACTGCTTCAATTTCATCTGCATAATTTGAGATGAACTTTAAACCCACTGAAAGACCATGCGTGTCTTTATCTTCTGAGATACAATTGCGTAGACATTATACGAATGGTGCCGATCATCGAGTGGCCGAGTGTGGTGACCCATACAGAGAAGAACAGATACTATGGAAACCTCTATCTTGCGAAGTGCGTACTACTTTTCCGCATGGCTTTGCCAGCTCGTTGGAACGATGTAGAGCTGCTTTTCGCGCGGCACTCGTCGCTTCTCTCTGAAACTTTTTGGGAAGCGCTGGATGAGTTCCTAGGGAAGAGGGCCGGACCGGTACTACCGGCATTTGATGCGGGTTTCTGGAAAGGGAGGTTCGCGGAATATGCTGCTTCAGTAAGGAAGAAGACAGGAGGAGTGAAAAGTGTCTTGGGGTTTATTGATGGCATGCTAATAGCGATAGGTTGTCCAGGCAGTAACAAAATCAACCAACGCGTCGTCTACAACGACCAAAAGAGGAAACATGCGATTAAGTATCAGGCTGTTACTACTCTGTGCGGAATAGCGATACATCTAGCGGGTCCAATTGAGGGGCGCAGACATGACTGGACTCTTTATGTGTAGAGTGGTGCGAATTCAGTTTTTTCTGGACTGCTGCATGTTAGAGATAAGCAATACAACATCTATTGAGACTCAAGCTGCCAGAAGAAGAGTTTTCCTAGAGGTCCCATACTCAGGATCAAATCTATCTGAAGCTTACAAGCTTTTCAAAAAAGCAGTGGCGGGGGCAGGGTAACTGTGGAGTGGTTCTTTAAGGAGTTGAAGATGTATTGGACTTTTGTGTATTTTAAAAGGAGGCCTGTCTTAGTGGAATATGCAGTTAGAAATATGTACATCGCCGCAGTGTTGCTAAATAACCTTCGAAACTGTGTCTAACCAAACAGCATTGCGCAGTACTTTGGAATATCCCTACCGACGTTAGAGTATTATGTAAGTAGTTGTTGAATGAATTAATAAAACCTGTGAGCGAGTGGAGCCGAAGCGCGAGGAACAATTTCCGTGTCCCGTAGCGCCGTAGGAGCGGACTTTGTTCCTCGCCTCCGGCTGCCCGTGGGGACAGGACGCTTAGCGCGTTTATACAACCCGTTCTAAATATTTCAAAGCACGAATGAACGACTATCGGACCCAAATCTAGCCTCGCGCCAGTTTAATAAGAGCTAACGTTCCTACTACAAAGCAGCTTACTCACAAGGATAAGTAAAGCTTTCATCTGCGCCCGAGAAGAGCTTTGCGCCAGACGCATGAACTCTAGCTGCGCTTCACCCTCGAGGCGGAAACTCTCGAGCTCTTCTTGACATATCGCTCGGTCTGCTTCTCGATTCAGAACATCCTGCTGATGGCGCTTGTTCTCAAGTTCAATCCTTTCCTTCTCAACCTCGAACTTCACATGTGGCTTAAGACCATCTTTCCGTTGCTTTTATCCTTCCCAATCACACTATTACTTACTTTGTGAGGACTTTTCTAGGACTCCCCGTCATCCGGGGTTTTTCTCTCCTTCTTGTTTTGCAGGTCCTTCGTAATCATTTCCCGTTCAGCGTCCAGCTTCGACCCTTCCTCTTTCTCTAGCGCATCAGTGGTAGCCATTTTTTTCTCAGGGAAGTCCTTATTTACCTCAGAAATGGCCCCGAACGCTGATCTAACTCACCAATTCCCCCCCTGTCCCGGAAAGTACCCTGTCCGTCTGGTCACGAACATCAAAGTCTTCTATGATTATCCTAAAACCATCTTGAAAGCTTTTCCACGTCAAAGTAAGCAGAATCTAGGGTTAATACTGCAACACTACGCAACGCGCGTGTATCTCGGAATAGTTTCACCATACGGCGCAATGTGTGCCTTGATAGCTGAAACATCTAGTGTGACAATAAAGTCATCACTTATTGTGAATTTGGACCTGCGCCCGTACTTTTTGTTGGTTGTAGCGACGTGAAGTGGTCCAAGAGAATCAGAGGGTTTGGTGGAAGTGGAAGTAACTGGTGGAGAGGGGAATTCCAGAGCGGAGGAAGGATTATTGAGCGAAGGAGGCGAGGATAAGGACTGCATATCGGACATGACTGATGTAAATGTGTGATTGGTA
The DNA here is from genome assembly GCA_002205965.3 of Kappaphycus alvarezii. Taxonomy (NCBI): domain Eukaryota; phylum Rhodophyta; class Florideophyceae; order Gigartinales; family Solieriaceae; genus Kappaphycus; species Kappaphycus alvarezii. Next base: position 320,041 of record NADL03000463.1, read on the forward strand.
AGTAAAGGAGATCGTGATGGAGCCGTTTAAAAGTTGGATGCGCGATAGGCTCTGGGCATATGGTGGTGAATGGTGAATGAGCCATTTTCGAATTTCCTGGGTGTTAATGCGTTCCCGCCATTCATACATTGCAGAAACCATTTCTGTCACTGTTCATATTTCCGGTTCATTTCAAAACCGATTTTTAGAAACACTGCAATTGATAGAATAAGTATGCAACATTTACGGAAATTTAGGCGAAAATTTACAGGAATTTGCTAACATATACTCTCTAGTATACCGAAACTCTACTTTTTTGCAAAAGAACATAACATATTGTTTTGAGATACAGAAAGATTGTTCGCAAAACCTCATTTACACATCAAATACGTAAAAATATATACGAGGTTTTCCGCAAATTTTGTTACCTACGACTTTTGGCAAACTCGCAAGCAAACTGAAACTCATACTTCTTAAAGTTAACGACGTACCGACAACAGTCATTGCGATTGTTGACGTCAACGATCCCTTCACTTCCAAGCCATCATATCTTTTTTTTACTCTGTCTCATCTACAGTATTGTTGCGCGTCTACTCTATTAAGCATCCTAGATCTCTGGTACTCCCTTTCCGTTGCGTCTTGTCCCTTAGATCGTTACAAACTCACTCTTGAAGCATCTATATCACATTTTCTGATATATATCAACCTCCCAACCGCAATGTGGGATAATTACAATGGTAATTTATTACCGGCAGCGCCTACCTCAAAGCTGTTGCTTTCTGCGATACCTATGACTAATCAAAACGACAGTGTTCAAAATCATTCGCTAGGTGCATCCAGAACCGCACTAGCGAACAAAAGTACTCCTCGTATCTCTGATCCTCCCATACGTAAGAACCAAAGGCGTCGTATTGCCACTGGTGCAGAGGCACTTGCTTTCCTTACATTAAGCTACGGTCGTTTCTGTAATAATTGCTGTAGGGGTCGCAAGCGGTCTGTAACCCAGTGCTATTTTTCACGATGTTTACAGTGAGTTCCTGAGAGGGAAGAGAAGCCAATGTGATGAGAGGGCAAGTCGTTTGATCAAGCTGAAATAAAGCTAGAGAGAACGTTACAGAACGCCCTTCGGAGTGCGCGTGAAGGAATTTCTAAGGGCGTATCAGATGCATCTTGTCCAGAACTCTTCACACCTCAGGAAGATGATCCCATGCATAAGTTGAAGGCATTAGACAACAACAATAAGCGGAAGGTGTCAGCGTTTCGAAAGGGGCTTATAAGCAGCAGCGCCAGCAATAACAATACTTTGCATGAATATAGCTTGACTGCATCCGGATCTGCTCCTGCACTCGTGAAGAACATAGGAGATGATGAAACTGGAGCTTCTGGTACCATATTTTGTAAGCACACTTATAGAAATAGGATCACGACAGTAATGTTTACTTGATGAAAGTTCGAATTCCCTATCCATTGTTTCGCTTGTAAAATTTAGTAATAAGGCCACAAAAAAGTAACTATACTTAGTCAAAGGTCCATTACTTCGAAGTTTGAATTAGCAATTGATATTATTTATTACGATTTCACTTTAATTTACAATTGGATTTTTTTTGCATCATTATTGGAGCATTCCAGATTTTGAGAATTTAAATGATCGCAAAGGAAGCAGGAAATTTTTTTTTGAACAATTATAATACGTAAAAAGCATGACAGTCGCTAATTTCATTTTCGAGGAAATTCCGGGATATCCTAGAATGGAAAACTGTGTTTGCTGTTCATAAAAGATGTTAACATCTGCTTTAAGAGTTAAAAAAAATTTCTGATTTACTGTGATGAACAGATTAAATGCGTAGCTACTCACCTTTTTGTCATTGAAATGTGGATATACACTTCATGGTTAAACTGAATCTAGAAACTTTTAATAAATTAGACAATCCTCGTCGTTCAGTGCTACCAGAGCATATTTATTGACGCACAAATTGCTTTTTTTGGAATCGGAAAGGTAAAGCCTTTTAATTTGAATACTTGCTGCCTTTCACACTGTTTTGTGACGATGATATTTAAATAATTTACCTACAGAGCCTATTTACTCATACAACTCTCACAGGATTATAAAATCCTGTCGAAATACACGTTGCAAGAAACTAGCCTGTACTATGAAATTTATTTTTCTAATGCATTTGGTCCCAGGCGATATATTTAGATTTATCAAAGATCTGCTAGACTTTGACTCAAGTGAAGTAGTACATCATGAAGGCCTCGACCGGGCCTGAAAAAAATTAGAATTATGCATAGTGTTAGAGTAGTAAAATATGAAAACTAAATCTCACGGAACTTGGCGTACAGTAACGTCCTTTGCAATTGCCTTTCATCCGTGAAGATAAAACTTTACGCATACAGTAGCTGCTTCGGAGACCAATAAAAATATCGTGACAACGCGAAAGCATGGGAAATCTGGGCCTAACGGTTTAAAAGAAGGCTTCTCAGTTATAAGAGTACTTGCATGCAATTGATTATAGGACGGTGTATATCAAAAATTCACGCTGGATGCGTGCAATAAAAATAAGCAGCTTTTTTAGTACGGGCGACATGCGTTTTGTTTATGATATGGTGAACCTCAAAACATGCTGAGTTTAGCCACCCTATTCAAAAAATATATTTTAGGTTTGTTTCCATAGGGCATTCAATGTACTTGCATGTTGCGCCTCCCAATTTTCGATAATTTAAAATTGAAGCGGCTCTTTTGGTTACTTTCGAAATCTGCGAGAGTAAAAAATTGAAGAAGGCTCTGGATTGTGGAGGAATACCGCAAACGGATTTGTAAAATTGCTTACATTTTTTCAAAATATGTTGGAGGGTGTAAAATACGTCCAAAGTGCTTCCCTGGAAGTTGTTGCAGGCATTTTGTTGTGTTCTTGTAAGTAATTTAGGAATTGCTAGATTCTGCAGCAGTAGTGCTGAATTAAAAAATTCATGATTGCTCACTCGCACGTAACCAGGGCGGTATCCACCTTCAGTTGATTAAATGATTTCAATAAGAAAAAGAAACACTAAATAATGGCTGATAAATGGAATTTGTCCGAAGTATAATTGTATTCTTCATACTTTGAATGAATGTTTTACACCGAAAGAAAATTTGCCGTGGTAGAGACAATAATTTACAGGAAAGGCATCCGTTTGGCTTGTAGTGTATTTCAATGCAAATGGAATATCATGCCTTTGACCAAGAGATTTTAATTGGCTGATATAATGGCTGAAATAGTCAAATACTATGATATAATTCATAATCGGAGTATTGAAGAATGTAGGTAGAAGGTGGAACGAATAAAGTTGTGGAGCATGTTTTTTGACTGAAAATTGGAGAAATTGACATTACCAGGTGGGTCCAGTTGAATTCTGGCCAAGTACTTATTGTGCTTCTGTTTGAAAACTCAATGTATTGCAGGAAATACATTCGAATAATTAATATGAGAAGAATTTCTGTACAGAGAAAATAGGAGACAAATGATTGAACAACAGTTCAAAAAACTATCGAAATGGGCACAGAAGATTCAAATGAAAGATTTTTGTGCATATGTCTGCTTCGATGCGAAACACATGTCCATAATTAGATCAAAATTTGCTTACAACCGATGTAATAGAACTGTCAATGAGGAGAAAGCAGGAAAGTAATAGGGTGGAAAGGTCAACGTGAAAATAGAGACTGTGATTTTAGGCGCTAGCTCGTTCTACAACGCTTCTGGCAGTATTAAATTGAAGAACTTACTATTCTCAGCAATAAATCAACGTACAGAGGCTTTGTAAAATGCCGATCTCATCATTATGGTCCAAAGATTCGTTGAGCATCTTCTGCAATTCATGAGCATTTTTAACTTTAATTTTAAGCAATGAATATTTTGCCTTTCTTCTGCTTGTAGGATGATCAGAATTGTTCCCGGGACTACTCCTGGTTGACTTAATACAATCGTCGCTAATAAGGGCAATTTATAAATCGCTACGCATTACAATAGCTGCTGAAACCTCATTCATATATCAGGCTAGTTCTCCTCATGAGGTGTTGGTGAAACTAGAGATTTTCCTATACTTTGAAGAAGTTGAACCCTTAACTGCAGCCCTCAGAAGCGTTGTGAGTTTTGCACCCATCGCAGAGATCTGAGAGATTCCTGATTTCAGCGGGGTAGTGAACCCTAATAATTTCTAATTTTTTAATGAAACTTGAATATGTCTCTTAGGGATCTTACAGACTTTCCCCTAGTTTTTTTGGGGTTTGAAGCGTTTTAAAATATCAACAGTTCTCTTGAAGAAATCTAATGACTATTTTCAGAGCCTAGGACTCGATCTTCAGACAATTGGAGACACGAGCCGTCCAAGAGGCAGTCATCAAAACAGGAGGAGTTGACCTCCATGGATCCAATTAAGTGCGAGTTCTGAGGGATATCTGAAGTCATTTTGAGAAGATCAATTATAGAATCTGGTGTCCATTGAGAAGGAATGTTAGCCAGACACCTTGGCTGTGGACGGAGCTGGGATTGCTTGTGTTGAAAGGGACAAAAGACATGAAACTGGGGAAGCAGAGGAAAGTACATAAACAATCATTTCAATTTATCCATGGAAAGTGGGGATGCAGATTGGAGAATTACTGGAGAGTTACTGTCTCCACCGTCTACGTTACCGGGAAAAATATTTTCTGACAAAAAAATGATACCCGATTTATGCTCCTAGATGGAAAAGTTTTAATAATTTGGTTTTATTCTCTTCTACTTTTGATTTAAGATTTCTAAAAGCATACTTTTTAAATTTAAACACCGGCGTGAACTTTCAAAATACTAGTTAATTAGAAAATAATCTTTTTCGACTATCAGGCCAACTTGTTCGGATGATCCTGAAGATGTCGATATCTGAAATCTATTTACGCAATTGCTCAATTCAGTTTTAATCTAGGACGTTGGTAACATTGAAGACCTGGTTCAATCTTTTGTACATGGATGTGAAAAGAAAAAAAACCATAATGCAAGGGATGAGAATATAAAAATGGGTGTCCGAAAAACCACTTTCACCGATAACTTGTGACCCGGTATAGACTTTTGCGGGCCTGGCCTTATCTTGGGCTGTGTTTTTTTCGTTCGGCACGACACTGATGTTATGAGCCTATATATACATATTATAATCACTATTTTCAAGATTTTATGCTGGCTTCGGCGCGGTTTTAGCAAGACGCAGCTTGGCTATGAAGAGGCTAATTTCGCCCAACCTCGCCGGTTACCCTGGTCGAAGGGGTCTTTCTCACTTGGTTTTAGCCCATGGCTTATAGGTTGCTCTTGCTTCCAAAAAGTTGTCCGATCCAAGATCAAAGCTTGTGATTCCCTGAGCAAAGGATAGACTCAGGCCTACTTTCGGAACTCACCTACTGGGCTTCCTGTCGTAGTCAGCCCACGACTTTCGCAGACAGGGATTGAAATCCCCAGCCTGGGTATATTCGAAGGGGAAGAAGTAAATAAATGGAAGGGGACCTTTGATCAAACTCTTACTCAAAAGTAAAATGTTATTTATAAAGTTAAATGTCGCCCGAATTCCTAATGAAATTTTGAAGGTAGTAGAGCTATAGATAAAACTTTAAATTACAATACTAAGCACGAAGGGAATTACATTAAACTAGAATCTCGCCGAGCCGTGACTGGAAATCTATTTCCTAATGTGGTCACATTTAAACTACTGTACTACCTAAAAATGTAAATTAAACGTGTCTATTATTCGTTATTAGTTTTTATACCTTTGCTGATGCACTCCACCAACGGAAAAGTTTTCGTCAGCATTCCATTATTTCTCCTAAACTATCTCAAACGTTTTTCACAAAATAAAGAAAGGATAGAACACTGAAAATCGAAACTTTCTTTTAAAAAATGACTGGAAGGCTAATCGTATCCATTAGTAAAACATTATTTAAGATTTTTTGGTAATCAGATTTTGAAATATTTTTTCACGATGTACTTGAAACTAGTAACAAAATTCTTCTCTAATTCTCATAAAATTATTTTTGATCAATTAGCATTTTGAAGTCAAGAGAAATGTCTAAAGGTCTGAATTCTATCCTTGTTTTCATTCTGGTTGCATCCGTTTTTGCTGTCCCTCCTCAGTTGGAGGATTTTATAAAAGCTTTCCCATTGCTCCAAGTAATACATGGTAGTAAAACCTCCTGCAGAGAGATCTGTTCGAGAAGTTTTAGAGAAGAATCTCAAAATGCGTATGTTATGCAGCGTATCAGATATTATTTCCATTGCCTGCAGAAACCAGAATTTATTATATAGCTTATTGCAGATAGTCTACGGTTTCAATTTGCTTCAAGGTATCGGCGATCCGTGTAAAAGATTCACTGAAAATGGAAAGTTTCAGTTTGTGCAACTCCTTGTTATTAATCAACTGGTTAGAAGTAATTGCCCATGCTAGGTATATTGATAATATCTGAAAGATTAGAAACTTTTTATTACGAATGCAGTGCCTAGTAATGCATGCTGTGGACGAGTTTATAAAATTAAAATAGACTACTTTATAAATTCCCCAAACATGGAAAACCAGGAAGAAAGTCGAACTATCTTTTTTTGAGCCACAAAAGGATACTTGGATTCCATGATAGTATTCCTTCTATGATTTAATGTTAAAATAAAATGTTTCGTGATTAAAATAATTTTTACTCTTAGTTTTTCATGGCCATATTCTTATGTTCTTAACCATAATACGTATTTTATGTGAAATGAAATCCTTTTATACTAGTTTATATTTCATAGAATTAGATTTATACATTACAATTCATCCAATTCTTTGATTTAGAGTCTTTATAATATTTAGATTTCGAAACAGAAATATTCGCTGTGAACTCCTTTTCATTTTATTTCTGGTGCAGAAAAAAATATTACGTACCGTAAGTTTTTACTAAACTGCGTTCCCCTTATTGTATGTAGCAGTTTTTATTTATATACCCTATTGTATTTTTTAATCCGTTCTTTGAAGAGATGGTTTAGATTTTTCGGTATTTTCCTCAAGTGTACTATCGATTCTTCCACATAGTCCGGATATTAATTTTATGGAGACAGTTATTGAATCTATTACTCCTCTAGCTAAAATTTAGTTTCTTCAGGCATCAGTTGATATTCAATGACATGATAATATATCTTATATAGACTTGTATGTTACTGAAATTTCCAGGTTCATAGTTAATTCTTCAAGCAACTTGTTCAGGATCGTTGAATGACATTAAAATTGCGAAAGTATTCTCAAGAAGCTTCAGGTAGATCTCCTCAATTCTTTCACTGGACTGGAAAAATTTAAATGTTTTATTCAATTGATTATACAGAATGTTTAACTTTACTAATAGAAAAATTTCATACCTATTTGTATTTAATATTACCTCTATACGGTTTCCTTATTATAAAGCCTACATTTTTATATGTACAGGATCTTCTGAAGATTTTTTAGTTTCCTAGTATCTTTCATCATCTACAATAACAAAAAGAAAGTGGTTTAGTGAGTCCTTTAGTACTCAGTAGAATTCTGGGTGCACGACATGCTTCTTGACTGGAAATTGAACACCATTTTTGGCATTTATCTTCACTGAAGACTTGTTTTAGAGCTACTTACTCTGACACCATGGTTCGTATAGAGAATTAATCTGAGAAACAAAAACAAAAAAGAATGTAATGTATGGATTGCATTTAAAAAGACATAATGGCGCAATTCTGTCAATGATGTGGTATTTCTATTCGCTTCATTGATGTTAAAATTGAGATACCGGAGATTTTTGTATTATCAAATATCTGATCATGTAATGTTATGAAAATTGACCTGAGGACATACCTAGAGATAACTTTTGATGTAAAATTATTCGTTTGTCCGATTATTGTTAACAATGCTACTGAATTACTTTCTGTCCGCACAGTAAAAATCTCAAGTGAATGAAAAGCTTCTTTTTCCACCAAATGTTTTACCTTTTGTAAGTAAACTTATTCAAATAGCGGATATGCTCGTTTTTGCGACATGATTTATTGGATGGAAAAGGCGGTGGAGTACGACGATGAGTGATGTACTAATATAGCTTGTAAGATACAGGACGGTATTTTACGTTATAGTAAAATACATTGCCGTTTTACACACGTCAGTGTTTCATGAAGCCGAGAGTGCTAGGCTTATTTGCATACAGGGATGTACAGTAATACAAAGAGACCAATTTCTCAACTGTGTACCATAAAAGGTAACCAAGGAGTACAATGAAAACAACTCGAAAACATTCAGAATTATCACATCAAAGATATTTCCCAATGAACTCATGAAACTTTCTCTAATATTACCACAATCAACAACTTATGACATGCTTAACATATTGAAGATAAAATCTACTTCGAAACTCCACCACCAAGGCCCTGTGAATAGAATGAAAATACATTTGGCGAAAAGACTATAGATGACTGAATAGATGCTTCTATGGCTATCATACAGGGCAAGATCACTTCCGAGATGCCAAAGATGGGTAAAGAAGAGCCAGCCGTCGCTTGCATTTGTGGAGGGCTCCGGAATCATTATGAATTAGCACAGAAAGTCACATTTCTCGTATTTATGCAGCTAAAAACCACATTACGCCCTGTGAAGTCAAGAGGTGACCATTAATTATGCCAAATCGAGCATGGAACCATCGATCCGTAGCCTTGACTTTAAAAAAAGCCCTAGCCAACAGTGGTACGTTTATAAATCATGGGTCAGCTACAAACCTGCTTAGTGCGTGCGCTACGGCTTTCCAAAGCAAACAAATTACAGATTCGGGTCGCATTCGAATACTGAGCGCCAAAGGGTACGATATCTGGCGCAGATAGGGACCGACAGGCACCTTCATTGTCTAATTTACCAAACAGAAGTCATATCTTGCAGATATAAACTCCCATATTACGCCTTTTACGTCTTAGAATAATCTTCAGTATGATAACCATCATTTTCTCGCAAAGCCCTATACCAAGCATCAGTACGGCACGTACAACATCACAAGTTGTTACAAGATGACAGAATTGCACCGATCACTGCAGAAACTGGACCTCCTGAACTGAATATACTCAGGGAAAACTTAAGCTGGCAAAGGTATTTGAAAGGCCAAAATGCACCGAAGACTTATTTAAAGTGCCTCAGATTGCAGTGACCAATAAATGAAACTGATTAATTGTATTAAATCTTAACTTGGAGTTCACTGCGCCTCTTTATACACATACAGACCCTCTCAGTGTTATTTTTATGTTCCATGATCACAATTATCCCTTAAATGCAACTTTAGGCTTGGAGGAAGGGACAAAGACAACTTCTGAATTTGTCGGACCGTCTTTCATCCCTGTCAATGCGACAATTCTTCAAGGAATGTAAAACCAGGCGATTTTCAAGCAAAATAGCCCAGGAGATTGCTCTGCAGCCGTCTCCATAGATAATAATTTTCAACACCAATGCACGCCCACTGAAACATAAGACAGCAGAGACCTGGAATACTCTCGAAACGGAACAGAACAAACCAGCTGTATATCCAAGCAATCTCCAAAACATCCCGAATCGGTTAATTAAACGTCGCGTGACACTGCATGTATAGTACCTAAGCCTCAATCATGTCAACAAAAAACATATTGTTGACGTTTATACACAAGATGTGGGTGTTAAGCGCACACGAGCAGATCTGGGTAGAACTTTCGTTGAAACTGTGGTTGAGACTGGCTTAGTTAAGCCGGACGCTCCAAACCAGGGTTTATATTGAACTAGAGATAGCTATGTACTGAAGTGAAACGTAGTGTAACAATAGCGAATTCAAAGGTTCTCCCGTAAAAGCTGTGAAGGACTAACATACTTTGGGTTCATTCTGCGTAATCCGGCCGTACTATTTGAGTGACAGATTCTTTGTTATTAGCCGAACCTTATCACTAACCTTGAAGGAATCCACTTTCAAGGTTGGATTCATTGTATGTTCGGATTTGATTCTGGGCTTTCCCTAACGCTTCTCGCATATATTGTATAAAACCTGCTACCGCTGGATTATCTGATGCTAAAAGATCTTACGGTAATGTTCTTGGTTGAAGTCTATAATTGAGGAAGAATGGTGAGAAATTTGTGGTTACATTCACATAGAAGAGTTTTAAGCAATTTCAAGGCCTACTAGGTACTTATTACAGTCTCATTTGTCGATGTTAACGAAACCACCGACTATTTCCTCTACTTTCCTGCTCATTTCTCAATATTCCATCAGTTTGTGGGTGGTATACAATAGAGGGGATATATTTGCTCCCAGAAGAGCAAAGATTTTTGTCCAAAACTTGCTCAGTAAAATGAGATCTTGGTCAGATATTATATTCTCTGGTAATCCATAGTGTCTGTATACATGATTTTTGAACAGCAGAGCCGTTTCAGGATCATCTGCGTTTGATTTTTGGTACTATTCCGATCATCTTAGAAAGTCTTTCTACGACTGTCAACACGCCGTTGTTCCTATTTTCCGACTTTGGGATAGGTTTGATGAAACCCATGGCTATGTGGGTCCTTTTGGTTTTCGGTGGTTCTAGTCCTTTTAAAAGACCTACGGGCTTCTTATTGGTTTCTTTGCTTCTCTGAAATTGACAGGAAAGAACATACCGGATTATATACGATCTTAAATTTTCAAATAGAAATTTGGTGATATTCTGTTGATCGTTTTGCTTATTCCTGGATGTACCGTGTTAGGCGTAAATTGATATTCAAGCAGGAGCTTCACTCTAAAATTTCCCCTCTGGCACACATATCTCCTTGCTTCTAAGCAGAAGCATCTATCGACAACCAAAGGGAGTTTTCGGGTCCTTACATTGAGATATGAGGTTTTCATCCCTACCATAATCTTCTGTTAGCCCCAGTAACTCAGTGTTTGTGAACAATATGGTCAAAATGTTATTGAATTCTGAGGATATCTTGTTAATAACATAAAATTCTTGAGTAATGAATTTTACGGTGATAAGGTGACGGCGCAGCTTGTGGTTATTTCGATAATGCCTCCGCTATTACATTTGATTTTCATGAGATTGGGATTATCTTGAAGTCGAATTAATTATTCTTTCTAGCAGTCTCACTTGTCTCGGCGATAAGTTGTCTCGGGCTTCTAGGTATCTCAGGGATAGCGGTCCGAGTGAACGGTGAATTAATTACCGTGAAGGTAGGATGTCCAACACTTTAGGGAATCTACAATGACCAGAAGATCCTTTCATGGACCATTTATATTGCTGGACGCAAAATCAACCGTTCCTTTAGAACAAGTTTCTTCCTGTTTCAACGTTGCGCCAATTGAATACTGTGATGCATCTGTGGTTATGTAGACAGGCTGTTTAGCGTCCAAATTTCTGAGAACCCGTGCACTGCAAAGTGTTTCCTTAAGTACCTTGAAGGTATCATCTTGAGAGCGGGTCCATTGGAAATTGACTTTTTTTGTCAATTCTGTCAGAGGTTTAGAAAGCACTGAACAGATTTTTATGAATCTCCGGAATTAAGTAACAAAACCACGAAAAGACTGTACTTGTTGCTTATTTTTTGGTATCTACCTTTCAATGACTGTACTTATCTTATTCATATCAACAGAAATACTGCCTTAGGAAATGGTATGTTCTAGTTACTTTACTTCTGTAACTCCAAAAACACATTAAAACAATATTCCAAAAGTTTTCTTTTCTGAGGATTTCCATTACATCCTGAATATGATCCAAGTGATCCTTCCATGTCATACTATAGATAAAAATGTAATCCAGTTAGAAGATCCAAATAAGTCGAGCTTTCATTTGAATTTTTCACTTATTGGGTTCATCAAAGTTGCTAGGACATTGGTGAGCCCAAACTGCAGAACAAGAAATTCAAAGTGCCCGTATCGTGTTAGGAAAGCAGTAAGAGGGACTCAATCTTGTTCCATCCTATTCTGATGATATCCAGATGTAAGCAAATTTTTGCTGAAGTATTTATCTTCTTTCAGCTCGTCTAAAATATCGTCAATTTGAGGTAACAGATAATTTTTTTTCGCAGTAAGCCTATTTAAGGCTCTGTAATCAATATAGATCCTTACACTGTTATTCTTATTGGTAAAGAAGAGAATAGAAGCTTCCCAAGGGCTTTTAATAGGTAGGATAAACTTAGCTTCCAGTCGCTCGTGTAAATATTTTCGGAGTTATGGAATCTCTGCGTCAGAAAGTCTATATAGAACTTTCTTCTGTGGTTTTGCTCTTTCCTGTAATTCTGTTTCAAAGTCCTGTTTCTTTATCGAGGGCTGAACCCTTGTGAGCTTCCGCGAAAATAAATCATCAAAAATTTACAGAATCTTCTGTACGTCCCGAGGACACAAGACGGCTTCTGACTCTCCAAAATCTAGTGGTCTAAATCAAACTGTGAATAACTCATTTTCTTCTTGAAATCGCTAATCATAGCATTAAAAGATACAAATGGACTCGCTATGGCATCACAGGCAGTAACTAAGAATTAATTAACCTTAAAATATAATCTTACCTCGTTATTAAGGCAGTAGGTTTTAGTCCCATGAGCGGCGCACCACGACTATTCAAGCGTTGTATGGTAATACTTCATAGGCTTACGGTATAGTAGAGCGATTCCGTATAGTCCTTAATCTGTAGGCTGATAGAATCCAACACTTCTTGAAGTACCTGGTCTGCGCCGTTGGCAAATTCAGCGAGCTCTCTGGAAAACCTGCTCCTTGTTTAATGATGTTCGCAAATGACTCGCTCAGGAAGTTGATCTCACCACCAGGGTCTTTGGGGATATTTTGTTGCCCATTCGCAATGATTTAGTTGATAATAACAAGGACTTTATTATTCCTATCATCAGAGGACGGGGAGAAAGTTTCGACGAAGGTTGCACTTGATCTGATGATGAACATGATGGATTTCCCCTGGGATCAGTAGTATATCTCGGCTTTCTTTGCGTAATTACACGATTTCTAATGGTTTATCAAGAAAAAGAAGTGATTGGGGACCTTCAATCAATTCGTCCGGGCTTTTGGGAAATTCATGGCCATTTATCCTTTCTGTCTGCACCTGAGACAGCGAAATTCGCGCATAAATATTTCACGTTCTGCTGTGTCAAGCTTCTATAAAATATGAGTACTACTTTTTTGCCCCGGATCTACTTCTATCTTACCGATTTCATGGATACTGAACCTATGTTTCCTGCAAAAAGAGCTTCCATTTTCAATCTTTCCTCTACAAGACTTTGGCAGTTACCGGGTCCATGACACCGATAGGCTGATTCCACTCGCTTAGCATCTCTCATGAGGTCCGAGAGGTCGACTTATTCTTTGCAGCAAAACAACTTCCAAAATATATGGCTTAAAACTGCGAGAGTAACGATCTATCTGGTCTTAAACTCCAATATCGCGAATTTCCAGTATAAATTTTGTTGAATTCTTCGTTAAGGTAGGAAAATATTTGACTTGTTTCCAGCGGGAGAGCTTTTCTCCAGCGATCTTTTCTCTGTTAAATGTTTAAAACGCTGGATCAAAGCACCCTTCAGGGTCTGTCAGTAATTTATTCCTTTCCCTTCTTCTGTTTTGCAGTGGACCATCCACCACTCATAGCATTGCCAGCAAGTACACGAGTCCTATGTGTTCGGATCCGTAGCCATCTTTTGGACCAAGGTATTTGTCCATCTGAATAAACTAGCTGTCAATTTATCCTTTCGACTTTGGTTGGCTTGTTTTTCGTTTGGCCAGCCTGACTATTCAAAGGTGCATTACTTGACGAACTGTCTTGGTTTCGGGCGTTTAAAAGTTCAGATTCCCAGGAGGATACCCTCTGCGCTGCAATAGAAATGTCTGATATTTTTGCGGCAATGTGGTCGTGGCATGCTTTAGATTCTGCTGCAGCTGTTGCTGCATTTGTGCAACGGGCTCTAGGGTGACTTGCGGCTGATCCATAGCCACTAGGTTCACAAAGGCAGTAACAGTGCTTGGGCTGGAATCTGAGAGGAGTTTTCTATCTTATACGCGTACACATATCGACACGTGTAAATGATTTCAGAATCTAGAGTATCAGACAGTCGCCTAGATGTATCCGGGCTAATTACACACGATGCGATGTCTACGCAGGCCGGTCATTCAAAATACCGGAAGAATAAGTTTAATACATTCATTATCTACTAGAGACTGATGAGGGAAGGAGGAGATAGAGCGAGGAGAGAGAGGAGGGCAAGGAACGAGAGAAGTGTAGTGAAAAAGAGAGTGATAGAGAGAAGGAGTGAGGGATTCAGAAAGAGAGTTGAAAGGAGAGAAGGTAGTGAGGAACTTTACTAACCCAGACCATTGAAGGAGACCGCCGATTATATAGACCTCCAGGCAAGCAGACTGTGCTACAGACGATCGGAAGAAGTTTCCAGAAACCATGTTCACGACGGTGAGAGGTTAAACCTACATCTGATTGAGCTGATCTAAAGAAGATCAGCCCAAGCGTACAGCACTGTACAGTGCAAAAGCGTGACGGTCAAGTTCTAGGTTGTACAATAAACTAAAATAACAGATGTCTGTGAGCCTTTTGCTGTCTGTAAGCTATAATCATAGGCAACAGAAATTAATTACACTAAAATGCCCCTTCAAAGTAGAACTGACCACAATGGCGCCCCCTCAAACTGAAACAATACAAAATTAATTAGGAAAGCTAGAATGAACAGTGCCCAACTCACGTCGACACTTTCCAAACTTGACTCGAAGCAAAGGATTTGTCAGAATATCGGAACTTAATCTCCGGCTCGGCAATAACATATTCGGATCTTTTTCCCGGCTAATGTCTCACGAACGAAGTTGTAACGAATATCTACAATGCTTCCGCTCGTTGATGGACTGGTTCTTGGGAGAGCTAATCGATGCGAAGTAATCGGCGAAGATTTAAATCAGTGTGTGATTTCCTCCACCCATTATCTCAGAGAGAAGATTAGAAGCCCAAATGGCTTCTTAAAAGCAGTGCAGAGCGAAATATATTCTGCTTCACAGGAAGACAGGGAAGCCCATCCGTACTTTCTAGAGCTCCATGAGATGAGCCATGAAGACATCATGAAGACAAAGCTTTCGGTTGATTGCAAGTTGAGCAGCAGTCTGCCTAATATGAGTCGCTGTAATCAATAATCGTAGCGGCGGAAAAGGGTCCGTAGCAAATACAAAGATTCACGGTTTTCTTTGAGGCGGCGATAAACTCTTTTTACTCCTTTCGAGTGCCTCGACTGCGTCTTTTCGTAGTGCTGCGAAATATTTCCACTACGAAACCAATATCTGGACGATTTTATATTCATCAAATACATGAAGCTTTCAATTGCGGAGCGATAGGGTGAGACGAAAGAAGTTCACTGTTTTTTTCGTCGGGTTGTCCCTCTGCTGCTCCTGCTCTCCGACTCCAGTTCAGCCGACTATATCCCCAGATACTCTTTCCTAGCTTCCTCTGTCTCCTACTGCTTCCCATTTTGCATATGTTCCTCCACCTGTTAGGGTTTCGACTCCTCTCTCCGTCGAACCTCTCTCTCCGGCTCTCTTCCCCTCGCTCCTATTTCTCGATCTGCATCCCTGTCCCTGCCTTCAAGCCGAAGGGTTCCTTCCTTGTTTGCGATATCTGCCAGCTGAAGGCGCCCGGACCAAAGCAGATCGAGCAGCACAGAGGAGGTAAGAAATTTCGGAACCGCGCCGAGAAGAAAACATCCACTACTACCTTCGTCTGCTGCAATCGCGTGCCAGACAAGGAACGAACGCGGCAAACACATCAAAGCGTAAAAATAAGTAAACTGCATCTGGGATCACTGTGTATCTTCTTTACTCAATCGCAGTTTCCAATCACTGTACTCCGTTAAATCATAGATTATTCTGGTTCTTATCCACAGTCTCGCAAAGCTCGCGATTGGCAACTTTCACATCTGGAAATTCCCACGATGCAGCTATTTCTTTCATTAAGAAGAGGAGTTTGAAGACAACCTCACAGAATACCCTACGGAAACTTCTTCAGCAGCATACTCCTCACGGAAGAAGGCAGATTGCAAGGCACCGGCATTATCGACTGACTCTCTCTGATACACATCTCGAGCAGCTACAAAATTCCAGTAACGCCAAAGTAATATGGTCTCTCATTTGTGGTTTGTTTCAGAAGAAACTCTCTTTTAAACAAGCTAGCTGCAAAGCGTCGCTTCTACACTGCAAAGATGAAATATAACGAGAAGGTACTTCTACGTATCGCTAGAATTTGTCAGCATGCAGCCACTCCGAAGGCAATAACGGTCAATGATAAGAATAGTGAGAGGGCCATGGACTTGATCTCTTTGAAAGTCTCATCCCAGCACTTGATGCTGCCCAAATTGATGACCACAAACTTTCGCTCGAATTCGTCCTGAATAGATGCCACCAAGAGGAAAAAAATCATGCTCAACGTGCCATGATTGAGTCGGCAGCACTATTAGTCAAAAAAATCTGAAATATAAGGGATATATCTCTACAGAAATGTGTATACACTGCGAAAAAAATTGCAACAGCAGTCGCTGTTTCAAAAGTACCCCCACCTCGCTCCTGTCGGCCATCCTGCTCGAGCTCTCCTAGACAATGCCCGTCTTGGCGGAAAGTGACTCGTAGCATTCACAGGAAAGTGTTAATGATAAAGAAACTAAGGTCCTTGTATGTGTACTGAGCATCTCTGAAGATCCAAATTTGACACCATCGAATAATCATCGTTGCGTTAAAACAGCATCTAATCTGGGTGAAAGCGGTATCGAGTGTTCCAGCTGTAAGTTCAATCTCTCCGAACAGTGGAATGTTGAATTTTAGACTATTGACACGTTAATGTCACTTTCTAATGATTTGGTTATTGATTCGGGATGTAATTCTCATTTAACGCATGATCGTTCAGCTTTCACAACGTACAATGCCTCTTCATTCCCCTCAACACTGGATCTGATAGCTGACTCCTAAGCGCTCATCAAACGATCAGTATATGTAATCCCAACTCTTCAACGGAATGACGCGACAGTCTAATGCATTCTGAAGAACTTTCGGTACGTCCCGAGCTTGCGCTATCAATTTATTTCAGTATCTTCCATTGTAGATCGACGGATCAACTCTGACTTCGATCACAACGGCGTTCCTGTCGTCAGTGATACAAAAGGCTCTACCTTTGACACTGAAACACTTGTTACAGGTTTATAAACATTGGAAATTGCGCAGGACTCATCAATTACTGCTGCTTCAGAGGTCTCCTTGCTCACGAACAACTTGCACACGTCAACGCCAGTGCCATCAAGTTAATATTTCGAAATGGGTCCGTACAGGGCATTAAGCTCAAAGACTCAAAAGAGAATGACTCTTGCGTTGGTTGCATTCTCGGAATGCCAAATCGTTTCCCGATTCATAAGAAAATTGATATTCGATCTACAAAGCTCCTTGAGTTAGTTCACTCAGATGTTTCGGTATCTTTCGAAACTCCTTCGCTTGGCGGCGCAAGGGTTTTTTTGTATCATTTATTGACGACTACTCCAAATGGACGACCGTGTAAATTTTGACGCATAAGTCAAAGGTCCTGGAATGTTTCAAAAAGTAGATGTAACTGGCAGAAAAACATACTGGTCTATCTCTAAGGGAACGTCACGTCCATAAATTTCATTACAAAAATCCGGCCCCGGAAGAAGACCATCTCCTCCTCAAAGCGTTGCGATCTGATAGTAGAGGGGAGTATCTCTCTTCCGCATTCAAGGATTTACTCGACGCAAAAGGTATTAAACATCAGCTCAACGTTTCACACACGCCTCAGCAAAAAGGGGTTGCTGAACGAAAGAATCGTACAATTTCAACCTGTTCCGCTCGATGTTGCATCAAAAGAGTCTTCCCAAACACTTCTGGGCAGAGTATTTCTCCACTTTTGTTACGTTCTGAACCGAGCAACCTCCAGCGCTCTAAAAGAACACTCTAGCGCATAATTCCTTTGGAAAGGGACAATTCCAAATACATTGCATCTGCGAGTATTTGGCTCACAATGCTGGTATGTAGTACATAGAAGGGACCTCAAAAGGCTGGATTTGAGGTCTAGAGAAGCCATTATGATGGGTTATTCTTTGAGAAGTAAAGCTTACAAGCTTTGAGATATCGAGGCAGAGAAAATGGTTGCATCTCGAGACGTAATATTCAATGAGTCTGGAATAAGAGACGAGTCCTCAGTAGGAGACATTTACAAACAGTCCCCTACGTCGCAAGATGTTGAAGAAGTAGCCCAGTCCCGGAAACCGACAATCATCCTTCAATTCAGGATGACCCCTGTGCAGTAATCCCTCATCGCAAATGTAGAGTGTCCAGAAAGCCAAATAGTTGGGGTTTCCTAGCCCCACAGAAGATTTATATCTTATTGCTGATACCGCATCGACCCCCGTTGGGATCCCTGCTTCGTTCGGAGCCGCTACTTCTCCCGAAACCTTGATTTCAGGATGCTTGGCATCAAGGAGGAGGAAGAATCCATTTTGGAAAATGGAACTTTCAAAATCATCCCACGGAAACCAGAAATGCATGCAATTCATTTTCGCTATGTTTTCTGCTTGAAACCGGAAGTTGGCCCGAAAGTACGCATATTCACTAAGGTATTTAGACAGGTTCCTGGATTGAAGTACAAGGTTACGTATGCTCCCATTGATTCTGTGTCTGTTTTCCGTATGTTTCTTTGTTTGATAAATCTCCTCGACCTCTAATGTCATCAAATGGACGTGGTGACTACCTTCCTTAACGGAGATTTAGAGGAATAGATATGTATGGAAGTTCCATCCGGCTTTCGTGATGCAAACAATCCTGATCAATTTTGTAGACTTCTAAAAGCCTTGTGGGGGCTGAAGCAGGCCCCGAGTCAAAGAGAATGCCAAAAAAATAGTTTTATCCTGAAATCTTCCATTCGAAAGCAATCCATATGAACCATGCTTTTATTGTAGTCCAATTGGCACTCAAACAGTATTGTCTTCGGCAGAGCTGATCTTGATGATCTTTTTTATCTGATTCACTGCTAAACAGTAGGCACTGCACTGTACTGTACAGTAAGGGAAATTTTCGCTGTCGCCCACTATTACTCGTGGTACCGTATACCCACGCGAGAGTGTTTGAGGGCTTGCAATCTGGACCACTCGGCCCCCAAATTGGACCTGATATTTTTGCAAGTGAAAGGCACCTATTGGCCAAGTGTCTACTTTACTTATCTCTACCTTGGATCTTCCTTACTTGGCTGAGCTTAACTTTACTCACCCCGCCATCGTAGATAACCCTAACATATCTAACTAGTATTTATACCTGCCTGGACACTAAGGAACGAGAATAAACACCCACCCCGGTATTGGCTCTGAGCTTGACTCCCAACTTCCGCCTTTGCAGAAACCTTGCCAACGGCACCTTTGGCTATATCCACGTTTACCAAGTAGAGACTTCAAGGTTGTTAGTGACAACATCCTTATCTCCGAAGGAGATATTCAGCACTGCTGACCCGCTACTATATCTTCTTTGTCCATTATTACACCACTGGCGTCTACATTTCTTTGAAATCGATCCTTATTAAGTTTCTAGCATTCCGCGGAGAACGGCTCGGCCTTACAACCCAGAGGACAATTATACAGTCCAGCTGTCCAAGGAACCACCCCCGCTCTTCTAGAATCACTTCTCCTCGCCACCGGCGAGCTGTGCTACTGCATCGAAGGGTGCTTAAAGAGAAAGAGGGATAGCGAACACACTGTGGGTCTTGTGTGTGTGTGTTAGTTTCTAATTGTCTGACTGTGTTCCGTTCCTAGACGAAAAGAACTGCTCACCGCGCATTGCACTACATTTATGTGTCTAGGAATGGTAACTCAGTTTCGATAACTGTGCTATACGTCGATGATATCTTGATCGCAGGACCCAATAGAGCGGGATTGGAAAGAATCAAAACGGAGTTGAAGAGCCGCTTCAAGATGAAAGATCTTGGTACTGTCAAAAGTTTCTAAGAATCCAAGCTGTCCGTTACCGTGCGAAAAGATCCTTTCATCTTTCTCAGGCATCTTATACCGATCATATACTCTAAGTGTCTGAAATGAGTGACTCAAAGTCCGTAGTCCCTCCTACGGTGCTTTCAGATGGGGACGAAACCGAAGAAATAGAAAGTAACTTCCTTTGTCGACACGTATCGCTCCGCAATTGAAAGCTTCATGTATTGATGATAAAAAATCGTCCAGATATTGGTTTTAAAGTTAGAAAACTCTCACAGCACTGCGAAAGCCTCAGTCGAGGCACTCGAAAGGAGTGAAAAGAGTTTATCGCCGCCTCAAAGAAACCGTGAATCTTTGTATTTGCTACGGACCCTTTTCCGGCTACGATTATTGATTACAGCGACTCATATTAGGCAGACTGCTGCTCAACTTGCAAATCAACCGAAAGCTTTGTCTTCATGATGTCTTCATGGCTCATCTCATGGAGCTCTAGAAAGTACGGATGGGCTTCCCTGTCTTCCTGTGAAGCAGAATATATTTCGCTCTGCACTGCTTTTAAGGAAGCCATTTGGCTTCTAATCTTCTCTCTGAGATAATGGGTGGAAGAAATCACACACTGATTTAAATCTTCGCCGATTACTTCGCATCGATTAGCTCTCCCAAGAACCAGTCCATCAACGAGCGGAAGCATGTAGATATTCGTTACAACTTCGTTCGTGAGACATTAGCCGGGAAAAAGATCCGAATATGTTATTGCCGAGCCGGAGATTTTTCCGATATTCTGACAAAGCCTTTGCTTCGAGTCAAGTTTGGAAAGTGTCGACGTGAGTTGGGCACTGTTCATTCTAGCTTTCCTAATTAATTTTGTATTGTTTCAGTTTGAGGGGGCGCCATTGTGGTCAGTTCTACTTTGAAGGGCATTTTAGTGTATTAATTTCTGTTGCCTATGATTATAGCTTACATATAGCAAAGAGGACGCAGACATCTGTTATTTAGTTTATTGTACAACCTAGAACTTGAAAGTCACGCTTTTGCACCGTACAGTGCTGTACGCTTGAGCTGATCGTCTTTAGATCAGCAATACCCTAAAAGCTTGCGCTTTCGGCATAACTTGAAGGTTGAACTCACGCAGTAACTTTTGCAAGAAGTCCAGTACTTTGATGGGTCTTCCCCTGTGAAAAAGTTCTCCTTATGAAGTGTGGTACTGATACGCTTTGCGTAACCTCTTACTTTCCCGATTCGCGGGACGTTAAACGTTGAAATCCATTATCCAACAGATAAGTCCTGTAGGACTCAATACTTTCAAAAAGGTGATTTGTTGGCTTGAGCTTTCGGAGCCCTTTCCACGATGAACCACGACGGTCTCTTGTCAGCAACCTAGAGGTTGCTTTCTCGGTGAAGTATTACAAGACTTACTTTTCTGAATCATGTGGATCTTTTTTCCTGGAGGTCCTATCTCTCTCATCAACTGATAATTTTGAAGAGGAACGCTCTGTATTTAGCGAATAATAGCTATCTTCGCCCTCATCCTCACTATTACAGAAACATTCAAGTTATAAGATGAACTAGAAATAGGACGCGATGGATCATTATACTTGCTCTTTCTAGAGGTATTTTTTTGTTCTTAGGAAGATTTTTCCGAGAATTGTTGGAAAGCTTATATTTTTTTGTCTTCTTACTATACGTTTTATCTTATTCTAATTAATCCTTATCCGAGCCAGGAGAAGCATCTCTCCCCTTTGGTGCTGCAATAGCATGGGAAAAGGCGGGATTACGATCCTCTTGTCGAGACAGCAGCCTCTCCTGCAAGTCTGTTGCAACCTCTATATTCATCAGCCTCTTGGCTACACCCTCCATCGTGTCATTGAAATAACTTTTTGTTTTCGTTATGCCCTCAAGGGCAGGATTGGCATCCGTGCTGATGAGAGCCAAATCTTCTTTCAAAGAAGTAATTACTGCATGGGACTTAGGAGAGCACTCTTCTTACAATGAGACACGAGTCTCAAAATGTTTTAACTTTTCTATGGTTTCTCCCTTAACCTGGGCTACTATATCTTGTAAGATATTCACTTCAGTAGAGATTGTTTCTTTTAACTCCTCGTGCAACGCTTGGTGCATCTCTTCTCATCTTTCTATAACAGAAGGCTTTGAAATGGACGTTTCGTCAGCGTATCTTGTACCAGGAGCTAGACTAGCTCTGGGCGGAACCTTCCTCTTCCTGAGGTATTGGATCTGGAACGAGTGACTCTTTGAGTCTACATTGTCGAGGATGTTCTATCTTATGCAAAGTGGTTTCAGAACTCTTAAGAAGGAGTTTGTTGTGAAAAACCAGGAAAGTTCCAACAGAAATAAACGTTTCTAGGTCAAGAGACCAAAATTTGTAGCGCAATGCACCGAAAAATACCTAGAAAGGCCACGCTTCCCTATTGTGTAGGGCATGAATACTCGATGTTAGACGCCGCTTTCTTTTGAATCCCTCTGCAGATTTGAACCTCGAGAATTATGAGAACTCAAGTGGTATAGGCTGTGACGAACAAGGGAAGAAAGGAGAAAAGAGAGTGGATACACCTTCTGCGTAAGGTACCACAAGCGGGCAAGAGCCTCCGATACACGTCCTTGGCGCAACGGGACAACTGGATACTCGTCCTCCTAACAGAGACACAAGGGATTCACGTCCTCTCTGTAGGGAAAGTACACACGTAAAGCACAAACCTGATGAAACAAACAGGCTAAAATGCCAAGCTGGCGATCGGGGCCGAATGGGATAGAGGCTATAGCTGCAAGCTCGTGAGCCTTAACTAAAAGGAGCAGGGCTCTGCAGGAGCAAAAAATAGATCCAAACCCGAACAACAGTGAAGAGGACAGTACCTCCGGTATCTTTCCCAGAATAGTGGCTCTCATGTCAAACAATAAATACTAAGTTAGAAGTTAGATAGTTTGCTAAGCTAACTATTTAAAACACTTTTCACTCTATTAGCTTTCTAGCAAGTAGTAAAATACCAGGGTCAGTTAGTGTTCACAGTCAGGCCCAATGGAAACAACTAAAGTTAGTGTCACTCTACGTTTCTAACACAAAATGCGGCACGTGCAACCGTACTGACGAGGCTCGAAAAACTAGTACAGAACTAAACTAGGACTTTAGAACATTTGTATCAAATAAAGTGCTATTTCACTACAAAACACACAGTTAAGGCCAAACGTAGGATGTATCTGGACTCATCTCGGTTGCGATTTCGCTGACTATTATGATATGTTCGTGTCCGCAAAATTTTGCACTGTTAAGGCCATTTGTGGAAAAATGGAGTACATGTCGAAGAAAACTGGAAACACCCGAAATGATAGCGTTGTATTATTGAATTACATTGACAGATCGACTCTGCAAATCAAGCAAAAGGGAACATGAGTCCAGAAGTACCAGATGAACCAGATTTGCATTTTAACGATGAAGTTGAAGAGGAAAACCCAGACTTGGACATCTTCGATTCACTAGTTATTTATGTTGGAGACACGAATGATGAATAATATGTAGCTGAGGCTACAATCAATCTCACTTCTCTGTCAGAGTCAGAAGACACTGAAAAATTTAATGGAGCCTGTTTGGATACTGAAGCTCACATATTTTTAGTAGGTAAAAGTCAACCAAAGGCATACTACTGCCTCAATGGAATCCATCTTGCTCATATTCCTTCAACAGGAACAGTATACAAATTTTGAGCAAGTAAGTGGGAAAGAATTGGAAAAGCAAGGTTTAAGATCCCATACGGCGACCACCGTCACAAGATGATAGTTTTAGATGCTGTAAATATTGTAATATTGCTTCTTTTAGGACTTGACGTACTTGATAAGTACAAGATTCTAGTAGAAACTGTGTAATTAGAATATGATGCAAAGGTACTCTCTTAATCTCACTTCTCATTCGAAAGCTAGGCTATATCTACTATATGATTGATTTACGAATTTATGTATACAGAGTCAGAATTAAAAGGATGGATCGGAACTTTTATCACATACATCCGCTGAGAATTTACAAAATAATGCAGCAGACCAAAGATCCTCAAGCGACACAAGAGACGCTTAAGGCACTGAAAAGGGTTACTTGTGGCGTTCAGTAAAGAAATGCGAGCAAACCTGGTTGTTTCCGCGTCGGACTGCCAAACGAATATGTAGTCTTCAACTTTGAATTGTGCTTATGGATCTTATTTACTTTGAGAGTATGCCCGTACTACATATAGTTTATAAGGATACTTTGTTTAGTGCTGCTAAATTCCTCGGTGGAGAGTCAAACGAACAACGTATGGACAGTTTACGCCCGTCAATAGGTTACAAAGTACGTCGGTTACTCCAAAGAAATTCACACTGACCGTGGACCGTTATAGTGTAATTACTTTCTGTCGCCTCTGCTGACAGCTTACAGGTAGCAAAAATGCTTACATACTTCTGTTTCTGTATATTACTGTAAAGATTAGAACTTGACCGTTACGCTTTTGCACTATACTGTGCTGTAAGCTTGAGCTGAAATTCTTTAGATCAGCTCAAGAAAGTTTAGGGTTAGCCTCCCGCCGTCGTCTACTTGGCTTCTGAAATCTTCCTTCGATCGTCTGGAATCACCATTCGACTCGCCTCGGGGTCTATATAAGCACCGGTCTCCTTCTCTGTTCTGTGTGAGTAAAGTTCCTCAACACCTCTCTCTTCTCAACTCTATTTCTTGGTCCCTCACTACGTCTCTCTCCCACTCTCTCTTTCACTCTACTTATATCGTTCCTTCCTTCTCCCTCTCGCTCGCTCCATCTCCTCCTTCCACCTATCAGACCGCAGTTCGATAGTGACCGATGCTGTCCCTTGCTACAAGTGAGTGGGATAAAGCGCTTGGACTCAGATGTCGACAGCCATAATGCTATTGGCATCTGTGAGATGTACCACGAATTAATCCGAAGAATATAACGTAAGGTTAGAAAGGGGCACCCAAATATTTCGAAAAACTGCTGTCTTTCTCTTTCTATTCATGCAATGAACAAAATCTTCGGACCAGATTGGTTGCCACCCACTCTTCTCGTTTTAGGATCCCTTCCAAAAATCCCGGTAGGTTTATCGGAACTTCCCGAGCAGCGTGAGAAAATGAAAGCACTACAAAATTCTTGCTCTGAGATTTCTAAAGCAGTTACTTCTGCACTTATTGGCACTTCTCTTATTAATAACGTCCCAAACGCATAAAAACGCGAGATGAGGATTTATCTCAAGCTATCTTTTATCGCGAAAAAGTAAAAGCGTGGGAAAGCCGATACAAATTGGTTGGAGGAGACGAAAAAATCCTTGTATCAGTATCACTAACGACCTTAAAAGAGATTCGATTGACAAAATCAGTGAGTATATAACGGTCCTGGATCATGAGCAGGGACAGGAAAAATTGTCCGATAATGAGCAAAACGAAAGAGATACCGCCTTTCATCGAGAGTGTTTTCGGGCGAAACATTTCTTACAGCTGTTCAAGAAAGAATGGCTGAATTTCGGGTCAAAATCGAGGGATCAACCCATGTATTAGGGATACCAAGCCTAGCATATATCATGGAGAAAGTTCCTGTTTCAGACCCAGAATCCAACTTCACAGCATTTGAAAGAGTTATTGTTGAAAATTTGCCCAACGCTACGCCAAATCTCTAACAAAAATATCCTTTCAGTATCTTCCATTGTTAATTACCGCATCGCAATGGTTGATTTCGTTCAAGTGTACCTCTAAGCCAAAGAAAAGCTGAAACTTGATATATATGTATCTGAAGATCCCAAAATCTGGTCAAAATTTCTTCACAATTGAAGGAGACCAAGTACTGAAGCTAAAAAAGCCATCTTATGGTATCTATGGTTCTGTTGACTACTGGGCGCTACTCTCGAATTATTATCAAGAACGAATTAGATATGATACCAGTCGGTGGAGATCCGTCTCTTTACATGAGCCAAAGTACCGAAGGTACCGATGGAATTCTTTGAGCCCATGTCAATGATAATATTTTTGCTGTAAATTAAAATTTTGATAAGCTCATTGAATTAACAGCTCGTTCGTTTGAGCCAAAACCGATTTAGTAAGGAAATTTGAGTTCTTTAATATCCATATTGAAACTGCAAAATCTTTTGATGATCGGCGAAAGTTCTACGGCCAAAACATAATATCTTGCCAAGCTCAGAACGATTCCGATAGGTTCTACTTCTAAGATGTTCCATTCCGTCCGCGCCACTTTTAGTTGGTTATCTGACAGCCGTCCGGACATTTTGCTGCGCAGTCATTCGCCCAGCGTAAGTAAACTCTGTGAATTTCAGAAAAAGTTCATAGCTGAGCTTAATTTGTCCATGAGCCACGTGAAAGATAGCAAAGACATCCTTCTCAAGTATC
This sequence comes from Kappaphycus alvarezii, assembly GCA_002205965.3. NCBI lineage: Eukaryota > Rhodophyta > Florideophyceae > Gigartinales > Solieriaceae > Kappaphycus > Kappaphycus alvarezii. The sequence continues at coordinate 346,370 of NADL03000463.1, forward strand.
CTCCTCTCAATTTCAACACCATACATATTTGCACCTATGCATATGCACGGTATGAAATGAAAAAAGTCTTACTTTGCAGTTAGCGTTCCTCATTTTGCTTTATGATGACTCAGGCTGCTGTGATGTTTTGAACTATACCAACTGCAAGTCTCGTCGAGTCGTAGGATCTATCATGACTGGAGATTGTACGCATTTTCCGCCGCATTTGATGTCGCTTACATGTGAATGCACGAGGATCCCATCTTACGACATAAGGTACCTTTGAAACTGTTTCCAGACTCAAAGCAAATTCTTAATGTCATTATACGTGCTTCACATACAACTGGGAAAATTTAGTGATATGCATGGCTGATGATATGCATCGCTGCTGCTTGCGAAGCCTGCAGTAAAGTCGAAATATGAAATATTGGACTTATCGCGGGTATTACAAATTCTGCTGATGTTCTAACAGAACCAGAAGTTCGAAAGCCCCCGCTAGAAACTTTACAAGCTGGTGAAAAACCTGATATCGAAAAATAGGCTATCCGTAAGAACTAAGGAAATTCTGCCTCCCCTTTTGAAAATGCGGGAGTTTTAATGCATTAAGGATAATGACGGTGCTAACGAAGCAAACACACAGTTTGCTGTGACAGCGGAACACCTGTTACAGCTCAGCGGGAGTGCCGACAAATTTTTATGATAACAATTTATTACTAAATGCTACTGTAGCCACTATATCTATTTTTTATGGTGGCCAAACTTTACGATGCACTGTCTTGTACTTGTACATGCAGTGCAGAGGGGCTATAAAAAGGCCTGCGCACCTAGTAGCGGAGCAAGTTCAATACACGAATCCTCAGTCATCAAGCAGAAGTAAACATTTGTTCTTGCCGCAATAAGGCGAAGCCAACCCGTCGAACAGAACGGTTAGTAGTGTTAGATGTTGTAAGCACGGCTCGTACTGCTTACAGTGGACTTCCACCAGGAACCTTGCTGCTTGCTACCCGTGTCATACCTTTCGGGCTGTGATACTACTGTACAGTCAAATCCGCAGCGGAGACCTACTGTAAAACAACGTACAGCAATTCACGACAACGACAAGACTGTAACGCGACAACCAATTTCTGATGGTTTGACCTGGCGGATCTGAAAGTAAAGTTCGAAGCAAAGTGTGTTGTCCTTGTCGGCCGGGTGTAACGATGCAGGTTAGGTACACTTGGGAAATGGTAGCAGAGGACTGAATGATGTGAAAAAGTTGGCACGCTTTTCTAGTTTCGATGGAGGGTTCACATTTACATGCCTTGCACGATATGTAAGTGTTTGGATAGGGGAGTGGGCAAGGGGAAGGATGAGATTATCCGCAGGACTGAGATCGGGCGGCGTTGTGGATGATTTGCGCTGTCTGAGCGTTCCGAAAAGAGTTTTGGCGATGGAAGGGCCTGAACCAGCGGTGCGGATGACCGCGACGTGCTGCCCGTGGGAGTTGAGTGGGAGTGTTTCGGCGAATGCAGGCGTTTCAAAGTGTGGATATGGCATGAGTGAGCAGTGTGCTTCAGGATGCGTGGATGTGGTTCCGGGCATGGGATCGGGGAAAGAGGGGGAACATTGGGGTGTTTTAATGATTGAAAAATAGGTTAGCCTGTGTTGATGGTTGTGGTTGAATGCCAAGGCCTGGATGCGGTGGCTTGATGGCGTTTAAGTTGCATGATTGGGGAGGTGTCCTTTTACTAGGCTCGAGTCGATGTGATCTGCGGCTCTCATCTGTAAATTATATGAGGCGGAGAAATAATGATTTACAGTATTCATTTGCGTTTGTGGATTTGGTACAGTAAACCGTTTCAGCTGTAGACCTACTGCCCCACAAAAAAGAAATGAATAAATAAAATTTGAAATAACATTGTCTAGTATATACTGTACTGTACAGCAGACCATTACCGTAGTCTCAAGACAAGACACAGAGGATCATGGTTTTGTGCTGTACGTTTTAAGATGCCTGGTACGGAAAATACCGTACTGTACAATACTGTACAATACTGTAAGTAGGGTACGCTAAATACTGTTCCGTACAATAAGGCTCCCTCGTAGGTAACAGTCAGGTGTGCAGTATACCAACAGGGTACTATTCGCAGTACGAAGTGTTACAGCGGTTGTACCTGCATTCAACCGCTACTGTACTTTCATGTTCGATTCCTCGCCACTTCTGTGAATCATGTGAATGGTCTCAGAGAGCTGTAGACTGTATTCCGTGTACAGGTGGCAAAATTTCGGGCCCTAGCTTCAAGGTGCACTATATTCTCGTGAAAACGACATTTACGAATTAAATGAAACAAATTACTTGAGGATTACCGACCATATTTTTCAAATATTAAATCACCCCACATTTTCCCCTTGAGGATTGAAACGATTACTGTACAGTTGTGTAGAATGGAAATTGCAGCAGCCAATCCACATTTGTATGCAACGCGTAGGGCGACGTATTACTTACAAGTGGCTTCATTAATATAAATGTGGAAATTCCAACTGCAAAGTTGAGTATTCATTCGTTGCTTCGTGTCCCCAAAAAATAACCAGTCATGCAAACCCTCATGTTGCTGCAATCTACGTAAGTCAAATGGGGAAAGGCGGGATGAGTACAGTATGTCCTCAATGGACAATCCGATTTGCCAATGTATCTAGTTGACAATCGCACCTGACAATTATTTAGATCGTTTCGCTTCAGCCTCTCCTCATATCCTTTTCCCGTCAATCCTCTTCCTCCCTCTTCCACTCATCGTCCTCGTTCCTCCATACCTGCACAACATGTCTCCTCCCGGCAATAGAATCGCCCTTACCCCAACCGGTGTCACCTTTACGCTTCCTCCCACTCGTGATATGTTTCAAACTCTCTTCACGCCTTCCAAAGCTGGACCCACGGAACATCTCACCATTCTTCTCATATCTCTAACTCTCCTCTCTCTCTTCCTTCCTTTTCCTCCCCCTCTTTACCTCCTCACCTTTCTCTTCTGGCGTGTCTCTTACAACCTCATTATCGGAATTCTCCTGCATTGCCAATCTGCCACACAGTCCTTTACAAAATGGATCTCCACCCGATCCCCTGCGGCCCAATCTCTTCTCAACCACATTTCCACAGCCGCCCTTCCCGATTCTTATTCTTGGGAAAAATCACCACATGAACTCAATGCCTGGATTGTTTTCCGTGCCCTTAGCACACTTATCCTTGCTAATGACGGTCTTTCCTATTTTGCCTTTGCAGTTCGATACAATGTCCCCTTTCGTGACTCGCATCCACTTGTTCTGGCGGTTTGTATGCCTGCTGGAGTTCTACTGTTGGTGCTTTCCTTTTGGGCAAAAGCTCGTGCACACGACGTCCTGGGTGACTTTGCGTGGTTTTGGGGTGACTTTTTCTTTACAGTCGAGGGAAAGCTTGTATTTGATGGTGTATTTCGCCTGTTTCCTCATCCCATGTATACAGTCGGCTACGCAGGATATTACGGTGCGGCATTGTTGACCAGGTCTTATACTGTCTTGTTGCTATCATTGATGGCTCATCTTGCTCAGCTTGCCTTTTTGGCAATGGTTGAAGAGCCTCATATTCGCAAGATTTACGGCGGTGCTGAGACGGATCACAAGCAACCCAAACCTCATGATGAACCCCGCAAATTACATCAACTGTCTCCGCATGAACAATTCTTATCTACGGTGCCAGGAAAGCCAGTGTTTGCGGTCTTGGGTGCAGCAATGGGAAGCTTGGCATTGTTGTGTTTGTCCGGCATCGGATCCACGTATTTGGTGTTGTTTGTGCTTTTGAGTTGGAGGGTTGCGCATTGGGGCGGATGCAGCGCTTTGTTGTCCAGGGCGTTGGAGGGAGACGAGAATTTGTGGATGCGATTAGCGGAACGGAGGGGCATGTCGAGGACTAGAGCATTCTCAAGTTGGCAGCATGTGTACCTGGTTTCATTCCTCTTTAATCACGCCCTCTTCATTGTTGTGTCGTTTCGAATGGGCGGCTCAGAGAGCGGATCCCTAGCAAAGGACTGGGCTCTCATGTTGGGAGGCCTTTCAATGATGGCTGTGTCGTGGCTGGGGATATGGTCGGCCTGGAGAGAGTTAGGATGGTTTGGGTTTTATTACGGTGATTTCTTCGTGGAGCCAGAGAATCGCGAGCTTGTGCAATGGGGCTCGTATCGGTATGTATCACATCCGGATGTGTCTTTGGGCTACCTCTTTTATTTTGGCTTGGCTGCAATGAGGCAGTCTTGGGGATTGTTTTCTGTGGCTGTGCTTTGTCAGGCAATGCATTGGTTATTTTTACAGTAATTGAGCAACCAAACATTGAGCGCAAGTACAAGCCTGTAACGGAGCAAACTGCGTTGGAGAATTTTGTGGAGGGGCTGCCTGGAGTTGGATTAATTATGGCTTACTTGCGCAAGGCTGGGCTGCAGGGTTCGAGAAGCATGGGCAAAGCTTGCGATATGCATGTGCCGAATATTATTAAGACGTTGAGTGTACGCAAGGATAAGATGAGGGCGGATATCAGCAAAAAGGGGTCGCAAATTTGGACAGACAAGGTGGTAGGACGTGCTGCGGACCTCAAGAGTAAAGCTGAGGCCAAGGTCGGGGTGCTAGATTGTGATCGGGCGGTTTTATTGCTGGAGAGTAAGGGATTGCGAATAAGAAGAGTTTCATAGTCCAAGCCCAAGGTTTAAGCACCTGTAGCACTGGCCTAGAATATCGAGACATTTTAAACATCATTGTCAATAGGTTGAAGAAAACTTTTCAAGAGACTGCGGTAGGCATTTCTTTGGAAGTTAATTCCCAAGTTGTGCCATCGTAAAGTTTCCATGTCGCACGATGATACCTGTTGAGGTTGTCGCGGATGGCTTAGCATGGAGCCTGCTGGAGTAGTGACGTTTACGTCTGTGGATGGCATCATGAAATTAGGGTACTACAGTATGGTGGAACTGTCCTGACAGAGCGCTTGGAAGTACTGTAATGTTTCAAGAGGTAATAAACAACATAGTAGTGTTGCAAAGCCTCTGGTGGCAGTACAGTATACCTCACTGAACGGTATATACTGCAGAATTTGCCCCCCCTCTGGCTAGTCTTGGAAAGTAGTCGTTCTGCTCGGGCAGTCCGTGACGTGTTGAGAATTCAGCGTGGCAGCGGATTGGGACACCGCGGGAGGTTGAGCGGAAGCGGCAGATGCGGGCGCTATTGCGGTTGGGCTTTGTTGAGATGTTACTGCTGAACTTGGTGCAGTGGAGACGATGGGGAGAGCAGCAGCTGTTGGTGATGGCAAGGCGGTCGGTGCGGAAGGATGGGGGAGGTGAGGGGGATTTCGTAGACTGGTGGTACAAACTAAGTTTCAGGTGCAGAAGAGATATTGGTGGTGTGGTAAAAGTGGAGGAGACGCGACAAGGATAAGGAGCAACGTTCAAAGGGGTGCGAAGATTCAGAAAGCTGGACTGGAATTTATCAACATGGAAATTGGCCGCTGTAAGGATAAGGGTGAGACTTTGGGGAATGTAGCTGGAGACCTTCTTTCAAATTTGGCAAGGTGCGACAGGGGGGCAAGATGTGTAGGAGGGCTGGGGCTGACGGCATTTACGACTATAAAGCCAGCGGCAGGGCATGGTAAGCGTGGGGAAAATAACTCTTGGTAAGGATTATGAATAAGGTGCAACTGGAAACACGGCAGTCAAGTGAGACCGTTCAAGTCTCGAGGGAGTTGTTTAATATAATGGAAGGAATTATGGGCTAAGCCGCTGGGAGGAGCTATTCTGGAAGTATGGAAGGCTCAGAGCAGGTAAAGGAAGCTGCCTGGAACGTGTTGGCAGCAGGAGGAAGAGTGCTAGAGGGTCATGGGGGCCAGGAAGGGTTCTGCTAGAGCACAGAGAACCCTTCTGGGTCGTAATGGTGCGGACGGGGGACGAGTAAAAGGTTTGTTTTTTCAAGGAGTGAGGTGGAGGCAGAGTGGATGTTTCGGAAGTCAAGTCGAGGTGGTCGAGTTGCAGTGCAAGAAGTTGGTACTAAAGATGGAGAACAGGATGAAGTGTAGGAAGATAGGGAGCTGAAGCGGTGAGTCCTCAGGATCGGACAGTAAGCGCGGTACCTAAAACAGGTTTGGGTAGGGAAGGAGTAAAAGTATTTTTTTGTTGCTTTGTGTTATGTGTGCTTTAAGTTGACTTTTTTGTTGACTTTTTATAAACGCGAAGAGTGCGGAAGGTACGGCTGTTAAGGTTCAATTAGTACGGTGCATGCACACGTGTGGTTGTCAGCGAAGTGCAGTAACACTTGCAGTAGTGTATTGCCAGCAACGTACCTAGTCTGCATTTATAGTTCTTCTATGGTATACTGTACAGTACTGTAAGTCAGGTCAGGGGCACTTCATATACAGTACTGTACAGTACTGTGTCTCCGAGAGAGAGACATCAGTGATTGGAAGAAAACCAGTCCTGGTCCGTGCTTTGAAACTTCGAATTGAAGTTGCAACAGAAAATGGGTGTTTGGTTTGTGAAAATGGGGGGCTCTGCAAGGTCATACGGATTCGACTGGATGAAAAACTGCAAGAAGTGTTCACATTACATATGTAATCAGTACAGCGTCCTAGATTTCCCCTAACTCAGAACGTATGCCATAGTATTTCATAAATAAAATTCGTATGTAGCCAAACGGAGTACTAAAGGTGTTTATGTATCAAGTTTGGTTACCAGCTAGAAAATTTGCACAGGGCTGATACGTGTGATAAATCAGATTTTGAACTGTTTCATTATCATTAAGTACGGTATTTATCATCTGTAGTGCAATGGGCGGTACGCAATTGTTCTCGTATAGGTACGGAATCCCGTCAGACAATGAGAAATTTAACACACACACAACAAGACTCACACGATGGTCGCTATCGACCTTCCTCTTTAAGCACCCTGTGATGCAGTAGCACAGATCGCTGACGGCGAAGAGAAGTTGGAGCGGTATTGAAGGGGCGCTTCCTTGTACGGTTGGATGGAATAATTTTCCTCCGACTTTAAAAACCGGGCCGGAGTCCGCGGAATGCTAGAACTTTGACGAGAATCAAGTCCAAAGTAACGTGGACACCATAAGGGCAACATTGAACTTAAGGGGATGTAGTAGTGGGTCAGCAGTGCCGAGTATCTCCTTCAAAGATTATCGTGTTGTCACTAACGATTAACTTTAAGTTACTGTTTGTTTATAGACGCCAGGGGCAGGACGCCAAGTTTGAGCAAACATCATCGAAAAATATCATATAGTAACAAAAATCAATGTAAAATATGGGGAAGAGAGGGGAAAATAGAAGGGAAACCCGGGCAGATAAGCAAAGATAAAGCCAAAGTTGCCGTTGGAAAGATTGGTGTAGAAGCGGAAGTTACGACTCAAGTTAATAGCCAAAAGCGTTGTGGATAATTTTTTATGGAACCCGAGTGGCCAAAGAGGTATAAATAATAGTTAGTTAGGTTAAAGTGATCTATGGCCGCGTGGTAAGCAAAGTGAATGTCAGCCTAGTAATTAAGATCCAAGTTAAATATGAGTAAAGTAGTCACTTGACCCATTAGCGGCCTCTCTCTTGCAAAAATATCAGGTCCAAGTCGGGGTCCGAGAGAGCCGGAGGTCAAGAACTCAGACCCTCTCAGGTGAATAATGGTTAGCGACAATCGAAAATTGCTCTTACTGTACAGAACAGTGCCTGCTGGTAGCAGTGCAGAACAAAAATTTGATCATAAAGCAATACCTAAAATCAGCTCTGCCAGTGGCAGTACAGTACGAGTGCCAATCGCACTACACCACCCTCTAATGGAATATGAAAAAGGTTACTGAATAATGATTCATGTTGCAACTTAATCTACACCAACCATGCCGTTCCAAGACAATAAATCGTCTAACAGAGAAGAAGAGTATAAATGGTCACCTATATTAAACGTCTAACCATCATGGAAGACTCCGAAGATGAATTATTCGTTGTTGTCCTGAACAGGCTTTCAGATTACTCAGAGCGAAATCTATAGCATTTCCTACGTAAAAAAAAGATATACTCAACTTTTATCATAAAATGCACTTAGCTACATCAAATGTTACAATATATATTGTTTCCGGATTTTTTTGTTGCCTTACTTTCTCAGTATGTTTTCCTCGATACTACATTTTCAAAAGAAGCTGACACTATTGTCATTATCTTTCTTCTTTTTGCTTCATTCTGAGACGTCTGAACAATCTAATAAGACTCCTGATATGGGGAAAGAGTTCGGCCTGTTCAGCGCGAGGCTTTGTGACGATTTAATGAAAAGATCGCTTCATTTACGTCAAATATGGTCATTTGTTTTATTTACATCCTGTATTTGTTTCAAGGCGGGCTTCCATGTATGCCACTGAGCCACTAAAATTCGGGGTGTACTCTCAATTTCTGCGAGGGTTGCATGGATTGCACTAATTCTCGATTGAAAAGACCGTACAGTCACAGAACCCGGCGGCAAAGCCTTCAATCCGTACAAAAATGCATGAATTGTTTAGTATACCAAACAAAATCAACTACAGATGTGTTGATGTTTCTTGTGTATAGATTTGTTGACAGCAGACGGCATTACCTGACTTTGTTTAGACTTTCAGTCCTTAAACCCGTTGAAAACCACTGTACAACTGTTAATGAGAGATAGTTCTAAGTAAATGGTGATCCAAAGTACCTCCTGATGCAGTACTTGCAGAGAAATCCTCATTAAGTCTCTGTTGCATGCAGTCGAAGCGGGGTCAACTATGTAATGAGATCATTTCGGGTTCTATTCAGGTTGAAGTGTAATTGAATTACAAATACCAACAGCAAAAGTAATCTATGAACTAACATGTTCTCTTTTTGAAAAATCGAAAGTCCCTTGTCTAATTAATGTACAAAAAAAATATTTTTTGCTTCAACTAATGAAGAGTTGTTTACTAATGAAAGGACAGGCACTTTCTCGCTTCAAAACAGTTACTTCGATAATAATAGATTACTTGTAATAGGTACAAAGGAACATTTTCAAAGCTATAAATTCTAAGAAAATATACAACTGACCACCAATTTGCAGAAATTGCCCCTCTCTTTGCTTAACATTGCGGTCGTTCGAGAAGGCTACTAGGCTACTCGGGATTCTACCCAGTGAATTTAATGGATACTTTACTGAGCAAGGCGTTAAATTACATGCAATATTATTCCACAATCCCCTATCGCCCACGGTGCTCCCCACGCTCCGAGTCTAATTTCTTCCCCGCAAGCATGGTCTTTTTTCCACTTATCACATAAGACTTTTTAAACTTATATTAATCAACTAAAGGCTTTTCTTATCAAAACTTCAAGCGTGGTTTTTAAATTCCCAGCCTTCGCTGTTCTAGGTCCCTCATGCTTTTGACTGAATCAAGGGGCATTTCGTTAATCATAAAAATATTTGGCTTCTTTAGAGTTGTTTCCTTTTTATTCTCAGCAGACCCACCAGTCCCGACGGTATTCTTATGACTTGAAAGAGTTGAATTCTTTACATGTTCACATAAAATGGTCAAATTTCGCTCTCAATTTTCTTTCACGTAATGTCTTATAATTCTTAGTACACTCGTAACTTGCGGCGATTAAGGCATCTCGTCATTTATCTTTGTCTTGAATTTCTTCAGCAAGGCCTGATGTTGGTATACTATTATTTACTATAGCTCTACGAATCTAAAAAACTAGTTTGAACTTATCATTTAGTGTTTTTTATGTCGGCATTGGTTGCTGCTTGAAATCCCCAGGCTGGATATATCTGCGAGAAGTTGCTTTTTCTAGATTTATAGAGGACGCGTTACTGGAATCACAACCTCGTCAATTAGCATAAGTTTCACGCACTCACTTGAGGAGGAAGATTGAGGAGGAAGTAGTCCCAGTTTGAGTATTTGACGCTACTCAGTCTTTATTTTCTCACTCCGTCGGCGAGGCTCTTTTATCATCGCCGCTTTAGCCACCTGAAATGACGCTGACGACAGCATTTCTGTTTTCACAGGAGATAATACCCTTGCTTCAAAACTTGCGGTGTCTCATTGTTGAGCGATAGAATGTGTGTTGATGGAAGCAGTGGCAAGAATGAAGAATTGAGGGTGAGGAAAATATGGTGGAAAATTAGGTAAGTGGCAGTATTTTTACGGACGAAATGAACACGGAAGAGGATTCATAGGGGCCGTAATATGCCGGTGGTGCAGTGCTACATGTTAAAATTATTGTGAAGGTGTTTGAAAGTGTAGTGCGGTTGGGAGCGCGCACTCCTAGGAGTTAATTATCCGTAGTTTCTATAGGGGGAGTTTGAATAGTGGAGAACTGGATGGTTTACCTGGGAGTTGTAGTTCATCTCCCGCGTAAATAAACGAGATTTGTCTCTTCGGATTTTATAATATAGCGAATTATTTTTCTCTTGTAAGAAGTTCGCGATGATTTTAAACGCGTTCAATCTGCTAGCCCTGTGGGAAAAAATTGATAACGAAATTCGTGCTAGAAAAATATAGAAAAAATCTACGCATATGCCTCATATTACAGCATGCTGTAATTATCGCACCTTCATCCTTCTACTAGGATTTACTTCTACTCATCTATACATTAGTTATTCAATTGATATTTCTACCTATGTTCGATATATCTATGTCATATAATCTATAGATATTCATGGATACTCTCGAAGTATATTTATCCTCGTAGACATAATTTCCGGCACATTCTAGGACTAGATTTAGGTGCCAGGATTGTGTTTAAGTAGTGCGAACGTTGCACTCGGGTAAATAAAAGGAAAAACAATTTATCTATCTTCAACCCAGACCCTCTAGCAAAAACTGTACTGCTTTTCAGAGTCGCTGGTAAGCATCGCTAGATTTTTTAATGTTGAAATTCAGGAAAACCGCTCTCTTATATCTTTAATTGCCTTTTTGGCATAATTAAATGGCCATTAACATGAAGATGGTGTTTAATCAATAACGTATCTGTAGTTGGCACTTACTGATCTAACCCTGCGGTTGTTTTGGGGGCGGCGGTCCGCCCGGCGACTTTTGTCTCTTTGTTGGTGGAGAAGTGCTTGAACTGGGAATTAAAGACCACTTTACACGCGATAGACTGGTCCGAGAGGCCGACTACAGGGTCGCGGTGGAGCTGTACAGAGAATATACCGGCTGGACTGCAGTACATACCGGGGAGAGATTATCAACTTCAAAGTTATATTCTAGGCCGTCGGAGCGTAATACATGTCACTCGAATGCGATGCGGACGGAGTCGTGGCCTTGAGTGCGAACAATTTCGGAGATCTTGATTTGAGTGGCATTTTTCCGGAGTACATCGATGTACTTCTGGCAATGTTGGCATTTCAAGAGCTACGAGTCTTTCTATATAAGAGACTGAGGTTCCTGTGCAGCATGACAAAATACTCCGAAGACACTTTTGTTACATTAGTTTAATGTGTTAGTAGGAAAGTCGCAGCAATGCTGGAACGAAATGCCAGGGCGCGTGTTCGGTGTAAAATGGCTATGAGAGGGTCGCAGACGGGACAGAGAACTCTCCTGCATGTGTGATCTTCACTGACTACAGCTGTTTATTCCCTTCTCCCGTTGAAAAGCTACTGCGAGACCCAACAGCTGCTGCTCATTTCGCTAAGTACTTTGATGTTGTCACGGGAAGAGGTCCTGGAGATTGTTATTTTTCATTGTAGCAGGATGGAAAAAGGAGAGGTGTCAATATCATCTGGGACCAATCTGATTTCAGTGGATTTTCTAAAATTTTCGATTCAGAAGGCGTCATCTCCTTAGAACTGAAATCATTGATGTTTTTGTATGCATGAGTACTTCGTTCAAAATTAGGTAATTGAAAAATGCATTATATTTACAAAGACGAAAAATCAGGTTATCGTTTTGTGATTTATCGCTGCATTATTTTCGGTAACATGATCTAAAATTGAGATATCTTACGAAGATAAGTAAAGCCTCTCGCTCTATATGAAGCCTATTCCAATTTTCATTTAGAAAGAGCTTCGTGAAAGTGTAGGGTGAACCAGAAGACACGCGACCTTAGTAAAGGGAAAGATATATACTTACTACTCAAATAAGATAAGAACCGATATATTTCGGCCTCGATAATCTAAATTACATACTACTGCATTGTGTGATAGAAGAACTTGTTGCAGAATCGGTTGACCTCACTTTTTTGCTTGCTTGCTCATACTGCATCCAGCGTCTTCCATATGTCAACGAAAGAGAGAACCGTGATAATGTACAGATTTATGATTTACCCTTTCTAAGAAGTAGATAGTGTTTGATTAAATTACATGCGTAATCAAACGAGGATAAATTTCACTGCCATATTGACATTCTCCGAGAAAACTAAGTATCTAACCTTCGATGAATAACGTAAAAATTACAAAGAAACTCTGAATTACCGACAAGATCACTGAATTATCTTCACTAAGAAGCAGAGCCAAGACCGAAGGATACCAGGACGATAAATTAATACTACCGTTGATGAGAGTAGTTAATCAGCTCAACTTGTAGCTGCAACAAAGCTGCAACAATTTTTGTCGCATAAGCACAACTTTCTTAAATAAAGGGCGTTACTTACGTCAATACTCTAAAATATCCTCTCATTATTGTAGAAAAATTCTTTGGACTTAGAACTTAGTTAACTTAGGTACTAGAACTTAAACGAAGTTAGAACTTAGGTAGCACCGACATTAACGATGTTGATTTCAAGAGTAAGAAAGAATGATTTCATGAGGATTGTAAACATTGGGGCTCCTAAATTTGCTTCAATAGCGCAAATTATGGGACAGTGTTTTGTAATTATTTCATCTGAGCAATAATTTTCATTACTATTATTCAATTCAATGGTTAATACATCCGTTTCAATGATAATTATATTTTGAGGTTTTTACTTACTGTAAATTTAGTGCAATTTGTAGTAGTACTCTAGTACAACAGCAAGGACTAATTTTGAAAATATTTATGGTCTTACTTTCGGACAGCCCACTGTTATCAGCAGTTCCAGTAAGATTACATAGTCTTGAAGACTGTCAACTAATGGCTATCTGGGTACCGCAACCATGCCCGAACAGACATCAGGGTTTTTGTCAAGATCACTTTTCCCTCAATTTGTAGCTGATAAGATTGCGATTTGTTTGGCTAAGCATTGACATAAATTGTCAACATATTCAATATTCTTATTTGCCTGAAACTTAAACTCCTTATCGCACCGCCGTAAACAGTCCTAACCTAGCTGACTATTAAGTACAACTGCCTGTTAAGTAAGGCCCAGGGATAATGAGTCACTTCGGAAAAAGAGTGGTGATGCTACTGGTGGAGAGCTTCGAGCACTAGAGTGCATGAAGGGGTTCTGTAAGAGAAATTCCGGGGTCTCTGTTGTGGTAGGCGGACCTCGAGCGCGTGATAATGATTCCCGCCTTGTATCCTATTTCAATATCGACGCGGAAGGTCTTCGATCGGCTTGAGCGGAGATCTGGATTGCATACCGGCGGCTAATGTTAATGGAATAATAGTTTTCATTAGCTAAGTTGTTTCGAAGATCGTGAACGATCGGATGACGGAGTGTATGAAGCATTTTAGGAAGCTTGGCAAGTGATCGATGTCATTCGCGGTGCTTATCGGGGATTTAATTTGCGCAAGCCCTGCGAGAAGTTGGTGCGCGAAAACAGGCGTTACGATTCTGTAAATCGTCGTACAACTGATTTTGGGATCATTGCAAGTTACAGGCATTTGGTTTACTTGGTGTGCTGTCGCAGTTCATACGAGGGTTTCCAAAAGTTGACCATTGCGTCGCGGTGAACGCGTCCAGGAGCTTAATCCTTGACGGTGTTGAAACTTGTCCGACCAGACTATCAGCAGAAACGCTGCACATTTGTGGTGGTCCGAACACTCCCATTTTAGAAGTAGCAGAGATCCTTCAGATAGTCATTGAATAAATAAGGGCGTCCCTAGCTCGGTCGATTCACTGTTGTGGTTAAATATCTAGATGACCTGTCTCTCCAGTTTGACAAAGCGTTGCTTGACACAATGGCTTCGTAAGGGCTTCGTCCTGGTTGTGTTGACTTCGGACGAATCCAATATCTGAAATAAACTTCTCGCGGAATCTTTCTTGCCGCAAGGAATCTTTTGCAGCGGGGTGGTCCTCAGTGCACATTATCGCCGATTTCATCAAGGTTGAGGAAGACGTGGGACAAACCGAAGCAGCAGATGATGTAGATGCTGTTCCAAAATTTACGAAATAGAACACTGAATTGGATGCTCTAGAGCAGCTCCTGTGTGACGAAGGAGACGAAGATGTCGATAGCTTCGACATGTCCACACAATTCGTGTGGTCTCATGAGCTGATGGAAGAAGCAGAACGCTACATTTAGATGAACTATGTAGCAGCTGCTGCGTGTTGAAACGACCCCCTACCCTTTCGCTCCCGACTGAAGTCACCGCTGGTATGGACCTTCAACCCTATCCTTCTCGCTGTTCAGAAAAAGAATCTCAAATCTTCATGATGGAAATATTAGTTGAAGAATTGTGGACACATTCGTTGACGAATTGACTAAAGAAGTCCAAAGTCGCCGCTCGCTTGGCTTTGTAGCTGATATTAGTGCCTCAATAACCGTCTTCGGTCGCAAATAGCTGAATCGGATACTGACCGCTCTCTGCATGCATAAACGGAAGTTGCTCCCTTCCCAGAACACATTACGCTTCGCCGACGCCTCCTATCAATCACTCGGATTCATCTTATTGCCTTTGAAGACCCCTTATGGTGCCTCTCGCGTCCTGGTCAACATGGATACGGTCGATGCTGATATTCATGGCCTCCCAAGGATGGAAGTCATGTATAGGGAATCCTTAACTCCTTGCACAGTGTCTAACTGGTTCATACATCCACACCACACATCTTTTGCTGATGGAGGTCTTGCATAAATGGACCGGTAATCTATTCCTATGTAATGATCCGCAATAAATCAACTCTTTTGTCCCCTTTAGGTCCTATACCTGAGTCCACTTCACCAAAGTGCAGCTTACACGACTCCACCGCCAGTTCTTCCATCCTACGTCGAAGAAAATTTTCAACCTCATATCCCGCTCCGTCCTGAGGAAGCGACGCCCGAAACATTAAGGACACTTGAGGAGATATTGAAACGCTGCCACTTTTGGCAAAGGATTCAGCATGAGCCTACTCGCTTCCGGGTCTACTTTAGTCCTGGAGAAGCCAGGTTCAAAGAGAGGATCTTGTTAGACATCATGTCCATTGATAGAGATTTGGTGCTTCATATTGTTGACGATGCTACTCGCTTCAGAGCAGCCTGATTCCTCTCCAATGTCTCCACGGAACATATCTGACAGAAGATCATCGAATGTTTGGCGAGCATCTATAAAGGGCTACCGAACAAGATTCTCACCGACAGAGGTTCTGCCTTCGGCCAGAAGTTCATCCACCTCGCAAGGATTGCGGATTTCGAGGTCAGCCGCACAGGTT
Organism: Kappaphycus alvarezii; assembly: GCA_002205965.3. Classification (NCBI taxonomy): domain Eukaryota; phylum Rhodophyta; class Florideophyceae; order Gigartinales; family Solieriaceae; genus Kappaphycus; species Kappaphycus alvarezii. The sequence continues at coordinate 361,845 of NADL03000463.1, forward strand.
TCGAAGCTTACTCAAGTCTCAGTATCGGAGAACGGTACCACGTCCGCTTCACATGACGTTCCGTAAGATCATGACATCGAACCCAAAGGTTGACAAGTGTCTTGCACTTGCATGTGCAGTCAAGGCCATGAAAGACACCCTTGGCCCCGAAGGATTAGTGCCATCGACATTAGTATTCTGGATAATTTCCTCAGGTACGCACCCTTCCGAGCCCCAAAAGTCACCCGACGGTACAAGAAAGAGCCGAAATTGCCACACTGGCACGAGACGAAATGGCAGAAAACATGGCAACCTTGCCTCTGAAGCTTGTTCTCAAACACGTAGTGCCCCAGCCTGCGGCAGAGTTTATGGGCCAAGGGACAACGTCCTGTTTTGCCGCAAGAAGGTCGTGTCGAACCGCATCGTTGAATGACTTGGACCCTTCACTGTGGAAAACTTTGATCCCGAACGGAAACTTGTCTTCGTACGCTAATCTGTCTCAAGTCCGGCAACATCTTTTAACTTTGCACAAGTGAAGCCGTACTTCCAGCCCGAAACTCTCGCGCATACGCTTCAGACGGATGTTTCGACAGGTCTCAAAAGCTTCAAGTCGCCTTCCGAAGACTTCACCCTCGCCGTCGAAGCACTCGATCCAATTGATGACCGCGCTCGAGGACCAGAGATGAATGAGGTAAAGAAGGCAGAAATATGCGCTTTTTTAGAACGTGGAACCTTCAAGGTACTGCTTCGAGAAGAAGTATCACATGACGCAAACGTCTTACCAGGACGCTTGTTTTTCCCTCAAGTCCACCATCGATGGGAAACAAAGTACAGGGCAAGCTAGGTCATCGGAGGACACCGCGATGAGATGAAGCACAGCCTTTTCCACTCACCAACAACACTACAACCGCTATCAACTCTGCTGCTCTTGGGCTTGGCAGAAATCTTAATATTGATGTCTGGACTGCTGACAACACTCAGGCATACCTCAAATCCACCGCACCACTCGCCTGTGACATATTAATCGACAAGCAAGCCCCAGAGTTTGAACTGAGGCATGATCAATAAATGAAGATTCTCCATCTTTGTATGGTTTATGTGGCACAGGATACCTATGGCATATGAATATTAACAAACACCACCGCGAAGAACTCTGTATGGCGCGGCTGCACATCGGCCCTGTCTTGTGTTACCGACTCTCTCATGGTGTACTCACAGGGCTCAGCGGCCCTTATGTTGAGGATCTCATACTATGTGGAAATCAGACGTTCCGATGGATATCCGAGCAAACGCGTCAGAAGTTAGAGATGAAAGCCGATGAGGAGCTTCCAGCAGAGTTCACCGGCTTTATCGTGGGCAACGAGGATAATGTATCCTTCTATATTGACCAAAGCCATTATCTCAGAAAGATCTAGTGCCTACTTGCATACGCGTCAATTCTCCATTTCAGGTCCATTCGTATGAGACTAGCTTGGCTCGCTAACTCAAGGCCAGACGGCCCCTTCGAAATATATCAGATATCTCAGGTCACCGAAGACATTTACGAAAAAGAACGCCAGTCCATAATCCGCCGACTGAACAAGGCCGTCAAGCACGCAACTGACAATCGACTTTGCCTCCGTATTGAAAAGCTTGATCTTGACTCGTTGCGCGTCATTGGATTTTCCGACTGATCGTTCGCCAATAACCTTGAAATGTCCTCCAGCTTGGGAATATAGTGCTCCTTGGCGACGCATCCAACACGGTCATTCCCATCTCCATAAAGTCTTACAAGGCACGCCGCGTCCCAAGATCTGTTATGTCTGGTGAATTCATTGCCTTCAGCGACAAGTGCGATATAGCAATCGCCATCGGACAGGAGTTGGAGCACACGCTCTCCCGAAGCGTAACAATCCAACTTCTCATGGACAGCAAGTCCCTCTTTGATTTCATGTGGACATCCTAAAAGAGGATAATGCTAGTTATCGCAACAGCAAGAGAAAGATTCCGCGAGAAGTTTATTTCAGATATTGGATTCGTCCGAAGTCAACACAACCAGGACGAAGCCCTTACGAAGCCATTGTGTCAAGCAACGCTTTGTCAAACTGGAGAGACAGGTCATCTAGATATTTAACCACAACAGTGAATCGACCGAGCTAGGGACGCCGCTTAGTTTATTCAATGACTATCTGAAGGACCTCTGCTACTTCTAAAATGGGAGTGTTCGGACCACCACAAATGTGCAGCGTTTCTGCTGATAGTCTGGTCGGACAAGTTTCAACATCGTCAAGGATTAAGCTCCTGGACGCGTTCACCGCGACGCAATGGTCAACTTTTGGAAACCCTCGTATGAACTGCGACAAGCACACCAAGTAAACCAAATGCCTGTAACTTGCAATGATCCCAAAATCAGTTGTACGACGATTTACAGAATCGTAACGCCTGTTTTCGCGCACCAACTTCTCGCAGGGCTTGCGCAAATTAAATCCCCGATAAGCACCGCGAATGACATCGATCACTTGCCAAGCTTCCTAAAATGCTTCATACACTCCGTCATTCGATCGTTCACGATCTTCGAAACAACTTAGCTAATGAAAAATATTATCCATTAACATTAGCCGCCGGTATGCAATCCAGATCTCCGCTCAAGCCGATCGAAGACCTTCCGCGTCGATATTGAAATAGGATACAAGGCGGGAATCATTATCACGCGCTCGAGGTCCGCCTACCACAACAGAGACCCCAGAATTTCTCTTACAGAACCCCTTCATACACTCTAGTGCTCGAAGCTCTCCACCAGCAGCATCACCACTCTTTTTCCTTTTCATCCCCCATAAGTGATGACACAATTCAGGGGAACATCCTTACCGTCTGAAATCTCAACTGCAAGAGTATCTAGAGCCACTTCACGACTCGTGTAACTGGGAGCGGTTAAAGTGGAGATGATAATGATGAATTAAGAAAAAAAATCACCTGCGCTCCCGCGCTGGCATACCAATTATCTCTTTTTAATTACTTCCCCCCACGGACACACTACTTCCATACATAATCGCCTCATTCTCGTATGGTTTTGTGTCCACCATGCGTGGTGTATGTGCGAAAGTAACACCATACTCTGCTTTCTTCCCTTCGATACGCTTCTCCCTCTGCTATGAAGACCAACCATCCTTTCCTGATACAATTTTGGTACACAGCTCAACCGCCCTGCTTTACCGCGGTATCATCCTTTCGTACCTCTCGTAGAGCTTCTCTTTATCACTTATGTCACTCCCAAGAGCATACACCTCACCTATTAGACTCTTGCCATCAGCCTTTGGCAAACGTGGCACTAACCTCATCGCCCGTTCCCGTGCACTCCATCTTGTCGCCATCTTCGCCGCACGCGTACAAGAGAATATGAAAAAGCTTCCTGGATACTACGGTTGTAAGTAAGTCCCAGCTAAACACTGCAAAAGAAGATCCAAGCGAGCCAAACGCCGAGTGTCAACCTGTTACTTATACAATTCAATGGCATTCCAACTACCGTTTTTGCGTCCATTCTTTGTATCCCTTAATTCCCGGATGGATAAATGATATATTATATAACTTACATTGTAAACAGTTCCTTTGTTTTGTGGGCCAAGTATCCAATTGCTTTAATTTTATTGGTTGAAAGATTTGAGGTTTAGAAAGAACTGTCCAATAGCTATCAGCTATCCGAATCGTGATAGACATTGAAATGATCACTGCACAGATGTACATCGCAGTATCCACATTTGCATGATGGCTTACGCGGTTTGGGAACATCGGCGACCTGGTCCAGATTCTCCTTGATGAACAAGGCTTTCAAGTACGAACAATATCTGCAGGTCCGTTGTTGCTTTGTGACAACACGTTGGTGTATGTGGGAAGGACAATCATTCCTTCTTAAACTCAGAGTAGGATCTAATCTTTTGGTACGAAATCTTTTCCCTGCGCTACTCTCGCTAGTTCCCAAAGATTCGTCTCCTGTTTGAGAGGCCCTGGTTTCTCTTCTCTAGGCAATTTGCAGATGCATTGACCGCGCTCGGGTTCGCAAAACAGAAACCATTGACAATGCTGTGTTCTTATGCACATTATTGCCAACAATTTCGGTTGATAGCTTTTTTGTACTGCCACCGTATTGTTTCTAATGATATGCAGGCATTGAAGAAAATCGGCATCCAGGTCCTACGGCATCTTAGGTCAGCTGCATAAGGCGCTATTCTCTGATCTGCCAGGTCCACCCCTCCCATCCAGTGGTTGTAATCGTTACCATGCGAGGAATTGCAACGCTTCGAAGTGGACTTTGTCCCCATATCTGCTGCAGGTGATTACGGTTCTGGCTGTCGGTCTAGTTCGCCTTCGAATTCTCTCTACACTCATTTTAGTGTGTGCACTGTGCTCACTAAGACAACTACATTGTTATCAATCCAACGGCTCACAAGTGTTCCGTGGTCTCAACACAGTATAAAAGATCATTAAAAGTTGCCACACTTGATACACAGAGCAGAAGGCGGCCAGCTGCGCTTAGGTCTTGAAGTTCCAACACATCCAACTCATCTCCCGCAACATTGGCATCACGTTTGGCGACGTGAAGTAGTTGTCCATCGCAACTACAAATGGTGCATTTCTCTCTGTATGTGGTTCGGTCACTTTCTTAACGAGCATCCTCACCATAGCAGCTGTTTTTGAAGTGTCCTTCACGTCCAATTTCGTTTCTACCAGCGCCATCTTGAATATTCGATTTGCAGCAAGACGCCCATCTGGAAAGAATTAACAAACGAAACCTTTTTTAGCGTCTACAATAGAAAAGAACTTGTAGCCCTCGCCTATTGGCTTGTTTTCATACGATGAGTTTCCCCTGAACGACCGTTGAAGCCCACCATCATCTCATCTATTGAAAGTGAGAATCCCGGAACTTTCAGCAGAGTCATTGAAACATTTCTTACATGGTTTCCTAACGGAGACAACTTTTCAAACCATACCGAATTGCGGTCTTGCAAATAAGTAAGTTGCCCATTTGCGTTATCACCAATCCTCCATGAGGCGATTGGCGTGTCTTCATTATCTGCACCTTCTTCATCATCAGTAGAGCAGGATCCCCCATTACCATCAACAGCAGACACGGGTTCCACCAATGCAATATTCCTCCAAACATAGCTGAAACGATCTCGTGACATGCCGTGTTCATTTGTAATTGTGTTAGTGGCATCTTCGGATGCGTGGACTAAAGATCCAGCTTTTGGAAGTTGCACCACGCCCAAATAGAAGATGATAGCGATGAACTGCAGTATATCTGTTTTATTAACAGGAAGTTGACGACGAGATGAAGGTTCGTTAAGAGCAATATATTTGTTAGAACATAGCACAATGTCCTAATCAAACTATCCGGAAGATACAAATGCACAAGGGCGTCAACCTTTGAGGTCACTTGTGATAGAACCCTGGGAATCTCGAAACTGCTCTCTGATCGACTTCCGTGCATTCCAAATCAAAGAGAGGATGATAAGAGGCATTTTTTCGCCTGGACATGCCAATATTCTCGGCGCTAAACCACGCGGGCTGTCCGTAGAGTCTACAGTTTGTGACTGCGGTTGAATTTCACGTGAATCGTCACTGGGAGACAAAAGTACTTCTGATAGTTCATTCATCTTCAGTTTTGCCGATGGTCGGTGATTTTGATAACGCAGACAAAGTTGGGATAGAGAGAGGTCGGTGAGCTTGTTTTGAAATGGACGGATGCTCAGAACTGCTGTGTATCGTCAAATGGATTCATTTTAGGGTGGAGGCGGCCTTCCTCCCGATCCTGTCATTGATTGGCTACTTCAATTTGTGCAGTCGGACAGCTTTCCTGGCAGCAGTCAAACACCAGTTCCCCGACCTGTTCCCGTGGGTGGCATACTGCTATGCACATGAGCCCGCTTTCTTGTGGTTTGGCAGCCACATAATCCGGAGCGTGCAAGGAACGCAACAAGGGGACAATCTCGGTGGGCTCCTTTTCGATCTTGCGCTGCACCCCGTTATCCTCAAAATCCAACGGTTATTGAAATCAGGGGATGACGAAGAGCAGCAACTCGGCAACCTGCTGTTTCAACTCTGGTACCATGATGATGGGTACATCATCGCAAAACACGACCACTCCGCAAGGCACTGGACATCTTGTCATCGCCAGAGGCCACAGCTCGGGGTCTGCACCTAGCAGTGCCGAAATGCAGAATCTGGTGGCCAACTCCACCACTGGAGTCAGTGCAACGCCTCTATCCAAGAGAACTCACACAGGAGTACAGCGAGGGCACAGTTGTCCTGAACGCTCCGGTTGGCACCAACGGGTTTACCCAGCAGCACTTCACAGGCCATGTGAAGTCCCTGAAGCCGTTCCTCGACACTATCATCGCCTTGGGGAACACGCATATCGCGTTCCAGCTCCTGCGCAACTGTTTCGGGGTCTGTAAGCTCGGATACCTGTTACGGGTGGTGCCACCAGCTTGCACTGCGGAAGGCGCTGCAATATTCGATGCAATGATGGAGAACTGTGTGCGCACACTGGCTGGGGGCGTCCTCGACCCCGACATATTTCGAGAACTGCAGTTGCCCATGAAACCGATCACCGCCAAGAAGCCATCACTGGGAATTGGACTCACTTCGGCGAAGTCAATTGCAGCTGCAGCCTTCCTCGCCTCCAGCGCAGCGTCCAACAGGCTGTGTGCAGCCCTCCTCCCAGCGGCAATTACGGATCTCTCAACGTACCGAGACATCGTCGAGGCGCACCAGATTTGGTCCCTCTCTTGCTCCCAGTCCAGGATTATCCCCTTTAGTGCCCTCTGCTCAAACAAAACACCATCACAGAAGACACTATCGGACGCCATCCACGAGCGGGTGCAAGAGGAGATCGATGTGGGCGACAATAGACGGCAGGCCTTCCGTGCCTCCATGGGGCTCCCCGGCGCGAAAGATTGGGTGTACTGCACCCCATCTCCGGGCCTTAAGACTAGCATTGAACCAAGAGAATTCTCAATATGGTTCCAATACTATTGCCAAGTCCCGCTCTTTTCCGGAAACACCATGCCCCAAGCGGAACTGCCCCGAAACTCTCGACTGTTTCGGCGACCATCTGTTGCACTGCTTACACGGGGGCGAAAGGACGCGAAGACACGACTGTCAGGTTCGTTTATTGGCAAGCGATCTCATGAAAGCCGCGCGAACATCCAGTCATCGAGCCGCGAGAAGGGGTCCACCGCACAAGACCCGATATCGCGCAATGGGACGAACGGCAGAACAGACTACTTGATGTCACCTTCGTCAACCCCCTAGCGCCCTCGAACAGGAGAGTGAGGACATTCAACCCACTCACCTCGCTTAACGCGGCAAGAACGGCGAAACACAGAAGATACGAGTCCTTTATCGCGTCTTCCGCCGGAAGTAGGCTAGTGCCCGTCCCTATCTCTACCCTCGGGGGATGGCACCCGGACGCCCACGCGTTGCTAACCGACGTCGCACGCAACGTCGCTACGAGGGCAAGGGAGACCTACGCAAAGGTCAAAGAAATCTTATCACAGCGTCATGCCGCAGCAGCAGTAATGTCCAACGCAGCGTGCCTGTTGGCCGGCCTCCCGTCAGTTTTCTAGCGTTTTGACGTCTTCCTGCCATTTCTTTACATTGTAAGCCTTTACCATCACGACATCCCTCAGGGAACAGCTGACCATATTTTTCATGCATTAAAAACACCCCAAATTTCCCCCCTACTGAAAATGAGATATTGCCGTGCACGGGCCAATATGATAAATTGGTGATTTGGAGAAACTTTAATTTTCGTTATTTTTCCATCCTGACATACGGCTGGCATGCAGAGGAGGTAATGTCAGCGCCATTTGTCTGGCTCAATTTCAAAACATATCTTGCTAGTCTACGTAACACGTGCAAGTCAGATAGTATGCCAAATGGCATCAGCGCATTGGGTTTTTTCGATTAGTTTCTTTGCATTTTACATAAACCGTCACTATGAAGTCCCGTATTTACTTCCCGGACTGGACGCCCGACCTGCTGGCATACTCGTCCATCCACTACTTCTCCGGCAAACCTTACGCCCTCTCTCCCGGTTGCGTATGACATCACAGTCTCCTCACCTTTCCAACAGTGCTTCCTATCCAAGGGAGCCCGAGAAGCGCGTGCCGCCGCCAATGCGGCAGAACGACGGAAACTGAGGGACTTTGCGACCAAAGTCGCCGCCATTCCTGGCCATGCTTCACCTTGACGCCAGCTTCTCGCCTGGCAGTTTGTCCCGCTAGCCTTTGATTCCCTGGGATGCCCATCGGAGACCACATCCAAGGTGGTCGACGAGTATGCGGCCGCCCTCGCGGCCCGTATCGGAAGCACTAAGGCGAAGGTATCCTCTCGGCTTTATCAAAAGCTCAGCTATGCCATTTGGTCCACGTGTGCAGCTTCAGCGATTGGTCGTACCCTGCAACATGCAGAAGTTTGCCTCCCGCTCCAAAGCTAGTCTACTATAGTGGCCCTTTTCAAGTATTGAAGAAAATTAATGAGTAAAAAAAACGTCAAGGTTTAGGGGATATATTATATCCCTTAGGGAATTAAGGGATAATCAAGCCAAGGAATTCTATTTTTTTAATTTTGGCCCGTTTCTTACATTCTCTTTATAGGTTTTGATCATTTTGAACCTTGCTTGGTACTTGCCGGACATCATATTGAGCCACAGGGCGGAGTGCACAAGGTTGCGCAAACGCCCACGCCGCTCAACGGCGCTCAACTGCGTGAGCTGTGCTGGCGGGCGGCTTTTATGTATTAATTTCCTCTCCTCTAGTAAGCTCGCACGCCTACAAGCAAGCTTTGTCATCCTGCAGAAGTACCGCAACTTTGACTACCGTCCGCTGCATCGCTGAGGCGCCCTCCCCGGCCCTTCTATACCAATAAAGCAACCAATATTTTATTTATGAAGGGCTCTGGTATACCGTGTCGATCGCCGCCGCGCAGTGCTTTGAGTCGAGACCGGGTTTCACGACAATCACAGACGCCGAAATGCTAAATTGGCATTCAACTTTCGGCAGACCGTACTTGATTTGCATGCTGCGCGTCCCCTACCAAGCAGCACGGATCGGTCCTGGACTATCCCTCCCAATCGAGAAGCTCTCATATCCCGAGACTTGTTGCGATGCTACCAGTGAAACAATAGAGGAACCTGGTTTTTACTTCATCTGAAATCCGATGCCTGGAGCGCTCCCAACCTCTGTTCCGCTAGCAGTACACTTGTAGTAATCCCTTGGAAAGCATAATGACCGATCCGCTTACCAACCTTCCGGACACAAACAAATTCGGAACAATCTGAAAACACGTGTGTCATCCCATCAACTGCAACATGATGGAAAGCGGCAACCTGCAATGGTCACGTAACTTGTTTCACATTTGAACGAATTGCCCTTTAAAGATGTTCCGTCAACTACCTCCGCGATTCTGATACGTAGACCATTGGTAAGACCTCATTTAGGTATTTCGGTACTTAGCGCAATGATATTGGTCTGGGAAAGGGGACTAGTCGGCAATTCGGAAGAGTTTGTTGGCCCAATTACTGGTGGGAGTCTGATACACTGCGGTGAGTTCCTGACGGCAGACGTGCAGTCAAGTTTTCATGCAGTGGGAAACGACCCTATGTTGGGAGTGGTTGTTTCAGCTGGACAGCAAATTGCCGAATTTCCAGTCTTGTGGGAACTCTGCTGATGGTGAAGACAACTTCAAGTAAGTTCTAACACTGGACTAAACGCTCTAATCCAATATATTTGCTGCCGGTCGAGACAGCTTACCTGCATTGGAAGTATCTACATAATGACGAACACGCTCGGCAAGCAAAACAAGGGCGGCCAAATTGTGTAGAGGGAGCAGTCCATCACACTTCGGCTCAGTTGATTGTAGGGTTGTCCTTCACGCACAGCACACTCCGCCGTAAGTAGAAATCGATGTAATACAGCAAGACATGCAGCATTGTCAATGAGCCGCTACCCGCTACCCATACAGCAGCTCCAACTATTGATATAGCTCTGGCTTGGACCAGCATATCTCTCGCATTCTTCCGAGGCTCAGACACGATCAGTAAAGCTGATATGAGCTGTTTTACAAACACTACTCGCGTTAACCCCCTATGAAAAAAACAATCTATCAAGGCGCCAGGAATTAGTCACTACCTCGGTAGCGACGCTTGTTTCTGGAAGCAGCATGAGATGGCAGAGCTACGAGTTGTGCATTGCATAGAAGTGCGCGAAAAAACATAGACAAAACGTGATCAGGAGGAAGTTAGCGGTTTGCCTAGCAAGAGAGTTGATCAATTGTTTAGAAAACCGCGATGAGTTATTGTGTTTCCTTGGCCTCCTTCTCGGACTCTGCCGAAAGCAAGGGCTTCTCTAACTCCTCTGTTTTCGATTTTGCGGCTGCTTCTTGAGCGGCGAGTTTCTTTTTCATCTCAGCGCGGCGGACTAAGGTGTAAAACAGTGAGCCAACCAAAATTACAGCGACACTCATGGCACCCCAAAAGGTGATGGGGTTTCTGTACACGAGTAAGCCGAGAACGGTCTGAGCGGCTGCCTTGGCCGTTGCTGAGACATTGTGAGTAAGGGGGGAGGTGTACTTGATTTGGGCGGCAACGGCGAAGGAGATGCAAATGCCAAAGGCACCGCCGGCAGTCATGAGAGCCCAAAAGTTGGGCTTGAGGATATTTGGGGAGGAAACGATGGCAGACGGTTCGCCAAAAGCGAAGATAAGAGGGATGAAGAGAAGGGAAGCGTTCAAGTTGTTGTAAAGAGTTAGTTTCCAAGGATTGTTGTCTACAAGAGGGAACATCTTCTTGACAAAGATGGCGTTCATGGCGACAAAGAAACTGGCCGAAACACCAAATAGGACACCTTGCAAAGACCATCGAACTTCTTGTTGGTTGCCGACAAGGAAACCGGAAACGACGAGAGCACAACAGAGCATGGCGGGGAGGGAAGTGCGTTGGCCAAGAACAATAAAGTCAAATATGACATTGAAAACAATGGTGAGCGATCGGGCGACTTGGTAAAAGGAAATTTCGACGTATTTGAGACAGAGGTTATTGCAGACCATCATCATGGTGAAGATGCATGAGAGTGGTAACATCTGACGAAGAATGTGAGATTTGATTTCGAAACGCGGAACATTGCCAATACCGAGTTGGCCCAAAATATAACAGCCGATGACAGTAACGACACATTGAAACCAGGTGATAAAGAGAGGGGCGTCGATTTTACCCTCGGAGAAGAGAGGAGGGTCTTGTTGACAAAGACCATAGTAATAGAGATGACCCAGTAAAACGAGACGGCCAGAAAGACGGCATGAAAGGCCTTGGACGCGGTGGAGGAGGCTGTCTTCGGCATTGTGGGATGGGGAGAGGAAAAGTATGACGGGGAAAGGTAGGGGACGCAGACGAGGAGGTGGAGGTATGAATTAGAGAAGTTGCAGGTGAAAGGAGGATGGGTGGGTGATGTGATATGATGTGATGGACGGGTACCGCGACGACTAAATTAGGGAATGAGCGACTGGCGGATGCAAAGGCTTGAAGACATCAAGCATCTGGCGAATTGAGTTGGTTGCTTGATCATCTTTGTAAAGTGATGGGTCTATTTTCATTTTGTACAGCACTGCCCAAGCGTACAGTTACAGTAAGCTCCTCAGCACACCACTGCATTGTACTGTACTGTAGAGTACAGTACAGTAACTGCACGACGGTCGACCGACAATTTTACCAACGGACCGTTTCGCTATGTGCTCTGACAGTGGCTACGTTTTGTTGTGCTTCCAGCCGCATAATCTGACCGTTGCTTAACTCGCTTACAGTACATTTGACTCTATTGTATCGTAGCTCTCCCTGTCTGAATGTCCTTGGTCAACATGGTGGGCATGGACAATTGTTGCAATGCACCCATGCTCCACCAGTACTTTGCTTTCCCTTTTATCTTTATCTCGTTCCTGCCTCAAGATCTCAATATTCCATTTTCATTCATCAGTCACAGCATGCCAACCTTGCAGTTTCATGCGTCGCACCGCCCACCTCCCGTCCCTAATCCCAAACAACCGCTCCATCCAACTTTCACAACTTCCCACACACAAGTCTCCTCCTATTCTGACAAAGAGTCAACCCAATCTTGAATCGGATCTCCCGACGACACCTTGTCCACTACCACACCACATTCAATCCCCATTTCAACCATTACCCAAATCAAAACAGAGACAAATAAAACAGTCAGCAAATTGCACATCCCCAAGTCTTCCCCCCCTCTCCATCCATTCACATCAAATAAACAAAAAAAAAGCATACACTTCCCCGCCTCTCCATCTCCAACGTCTTATTCTCTGATTTCAGTTTTCGCAATCTCCATATCCCGTTCAGCCAGTGCCGCTTTATACGCACCTTCTCTTGCGGAAGTCTTGCCAGCCTGTCCATGAAAAACACCCCACATGATCCATATCCAGCCAGCAACAACCCAATCATCACAACCGCAACTAGACTAGTTAGTAATCCGCATGCCACCCATGTCATCCGCACCACTCTTTCATTCCCCACAATACCCATGATCCTTCGCAATTCAAAAATGGAAACGCACCGCTGCCGCAGACCCGCTCACAATCCCACATACCAACGCCCCGGTGCGTGCAAACTGCTCGTGCAAGGAGATCGGTACCAGACCACCGTAGATGCAGTGTCAAATCACACACCCATTTCATCGCATCCCGTGTAAGACAACATGAAACAACACCAAAATTGTCAGTTCCGCATGAATCCATCGGTGATTCGATCAACATCATGATAGCGGTGGTTGCAGCTCACTCCCGATCTTCACGTTCTACACATGAGTACGGAATGGCAGCTTCAACGTACATGTCGAAGACTGTGCGCACGCTGTGTGAGCGAGGTAATTGCGTGGGAAACAACATCGCTTGCGATCTGCATCGTGGTTGGTAGTGGTATGGAAAGAAATGAATGGAGGGTGCAAAGCGGAGGCGTGAGGGGGGTGTTAGACGGATTGACGATTAGATGATCCGAGTTCTCCGAGCACCGGTAGACAACTGTTGACGCCGCGCGGGATTTTACAAAAAACCTGGAAAAAAGTGAAACATACAGTGTCTCAAAAAAAGGTCCCTGGGCCAATATTCTGGCCGTTCAATGGCATCCTTTCAAATGCTCCTTTATCATACTGCTCAGCCCCAACCCAATACCACTACTTCTCCTTCGCAGCATTTATTCCCGACCTCTGCTGCAGCTACCTGCTGAGTCCTCGTCTCTCAGCAACCTCACTATCGCAAAAACTCTTTCCGCCTGATTCTCCATTCTTCTTTTCCCCCTGCAAATGTCTGTTCTCTTGTTCACATCGCCCATTTCTTTTCGCTACCACCACCCCCGCACCTCTTCCACAACTGCCCTCAATTCCCTCTCCTTACTTAATGCTTCGATCTCATCTCCCCGCACTCGAGTCTGCCGCGTTTGCAAAAAGACTTTTGATCCCAACCAAAATACTGCCACCTCCTGCGTATACCACCCCGAACCTACCGCGGTCGTCTCCTTCGTGTCGCACCCACCGAAACGAGCGACCTAACCTTCTTTTACGACTGCTGCGGTGCCACCGACAAATCCGCCCCTGGTTGCACACGCTCCTTTCACATCTCCTATGATGACTAGTAAATCATTCAAACATCCATCGTCCTTATCTCTTGCCGCGCATGTCCCCTTTTTCCGTTCACCCCTCTCTTTCCTCCGTCCTTGTCTCTCCCTTACATGCTTCCAATACTCCTCCTCCTCCTTTCCCGTCAACACCCGTCCTACCATCTTACCCTCGATGCTCGGTGTCGTCATCCCTTCGCTCATCTCCACGATTCCCTTCAAGGCATTTGATACTCCCTCAACATCACTAAACCGAACCCGACATTTATCCGTCTTGAACCAAGCCACGTCCACAAAAGCAACTTTCCCAAACTGTTTCATCCACAGATAAATATCCTTCCGGCTCATTCCCTTCCCTACACCATCTACCTCTAAGATCAACCCAACCTCGTATTCTTCTCTCTCCACTCTCCGTTCCTCCGCAACACCTGCCCATTCTGTGCTATCAGCCACCTCCGGTTCCCATCCTCCTGTTCCTCTCCTGCACTCGTCTTTCCTCTCTCGCTCTGGACATCGTGGTTTCCACATCCCTCGAGAACTTTATCATGACCCCTGTCCACCGGAAGCTCACTTCGCGTTACCATTTTCCCGCAGTCTCCGTCCTCCCCTGCTCAATTACCGAGTCCTCAATACTCCGCTTTGCCTCTGCCCTTCCGCCATGGTCGTCCTCCGCTTCCGCAATTGTAGAGAGCTTTGGCTTCCGCTTCGCCTCACCCGCGGTGCATTTTTTGGCTTCCTCGGAAACGTCTCCGTCCCTCAACCTCCTATCCATGTCTGCATCCGCCATCTCTGTCCCTTCCACCCACCCTTTCCCTCCGTCCTTTGCTCCTTTCTTTTTCATACGCCGTTGTCTCCCACCCTTCCCCTTCCTCCTTCTATCTCCTTCCTCCTCCGCTACACCTTTGTCCCCTCGCACCTGGAACCCATGTCTCCTTCTGGCCTCTTCTAACTTCTTCTTTCTCACCTCCTCTTTAAACATTTCCTTCCTATTTCTCCAATCCACACGCCAAAGTCCACGCGTTTCCCCCTCACCTCCGATAGCCACTTTTCCCTCGTTGACATTTTTCAAGGCACATCGCGCCGCCTCAATCTCCGAAAACTCAAGAAAGCAAAAGCCCTTACATCGGCCATTCGGAAATCGCGGAATGCTGACATAGGTGACATTCCCGAAGCGAGAAAATAAGGCCTCCACTTGTTCACGCGTCGCGCTGGGTGCAAGTGGTTCCAGATATATGGTGCGGCCATCCTCATCTTTCCGTGCTTGATTGACTATCTGCTGCAGCTTTGTGGCGCCACCCTGGAGACGAACTTTAGGTTGAGAGGAAATGTCACGATATTCGAGAGAAGGGGAAGGGAGGGAACGAAGGGCCGCGAGAATATCGGAAGAAGTAGCATTAAGAGCAATGGCTTTGTTGAAGGTAGTGAAGAGGGAGACGGGGATCCAACCGTCGTTTCGAAGCATAGCAGAGGTGAGGAATTGGTCCTTGGAGAGATTGCAAGGACTGAGCCAGAAATGGAGAAGCGATTGCAAAGGTGAGAGCAGAGAGGGGGCAGGGTTTGCCCGCTGGCGTTTTGGAGGGGGTGTGGACGAAAGCGGAGAAGAAGGGCGTATGGAAGGGTTCGTGGGCATGGTAAGTGATTCTGTAGAGGGCGGGCTTGAGCGCTGCTGTTTCCGCGGTAGAACGGACGGCAGCGGAGAAGCAGGACGATTACAGGGCGTCGTTGGCATTGTGAGTGATTTGGCAACAGGAGAATTCTGGTTGCGAGCAAAAGAAGTGCACTACCGCAATGGGAGGGGTTTGCTGCGGAAGCGTCGGGCAGAGAATATTGCGCCCGTCTTTCCTGTGAATTGTTTCAGATGGCAAAATGGAATGCTGGGGGTGTAGTTCGAAAGAGTTTACATCAAATGGTTACTACCAGACTTCGGTGGGCTGAAAAAAAGGGTTGTACTGTATTGTAGTTGGGCGCTGTGTAACGAATGGGAAGGTAAAGGCGGTGGCGTACGACGCAGTATCGTACAGTACAGTACTGTACTGTACTGTACGAATAAAGTCTCCAGCAGCAATGGCTGCAGTATTTGGGCCATATTGTACAGTACCTTCCATACTGGTCATATTTGGAACACCTTACCAAAATTAAATTGAAAAACTAGTTGTTCTGCTTCGATTTGGATCCTTTTGCCTCCGAAAGCGTTTCGTCTGCAGAGTACATTCTCGGACTTTCAGCAGCTGGAGACAAATTAGGAGTGACAAATCACCAAGTTATTGGTGTTGCATGGAGGTCTGCAAATTCGGGAAACGTGGGTTAATCTGGAACACCAGTTCCGTTGAAAACGCTAGATCCATACGAACTCATCTTGCGTCCCCTTGCCTTTTGCTGCCTGTCATCGACAGTTCTGCGCGTAATAACACCGTTCGACCTTTCGTCAAGGAGAGCAGTCTTATTGGAAGCTTCTTTTCCCATGTACCCACAAATCACTCGATAATCGTTTCCCTGAGATGATGAAGAATGGTGGACAAATCAGTTCGGAGGCGGATACAGCTGTAGTGCAATGCGTAGTGCGCAGTTCTTCTCATCTAGGAACGGAACTTCGTCAGAAAATGAGAATACACACACGCACACTAAGACACAAAGGGAATCCGCTGTCTCTTTTCTCTTTAAGAACCCTGCGATGTAGTAGCACAGCTTGCCGGTGGCGAGGAGAAGTGAGACTGGAAGATCGGGGTGATTCCTTGGAAGGCTGGACGGTATACTTGTCCTCCTGGTTGTAAGGCCGGATCGTGGTCTGCGGTATGCTAGAACCTTGATAAGGATGGATTACAAAAAATCGTATACACCAGGAGTGTAATACTGGACAAATAAGATGTAATGGTGGGTCAGCACTGCTCAAAATCTCCTTTGAGGATAAAGATGTTGTCAACAACGACAACTTTGAGGTTCCTTTTTGTATATAGACGCCGGAGCCCGGGGCATCAAGTGTGAGTAAATATTCCAAACAAACAACAAAGGGAGTACTATAATATTGGATAGAGAGAAGGGGAAATAAAATGGCGGACCAGGGTGGATAATCTTGGCTATAGCCAAAGTTGCCGTTAGTAAGGTTTCTGCGAAGGCGGAAGTTGGGATTCAGGTTCAGAGCCACACCGGGGTGGCTGTTTATTCTGGGGCTCTAGTGGCAAGGTAGGTATAAATACTAGTTAGCTAGGTTAGGTTTATCTACGACGGCTGGGTGAGTAAAGTTAAGGTCAGCCAAGTAAGGGGGATCCAAGTTAGAGATAACTAAGGTCGAAAATTGACCCAATAGGTTCCTTTCACATGCAAAAATATCAGATCCAATTTGAGGGCCGAGTAGTCCAGATTGCAAGCCCTTAAACCCTCTCGGGTGGTTAAACGGTACCAAGAGTAATAGCGGGCGACAGCGAAAATTTCCCTTACTGTACAGTACAGTACAGTGTCTGCTGGTTAGCTGTGAATCAGATAAAAAAGATCACCAACATCAGCTCTGCCGATGGCAGTACAGCGTGAGTGCCAATTGAAGTACAATAACCGGGATAGCTCTAAAGTGCTTACTAAATCCATAAGCTGATCGTATGCTGCGTTAATCGCCACCAAAAGATGTAGTATCCCTAAAGACACGCTCGTACTTTCCCCATGTTGTATCAACATTTATCTCGTCCATGCTCCAAATTCTCTTCTTATTATGTAAGAGCTCCGGATGTATGATGTCCACTGACTTCACTGTAATGTCCAACGCAGCCTGTCTGCTGGGAGGCCTTGAGCCGGATTTCTAGGGTAATTTTTAGAGGTATTACTGCGCACCCTGTAGGATATTTAGGGCCACAACCGACCATATTTTTCAAATATTAAACCCCCCACATTTTTCCCTGTAGCGAGGAAAGATTTTACGTGGTACGCATTCTCGCTCAGCTCCTTCTTTGCTTTTTTTCGGTAAAATATTTCCCTGTTTTGAACTCGGTATTTACGCACTGCATCAAGATAAGGAACGCCATTCCTACGGTTAGGTTTACATGCAATTGCATGAATTATACAAGTTGGTCATTTAGACATAGACGCATGTGCATTTGGCCACAGCGAGGCATTATCAACATCAAATGCATCTGTACTTTCAACATTTGTTGTGTGAAGGTGAATGTGGGGTGATTTAATATTTGAAAAATATGGTCGGTTGTGGCCCGGAATATCCTACAGGGTGCCGAATGATACCTCTAAAATTACTCTAAAAGCTGGCTGAAGGCCCCCCAGCAGACAGGCTGCGTTGTACATTACGGCCGCAGCAATGTGTGAAGGTGATTACCTCAGCAATACACTAGAGCTAGTGATTTAGAGCTGTATATATGTAGGTTGAGCTATCCAAAGTCACTGAACTAAAAGTAACGAGTACGAACTACTCAGCTTGACATCTAAGCTCAACACGACCAAGACTAACTTGATCTCCTTAAGTTTCGCACCTGGACTAACCGCCAGCTTTCGTTCAAACCCCATCAAAAATCCAACACCTACAAACCTTGCTCCATTCGTTGCTATTTAGCTGGAAGTACTCCTAGAACAGTGTACTTTAGTAGCAAAATACATGCTTGCAGCGGTCTTTAGTCGTTATTTGTCATCTTCCTTTCGTCATTCGAAATTACAGGCGGTCTTCCTATATGTTCCTTCCCTGAAAGCAATATCTCCAATTTGTTCTGTTCTACTGAGTCCAGAAACTCTTTTCTTTGATCTATAGTTGTCCTACTGATGTTAATAATAATCAAAAGTTACTTTTAAGGCCATATTTTCTCTCTAAGGAGACTGAGTGCATCGGATCTGTTCTTTGCTTGTCTAGAAGCGGCTTACTGTTGATTTTTGGACTTCAGAGCCTGCCGGTGCATTAATGGTGGCATCTTGAGATCCTTGTCATCGACAGGAGAACCGTGGAGTACCAGAGTATGGAGTAATGTGGATTAGGGGACGTCATGAATTTTTGCAGTGTAGGATATACGGCCGTTTCGGTTTTCTCGCCATCGTTGTAAATTTACCCACGTTCCAAAATATGACATTTTGAAAGGTACTACTGCAGAGTACAGTACGTTGTTTTATTCTTTTTTCATCTTTATAACACTTCTAGGTCATTTCAAATCTTGTAGAGGTATTATAATACCTTAATGTAGGTACAAACTTTTCCATATAAAGCCCATTACGCCGGTGGGTACGGCGAAGGCAGGAGGCAAAGGAAAAGGAGAAATTATTCTCTAAAAATCTAATTTTGAATCGGATAACTGCCATTTGCCTGTTTTGGGTCACTAAATATTATAGATGCCGCACTTGTGGATCAAATGACGCAGCTAAGCTTCTGGTGCGATCGATTCTTCACTCCTCCAGTAGATCATCCCCTGCGAGACGCGAATGCTGCCTCGTATTTCTACATGTCATTGGATGATGTCTCAGAGGGTGATCCAAGCGGGTAAAAAGATAGAGGCACAAATTCTATTCTAGCCTCGATGGTCCTGACAGGGCTTCGCCAGGGATTTCATCCACTTTCGTGGATAGGTCCATCTTCTTCCGCTTTTCTGCTGCGTTAGCAACGGTTCGCGCTTTCTTTGCTCCCATTGACATATAGCTATCCTGGAGTGGCGATGATACTGTGATGTCGTAGGCCACTGCGAGAGGGGTTGGGGTGCACACTACTGCACAGTTGTAAATAAAGGGAGCTAAAGCTTAACCATTGTGAGTCGTATTCTAGTCCGAGAAATGGATAGGGTGGCACCAGGGCGAGGAATAAGAGGTGATACGGTACAAAGAGGTTGTCTTACGGCATTCGAACCCTTATTTGCTTACGGGCGGCCGCTATTCTGTAGGATGCACAACTGTAAACCAACCCGTATCCTCTCAGCTTTGCACTCGCAAAATTGCATTGCCGCTGCTGATTTCATACTCCTATATCGATCTACTGACTTCCTTGTTCGTTATTCTGCAGGTTATATCAGTGGCCATCGTAGGCCTCCCTCTTCCATGACATTTGTGATTTAGCCTTGCGTTATAGTTTAACCTTGCGCTATAATGCTGTTGAACTGGCCCCATAGATTCAGCGTGAGTGATGATGTAGGCGCAGTAATTTGAGCATCATTTCGCAGTTTTACCTCTGGGGTGTCAATGTACCACGCTGCAGTTCTGTATTACAGGAAATGTTCCAATATCCTACCCAGTCGTCTCAGAGCCTACCTGCTGACGACTGTTATTTATTTGCAAGACGGCTCCATCACGGGTTTGGATGCGGCCTAAAGTTTAGTAGTTATGGAGCTTTCGAATGTTACCTATTACCCTTGTCTACCGTATCCTCGATGTTCTGATCTTCGTTGAGCCGTACTATTTTGCAGCATGTTCAGTTTTGTGTACATACCAGGATTAAATTAGGATAAAACATCAGAGAGGCTCGCTGGCAAAGGTATCCAACGGATAACGTTAGTTTCAACACTTCGAAAGTATTTTTGAGTCACTGAGCAGTCTGCCATGCCCTATATTTCTTGCCTTCTTGCAGAGCTTGAAAATAATCTCCTAAGCCTGTAGAGTCGACTTTTTGATTGATAGGTGTATGGGGAAATAGTTAGTTAATGACGTCCTTGAAATAGCACTCTCTGTCGTCTGGGGTTGGTATGGAAAGGATTCCAGCTCCTTCTGAGCATGAAATCACTCTAATCTGCTTTTGCAAAGAGCAAATTGCAAAGTGAATACCACTTTTACCATCCACCCACTTTCGTGGAAGTATTCCAATCAGAATTGCAATTTTCCGTAGTACCTACCTTTCGGATGAGATTCACTCGACATTGAATAAGAGCTGATATCGCTGGCAGTTCTCACCTCAGTTATTTTCTTATCTTATTTTATTACGGTACTCAGATTATTGAGTATGCGACGCATCATTTTAACGCTAAGGAGATGTTCTAATCGTAGTCAATAAATCCTCGTCTGAATTAACAAGACATCAAATGCTTGAATAGTTCCATATCCTAAATACAGTACCCTTGTAAGGTCTCTGTATTGCTGTATTTCCAATTTTTTTGCCAATGCATCGTTTTGTGCCGGATCGTAGTCATTTATATTGGTGTGAAATTTGCTTATCGATACTTTTATCCCTTTTGATCTCGATTTTATAGCCTTTAAATAGAAATCACTTCCCCTGCTGACCATTAAGAGCTGAAAAGATGCTGTTTTGTGTAAAAATCTTTCAAATCGCCTCTTGAGCCTTATGTAAGAAATTAATACGTCAAATTTACTACTTTCCTAATCTTTTCATTCTTTTGGCTGTTGACATAAAGTTTCATAATCATAGAGATGCTCTCCAACATGACCTTGGTTAGCATCAATTATTCGTTCCGAAACATTCACTGCCTTTCCGCTTCCACAATTTCATAACGAAACTTGGGAAGTGTCAATGGGAAGAGTGTGCAACCCCAGCATAGGCTTTTTATTCGTTTAGAAAATTAAGTTCAGACTGGAGCGACTTACCATTCTTTCTTAAATTAGGGAGTAATACTTGGTAAATAATACAGTAGTGGCTGAAGTGGCTTTGTGCATGTAACAGTAGTACCCGAAAAACTTGTTCCAAACATCCACCCCTGGTCTTAAAAGCATTTTAATTTTCATATTCATACTGTATAACTATACAAAGCTCTCCCATAATGCGTTAAGGAAATAGAAAATCAACAGCTGTACTGAGAAAAGTTCCTTTCCAGTGGTAGCGAATGAAGTTCCTAAATTGAGATGAGTTTTGTCATCGAAGCGACAATTTTATTGAAGAAGGGAATCTGTTTTTCACTTTGGGGTATGACCCTAGCGACGACGGACCAGCGCGAGCTCTTCCATACTAGATGTACTTTGCTCAGAGCCTTCATAAACTTGAAGTAAATTGTATTCCCAATTCTATGGCCTGCCTATTCACTCGAGTAAGGCTTTTTGCCCTTATACATATTCCTTTTGCGCTGGTGATGATCAGTTGTTGAAAAATTCCAGGTCAAAATAGAATCTGTAGGAGTATTTATGAAAAACTAGATCAACAGTGATTGATTGATTCTCATTTCGACAGCAGCTGTGATTAACTCGGGCTTGGTGGGGATGGTAAACCAGCTATATTTTTAAAAGTTACTTCACAACCACATTTAATGATCAAATCAATTCATTACGGTGAAAGAACGTATAGAAAGTCGATGGAAGCTGGCTTGACTCCGAGGATTAACAACTGAACTTAATTTTCTTTAACTTCAGGTACCAGAGATTTCTGAAATATAATGGAGGAGCACAAGTTCTCTAGAACACCTTCAGAGATTAAGAATGACTCCTCTCTGTCGAAAGCGAAAAATTGTCCTTCTATTATACTTTGCTGAGGATAGGTATCATATTTTCATCAAAATTTTGAAAGGTGATTTTATCGCATTTTTTGCAAATGAAATTAATGAGTAAATTATATTTGAGCAAGTACGAATGACAATTCTTAAACGATCTTATTTCGGAAATGTTTCTTTGGTGAGTAATACAGTAGTCGGGATTGAAATAAGTACTTCAAAATACTTCACGCATCTATGACACATGCTCTCCATGACTTAAATCATCTAACCACGAGTGTAATACTTCTGTGATTTATACAAATTGAGAAACAAAAATTAGATCAGAAAGTAAGGATAGTAGTGCTAATCATGGCGAATCTTGATGTTCTTTTTCGCATACGGCACCAATAGCCTCCTAAGAAGATGTAGTGGGTCCAAAAGGGTTAGTTCATCCAAAATAGAAATCACTGATTCTTATGGTATGCTTAATGTAGAGAATACATCGTCGTTGAAAGACGCGGTTAAATACATTTAATGTTGTTCACTCTCGTCTCACTAACCCAGTAAATGAAAATTAAAGCATACGACTAATTTTAGGAGGTGGAGGCAACCAGGTTTATCAAGTTTTGAATAAAATTCAGGCAAAATTAGACGATCCAATCAAGCAAGTTGGTGGTAAACAAGCCTACTTTTCACTTTCCAGGACAGATTTCATCGTTGAAACGCCTAGTAAGAAGCTTAAAAACGCGATTTTAAAAAACATAACATGTTCCGGCATAGGGTTTTTAGAATTACTGACTTCAAAGCCCCCTGCAACATATTTTCAACGCAGTAACTCTACTTTAGTCTCTACTTATTTCCTGCTGAGATTATCAACTGGTGGAAATATTCGCATTTTGCTCTTAAAGAAATCGATATCTAATTGACACCTTGATACGTCATTTATAGGCACTGTGGAAGAGGTATAGCTTTGTTTGAAATGATGTATTTGTTTATCAAGCTAATGGAAAGTTTCAAAGCTACGTCTGATATCGATATGATAGATCGGCATACAATCTGGTGTCATTTTTCATTGTATAGCTAATGATGTTTGACTAAATTTGATTGAGTTTTCAAATTTTCATATCAATTCTTTACTGAATTAGTTTGGCCCTTCGTTGAATGTAGGTTGTGGTATGTCATTATTGAATGCAATCATGTAGCACAACTTCAATAGCATAGCTCATTTTAGCTGTTGTCAAGAGAGATACACATACTCTAATTTCAGAGGTTTCGTACCATCAGGAAGTCAGTTCACTTCGTGTGTTTTTGGCGCATTTTGCTTTTGGAGACCTCTTGATCTTTTCTTTTTATCTAAGATATTTCATTCGGGAATTTTTGGATAGTTTTATTGATATTAAAAGTACAATGGGACGAGATTCAATTCAGAGGTGAAGAAATACGATCAACTCAGCTGGTCGGGCTAGTCTAAAAGAAGTTCTATAAGTCCCTTTATTTGTCTTATTATGGTCAAAAGATTACCCAGAAGAAGTTTATGAGGCCTGGTGAATTGGAATTCGTAACACGGAAACCATAAAAGGATGTACTTAAGCATTTGCTTTCGCTTAAAGGCTATCCCTTGATGGAATTACTAAAAAAATCCGTGTGGAGAAATAAGTATATAAGGTAGAGCATGCCAAAGTACCTGCTGTTTATTTTTACATTTCGAAAGATTTTTTAGAAGAAATTTCTCAAAACCCTTCCTTTCCTTCGAGAATCACGCCAAATTTTGGTATCTCTGGTACTTATCAAGGACAAAAGTTATGTCTTAAACCAAATTTCCTGCTTGCGCTTCCATGTAAACGTCTGATGCCAGATTGAGGACGTTACTTGCAGCTGTCTTTTTTCTTCTACTTTGTATTCATAATAATACTTATATAATCTATCTTAATGCTTTAAGACACAGAAGGGGAGTAGTAAATTCGGAACTCACTTTGATACAGATGCGTCAGAAGTTGAACAAATGGAGCAAAAAACAACCGAAATTATGTAGGGTCCTGCGTTGGATTGTCCAGATATTGTCACATAATGCTCTTTTGTTTATAGATTTATGACGGGAAGAGAAGCTGTTTCTCTATATGGATTGAAGGTTCCCGTACTAAAAACAAGAATGAGTGTAAGAATCAACCATAAATAGAAATATTATGGCTAATGAACTCATCATCTTGGAAAACATGTATTTTATGTCTCCTGTTCATACTAATAGATCATTAAAAGAGCCTGTTGGTATAATGGATCGCTAAAATTTTCAAGATCTTGACTCCAAATAGATGAATTGCTCAGAATTTGGAGTTCCATCACAATTAGCCTCATTATTAATACTATTAATATCATCTTTTAGATTTATGAGTGGATAAAAAAGTAGAAAATTGTCTCTAGTCGAAAATTTCATTAACGTCTCTTCAAGCCCCCATTGTTCCATTGGCAGCGATAGAGGTAGTCTTCGGGACTATATTTAGATTATTTGGATACAATTGATCTTTCCAGCTATAAATGGGTTCCAATAATTTTTGTGCCTTATACGCTCCGTCCAATTCGCTTTTTCGTGGACTGCAACCCCTTTATTGATAAAGCCGTGTACGGTTAATAACATTTACCAAGAATTAACTATCAAATTGCTTTAACAGGGCACGATATCGTACAGAATATTTCTACGATTAATGCCAGTAAAAGACACTGAAAGGTTTTTTCTGTAAGCAACCAGTTTACATCTAACATGGGAACTTTTCCCTTCCTTTGGACTTCATTTATATTTTAAAACATAACAGGTATGTTTTAAAGATCTTTGGATATCATATTGACTGACGTTCGTTGTAAATAATGATGGCCAGTACTATATGACAATTTCTTGGTAGGGGCAATATAATTGCAATTTGACAATTGCAAGGAACTAAAATTATGTAATAATTATTGGCATTAGTTGGGGCACTTGTCATTGGAGGTGACTAATAGAGTACTGGTGAAAATATACCACTTCCGGTGCCCTAAGGAGTGCCCTTATGGACTTTGGAGTCCCTCTATTCCCCAACCAGTGCCCCTATGGTTTCAAACGCTACTCCTTAAGATAAAGGACAAATTGCAGCTGTCCAGGGGCTATAAACAGCTCCACGACATTTTCATGAAGCTGTACCATGAAGATGGTTACGTAGTGGCCAAGCACGACCCTCTCTTGAAAGTTATGCAATTTTATCTTCCTCTGAGGCAATGAAATCTGGTTTACACTTGTAACCCCACGCGCTCGCACTGTAGTACAGCATTAAAGTCTGGGGATGACTGTCTTCACTTGCAGGTTTTTTGGCCCGTCTAAATAACTTGGGTCGACTCGGACTTCGCCGAACAGGGAAGTCTATTGACCATCGCTGGCTTTGCCACATTCTTTTTGCCCTTTCACTTCACCAGAAGATGGTAGGTGTACACATTGAAACTGGTTACAGTGATTTACAGTATGTCCTCCTATCATGAGGCTCTCTTTTGATCGGCCTTTGACACAACAGTGGATGTGCGTGTCGTCAGAGTCGAGGTAGCAGCTAGAACGGGATCTAATTTTCTAATAAAAGTAGCCCGTTGGGATGTGATCCTATTCGCTTGACGCAAGGGGTACAAATAAAAAGAAGCAAAATTCCGATGAGAGTTCAATGGGGGAATCCAAACGGTGCCCTACCCTTCTTCTTGCCTCTTCATCCTGTCCTTTTATTCTCAACGAGCAAAGTACTTAGCTCCCTGAAAAGTGTGGGGTGTTAAGCGCACACTAGCAGATCTAGGTAGAATCGTGGTCGAAACTTTGGTTGAGGCTAGCTGAGTTAAGCCGGCCGCTCCAAACTAAGGTTCATATAGAACTAACGATAGCTACAAACTAAAGGATGCAGTCGAACAGTAGCGAATTCAATGTATTTCCCGTAAAAGAGCCCTGACGGTATCGTAAGTAGCGCTTTCAGAATTGTAGTCGGCACGAGTGACATCCTCTGACAAGATGTAAGATGCACATTGGTCCAGGTGGGATGGGAAAGCAAGGCAACTTTTGATTGGTAAAGCAATGATATAATATCCCAGTGTGCAACTCGCCTGTAACTATTTTAAGGGTACCAATGGGGTCAAACGCTATGTTCGGAACTGTAAGGAAAGTGCAATGACAGCAAAGTGCTTAGTGGCCCTGATCGTAAGGTTACCAGTGGTTTGAATCTACAGTACAGTAGATGCAGTGAAGTTGTGGAAACCTGTAAGGTCTGTGTAGTGACATAAAACATCACTCCCCTACAGAGAAAAATAGCCCCGATTCTTGAGGTTCTGCTTCTATTTATTCAAAAATTCTTGTGAATTCTTAAGATATGATTCGGGAAGCCACGAGTTCTCATGATCTCCATATCCGTTCCATTTGACAAAGAATTTATTTATTCCAAGTCCTTTTCTATGAGCGAGTATAGATTCAACTTCGTATTCCTCATGTCCATATTGAAATAAGAGAGGAGGCGGAGGTCTAATTTGTCGGTTGAATTCATCTTCGAAGTCTGTTTTCAAGAGACTAACGTGGAACGCATTATGTATTTCTCCGTCAATCATCGGTTGGGATAACTGCACACGGTACGTAACACCGTTAATATCTTCTGTGATTTCAAAGGTACCACAATACTTTGGGTTCAGTTTGCGTGATCCAACCGCCTCTTCGAGTGATAATTTATTTGTTGATAGCCAAACCTTATCACAAATATTGAACGTAGACGGCCTTATTTTCTTGGTTACATATTTTGCGGTGGACTCATTGGATTTTCGGATCTGATTCTGGGCTTCCCTTAATGCATCTTGCATATCATTTAGGAAACCTTCTGCCGCTGGATTTTCTGACACTAAAAAATCTAAGGGTACTGTTCGTGGTTGAATTTCATAATTGAGGAAAAATGGTGAGAAAGTTGCGGCTATATTCACAGAGGAGTTGTAAGCAACTTCAAAGTCTAATAGATAATTATCCCAATATGATTTGTTGAAGCTAACGAAAGCATTTGGTTAGGAAAAATGGCGGATAGCAGTAGTACTACACAGCAACTAGTGACATAGAACTCTACGCAGGACACCGCAAGCAGTGATAAACTGAAAGAGATCGAGGATTCATCGAAAGTTGCTTCTACGGTACGCAATTTGATAGCATTGGAGAACGAGATACAATATGAAATCAATTCTTTGAATGGATTAAGTTCGGACTTAGGAGAAACCAGAAAGGTGCTAAAGAACCGTATGCGTAGAATTAGTAAGATGATAGATAAGGCAATGCCAAGTACCTTAGAGGGAGAGGAGTCGGAGTAAAAAGCTCCACGGTTGTCGTCTTTCGTTTGCTTCAACCTCTGCTGTAAAGTACAGACGTAGCTGGCTGGAATCAAGATCGCGTCGTCTGCGGTGGAGAGCTTCGTTAAGATCACACTCTTCTTCTAAGAGTACTGTTCTGTCAGCAGCATCCGTGTGGCTATTACCATCTATGCTTGAAGGACGTGGAATGTCAAGTTTACAATTGTTGTCGATTAAAAAGTTGTGTAACTTAAAATACACTTGAATTAATTAATCATTTTGCTCCAAGGAGCAACCAAGTAGTACCCATAGCCCTTCCCATCTCGCAACCAAAATTTCGAATGCCTGTTCTATGAATATTCTCGCAGAAGACTGGAAATAGTTGAAACATTCCTGTGTATTAGATAGCCTCCGCCCTGGCCACTGTGTTAGAAGCTTTTTTATACAGTTAAAAGCATCATCTGCTGCTATCCAAAACCCCCGTTAAATATCTCCTTCCTCTCGTTGAAGTGGATCGGAAAGAACGCTTATGGAATACGCCACACTGTGCTGTGTGGACCCCGTAGACACGCAGGATAAGAGAACAAATCTGTACAAGGAGTCACACATGGCCTAAAAAATTTGGGCAAACCATCCCTTACGATTAACGAACGTTGATGAATTTGGTACTTACCCACTCTGCGGTTCTTTTATCTTGATGTAAATTCCATCTAGAGCACCACAACACATTTTTAGTGCACTTCTGCCGCCACGCAAATCCTTCTGAATTATTTCGTAACCACGGGTCATCTCTGTAAGGAATAGAAAAGTAAATCGCACTGTTAAGGAGGTCAATGGTCTCTTCAATATAGCAATAGAGTGGTGATGTTGAAATGCCATGGGCGAGAGAAATATCTAAATATGAGGCTCCAACCATCGCAAAGTTACTGAAAGTCGAAGAAGTGGGCAACCTCGTTTGTACTTCTTGCCGTGTTGTGAGGTTAATTTCTCTACCAGTAACGTAAATATATTATGATGCATGCGGTACACACGCTTGAAACATGGTGCCGATGTACCTTCAAACATGACAAAGATCGAAAAAACACCCCTAGGATAGATTCCAGCGCACGTATCTCATCATAACCGAGCAAGAAAATCAAATATGTGAGGCATGATGCAAGCTTTGCGTTTTGCAATCGGTTGTCAATCCCACCCATTACCATACCAACAGCTTTTTCTTATCAGTACTAACGAGTCGATCCTGGCCATTTCCAATAGTTCGCACTAGTGATCAGGAAAATTGATCCGTTCTGCAGTGCGGATGTGGAAACTCCGTATGTATATCTGGGTACAACAGAAAAGACACACGTTTGCTATTATATTTATTATTATGTGAAGTTATCGGAAATTGTCTGTGATTTTGGGATGACCCTTTGGGTTATTCCAATATCACGGACAAAATAGTGAATACATATTTTGTCATATTTTATATTTATTTCTGTTTGAATAACCCTTACCACCACGAGGCAAACGTAACGTGAATTAATAATTTTGTTTTTGTAAATAAACTAGAAATTTATAAAGGGGGTAATTATAGGATACTTTATTTCGTTGTCTGACAGTTCTTGCAAGGGGAGTCAAAACGAAGTTTTGAGAGAAGAAAAGGATAAGACGGAAACGGTTCTGCGCCTTTGTGACCGTGTGACCACATAGATGTGTCCAGGCAGGCGAGAACACATGCGGCATTAGACAGTACCCTGCGTGTCTATGCATGAGGACCATCTTGGCTCTCGAGAAGCTTTCTGTTACCCTCGTGGCCACATTTTCTGCTGATTAAGTGGGGAAAGCGTATTACTGTGGGTGCCATCCTCCCAGACCAGATATCGGAATTAGCACTAGCGTCTCCATTATCTCAGCAGAAAATCGCCCTTCGTAACTTGTACGATTTGCAGAGTGGGCTGCGTTCAGGGAATTTTGAGGGTTGAATTTCCTGATTTGGGACCACGACAGGGCAAGGGGGTTAATGAAGGTAACATTCTTGAAATCCATCCCGCTATGGGATCCAACTGCGTGAGTTTCTACGCGCTGACGATGTCCAACTTCTAACCTGTGCTCTACCACAGGGTGCTGCACAGCTTTTGACAGATCGGCTGCCAATAATTGAGCTTGAGCGTCATGACGAGCGATGCGACATCCGCCGTACTGACCGTGCAACATATGGTACCCATAAATGTAAACATTCTTAGCGCATGAGGGCCTGGAGCACGGTGTGTTCGGTGCAAGCAACGTGACTTGGTAGTAGAATTAAGCTCAACAGAAAACCCCCTGGTAGGGATGTGTGTCCGCAGATCGTTTACCTGCGTGAAATAAATCCAGTCTTTTGCTCCTGGTAAAGCCATCAAAGCTCTGAATGAAACTTATAAAGTCGTGTCCGACTTTGTTGCCTTGCCCCAGCGTACTACTGTTAAAATGCATTCCAATGGGACAAAATAATAAGTCTCAGCGTGAATACTTGTAAAGGGATTGCTGCTTCAAGATTCGTAGCTCGCATGCTTCCTGCCAAGTAACCACACTAGTGTATTTGACAGTCCTCTAACATATCACATGATAATTTCGTTGTGCATCTCGCAACGTGTTACATTACGGTGACTCTCGATAATCTGAGGATAGTTTCGAGTACCTTGAGTGGATCTATGAAGATGTTCCAAAAATAGTAGAGCATCTTATAGGCCGCAAGAACACTGTGCCATCGGTGGCGGAAAAGGCACGTCGCGTCCTTGCCATAAAGAGGGGAGTGTTGCAAGGGATTGCTGCTTCAAGGTTCGTAGCCCGCATGCTTCCTGCCAAGTAACCAAACTGGTGATATTTGACAGTCCTCTAACATATCAAATGATAATTACGTTGTGCATCTCGCAACGTGTTACATTACGGTGACTCTCGATAATTTGAGAGTAGTTGAAAAAATCTCGTACGTGAGAGAGTAAGAGTCATTGACAGTAGTATAAATAGTTGTCTTTCCACAGTAGATACCCCCAAAAAAGAATCATCAGTCTACAACGGAACAAAAACCCGCAAAGCTCTCAGCTTCGCGCAATACTACTGTAAATATTCCCTTGGTTTTGTGGCAGTTTTTCGGCACCATGCATTTGTACTGCTTAATATAACTCTAAGTTGATGGCCAACTTCGACGCTTTGAATGCGGGGAAGCTTTTGGATTTGTAAATAATTTTTGCATGATGAAATTTGCTACAATTTTTCCTGGCATCCTTTAAGCTAAGGATCTACTGACGCTATTTCCCGAAGTTTCCGGCAATTATGTTAGGATGTTAGACAACACTGGTGTCGACTATAGAAGTGGACCTCCTCAGACTGAGACAGGCACAAATTGGGCTTTTCACACTACTGTAGTGGAGGGGAAATGAGGATTTTCTTTATTGAGATGCTTGGATTCGCTGGGACCCATTTGGAAATTTAAATCTGAATGTAACATTAAGTACATGTATTGATGGTCGAACGAATGGCCAAATCAATACTGTCAAATGTAAACGCCGGCAAAAGTCTACCAGAAAGTCGATGGGATGCTAGCCAGCAGACAAGCAGCGTTAGAAGTTACTGCCAACACCGAGTTTCGCTGTAGAAGAATGCCTAGAACATTCGAAACCAGCTCCATCGCGCTGCTGGAGACTTTTCTTGCAAGCTCGGTGACCACTGAAAACGCCTCTGCATCCCGTTTGCCAAGAGTAGAGGTTAAAGAAGGGAATTGCTGGCTTCTCTCCGCTAATTCTACAAGAAATCATTGGAAATTCCCCCTCTTTTTCGTGGTCGCTAGATTGAGACTGTACATCGGGTTGAAAGTACGGACTCTGGAATGGGAGAGACGACTGGATTGACGAATGTTATGTCGAAATAGTCAGTTTCACTTGCGGCACACATGACTCTGATGTCGGGGCTTGTCCGTTGTTGAAGATGCACACGCAGTTCGATGAAAGGGCGCCAAGCTGCCCTTCCAATATCGTTGCGTAGCAAAGCAACCTGATTGCTGTGGCGATTGTTGCGCTGGAATTCGTAAAGACAGTGAAGCAAACGGTCCCCATGGATATCTACTGTCTCGAAGCACCCAGGCTTCTGACAAGGAGTGACGGGGGCGAGAAATGGATTTGGCAGCAGATCTGATGCTAAACCGGGGAAAATTTGCTTCTAATGTGTGTCCAGAATCCCGTTTGGTGAAGTGAAGAACACGAACCTCAACTTTTTACTCATCTACCCGCCTTTCTCAGTTCCGGCAGTTCGATCTAGTGCATGGCTTAAGCAGACAATTTAGTCGTCGCAAATCAACGGAATTGTACAGAACTATTGCCACTTCGGGATAAACTGAAAAATAAAAAAATTCGAATAAAAACCTGAATTGTATCGCATTGTAAGCGTGATTACAGTTATCTTTTCTCGCTCTTGTACAATAGTAAGTTTGCGCTACATCTTTTAATACAAATACTTGCAATAGGACAACTATAACACTTACCCCTGTCCAATAACGCTACTCCCCTCAATCTCTAATGGAAAATGTGGCATCACTTCAAGAAATGACATTACTGACATTAAAGTACTTTCCAAATAACAAATTACTCAAACTTACCCCCCTATAACGCAAGGATTCACTGACTAATTTGAAAAAAGGTTTAATCAGCCAAAAAGATCCAGGCGTACTATCGAGCTTCTCAATACTGTGGACAAAAATATGAGCTTTGAAAGATACCTCCATTATAAACTTCTGCCGACTAACAATATATTTCCTTAACTAAGTCACAGTCACCCCATAACTAGTGGAATTATTATAAGCGCTAACAAGCATCACCAATTGTTGCGCCAATTTACACTAGAGTCTGGCCAGCACATAACTAATTCAGACCATGTATATGTACCTCTCATCATCGACCATACCTTAACCCAATTCCCGTTATTTTTCCAAGCCAATACTTTATTTTCAGAGATATTTTTAATTTTAGAATCAGCCACAATAAATGAACACGGAAGGCGATCCGTAAGGTAATTGGGACATTTTAACAGTCGACTTCCGTTTTTGTCACCACATTTTCCATAGTCTCCACAATTTAACCTAACATCTGTTTCACTGTTCTTCTCTTGCTTCCCTATTTGATCGAAGGGGTCGATCGTGCCATATCCGAGTCTATTTCACCCCACAGGTATATATCTATTACTGTATTTTCAACAGGAGATTCTTTAATTACGAATGTACTTATAGTTTATGTAGTAGTAAGGTTGTCTCCACGGACTACGTTATATGCGAGGAGCGCACGCACCTCAAAGTAAACCCAGGAAGAATAAACGAGGATGCTTGGACAGAGATGAAACACGGCAGAAAGGTGACTAAAAAGGCTAGAGTAGGTGTAAGGTACTTGGCCGATAAAAAAGGAATGGAAGAGGATGCAACTATGGGGGTGGTAGTGGTTTAGGCGAGCGGGCTTAGATGAAGCTACAAAGCTGGGGTTTACTACCAAAGACTCAAGCTCCGGGAACAACTCGCCTTACCAAAGGCGTTCGTAGGTGAGAAAATTTGCCAACAATTACTAATAAACTATCTTACTCTACTCTTAACTAGGGCAGTTTGGCTAAGATGCAGAAAAGGGCCCAACATGGCCATATTTGAGGGTTAGCATCTGCACACACTGCGCGAGATGATGTCGGTGAGTCTTCTCCTTTTTCGAGCACAGTCGTTAGTTACAAACTAGTCGGACGACTCGAGATAAATATCGGCTGCATCCATAGTTTGCAGTAAATAGTGTTACTTGTTAGTATAGCTGGCAGTAGTGATGTACTGTGAAGGTGGCCAAGTGTGTAAACATAGTTGACAGGCTTCTATGAGTTCAAGTGGCATTGCCAGCACGTGCCAAGTGAGGGTCCAAGTGCTGCTCTGTGGTTGGCCATGCAAAAAGGCCTGAAAACATCCAAAAAATAAGCCCACACCAACCCCCACGAAAATAACCAAAATAAAGGGTGGCCACACTGGTCATACTACAGTTTATTACACCATGTACCTCTCCTCTTAAACGATATTTTCTACTGATTTGAACATTATCAGCAATATTTCTCGTCAACTTCCAACTCATTTTGTTCAAAACGAAGATTTTGGTATCGCCTTTCGAGAAGAAGATCTGTTTAAGTGGTAGAACTCATTTGTATTCACCTCTATATCAAACGTTGACGGAGTATTTTGCCACAAAATCTTTCATGGAACAATTTAGTTGACTATACTAGCGTGAAAAAGAGGCTGGACGACTGTTTTTAGATACCCTGTTGATTCAGGGGGAAATGATTTTAGCCACTTTTACTATGCGAGAAGTTCCAGTATGGAGAAAACTAGTACCACAGTGAGGCAGTTGCATTTTATTCAACTGATTGGAACACTATGCAGTCATGTCCTGGAGTATTGAATGTTCCTTCAATAATTGCTACACATAAGATTTAGTTGTAAAAATGTACAAAAAATTGAAACGGATGCTTCAAGAAGATGCATAAACGCATGTAAAACATTCCAGCATTATACAGGTCCTGCGTTATTTTTCCAGATTATTCCCCAGAAAATGTTTACTGCAGCTCTGAGACGGAACGCTCGCTCTTCTTTATAATTCGCTACTATTTCATAGATATGAGTGTAAAGAAAAATGAATCTTCTAAAGAGTGCGGAAAGAGCCTCACTAGCATTAGAATGCATTGATAATACGTATCTTTTACTTGAAATGGACCAAAAAAGATTTTCGATGCAAAGAATTGTAAAACAAGAAGAATATGACTCCTACAGGATAAAATATTCAAAAATAGGAGCTAAATCATCATAGTTTATGTCAATTTAAAATGAACGAAAAAAAGTTCAAGTAGAAAAATGGTTGGCTTTAGCTGGTTTAGTTGATTAAAACTATAAATTGAAGACCTAAAAGAAAATAGAGATCTAACTGAGGTACTTTTTTCCATTCGAATTTCGTAATGCTCTTTTTGTGCTCATAGAAATAAGTAAACTAAAGGATGTCTTTTTTCTCGAGAACATCTCTAATTGTATATGTATCAATATGTGCGGTAGTTTAACTCATCATTTATAATTAGCAAGTATTTGTGAGGCAAAGACGAGGGAAACAGAAATAGAAATCCGGGATAAGGCAATGGATTCGTTTTGAATCCATCTGTTTGCTCTAAGAAGTATTTGTATCACTCCGAGTATATTGAAAATTATTGATGTTGACCATTATTGGTACTTATTAAAGTGAATGTTAGAAATATAACACAGCGAGAATGAACTGCGCGGAGCATCAGAAGAACCAGAGGTCGCAGGAGATGCTCTCAAAAATAATTTTCCTAGAGTTGGACATCATTTATCTATATTAGCTGGAAATCATCACGTTTCTAATAAAACTCCTAATTGATAAAAAGAGGATATGATGTTGACGAATCCATTTTAGGGTACAACTTGTGGAATTCTAAAATTGAGTACAAAAAATGTGACAGGCCTAATAATAAATAATGCATCGTGATAATAAGGCAACATTCATATAAACATGAAGAATTGAGAAAATTCACAACAGGTTTTAATAAACTACTGATATTTCGACATCACTTCTAGAACTCAAAAATGTATCTATTGAATTCAAAACGCACGTTTATCAATGTCGCATGTGAAATAGTCATAGTTAGATTCAAATGACTACGTAAAAGTGATATCGGAAACCTTAACGGCGATTCCAATCATATCATTCGTAGATCATTTATCACTCAAAAGCGCAATGGAAAGTAGAAATAAAATTGGTTAAAAAAGCTACGATACAAGCACGCCTAGTTTATTAATTGAATAGACAACCACAGCGAACCTCAAGTTCTCCAAAAGAGATCTTCCTATCATAATCTCACCCAAATCCCGATGTCAAAATACCCTACATACCTCTTTTTCTCCTGGCAGTTTTCGAATTTCACAATTGCATAAAAGCACGCAATTCATTACACATTGGACGCAGAAGATGGCAGTCCTCTGTTGATTAGCGCAGCGATTCCCCGAGGCGGAAACAGTTTTTTCCGGAAATAGAACCAATACTCAAGCTACAGTTCGAATTGAGTGGTACCCCACGCCGCGCACACGCAACCCGCGCAGTAGTGGGTGCCTTCCGGAGAAGGTCGGCGTACTCTGGAAGTAGACAATAAATACGCCTTTCTCTGGAGTATGAGCTTGGAAGGAACGGGGCACAACTCAGCAGACATCTAATTTTTTGTGCATGCACTTTTCGCCCGCCCACCAGACTCAGACCAACTTCGATCGCGTATTGCATCCGACCAACAAAGTGCTTTGAGACCTCAAATCGTACCGAAACGCTAGAAGAGGAAGATTTCTCTGTATAGACTGGTCAACAATATCCAAACTCCTATCTTGAACAAGTCAACCCAACCGAAGTTGATTTGTTTTGAAAAAACCATTTAGCATACGTGGAGCGCGTGAATGACATCAAATAAATTAAAACGAGCAAAAAGGGGAATCAAAGCTGCATCAATTCGTTAATATATCAAGCCATAGCTGTTACACAGTCTTCGCATCCTATGTACGACCAAAGGCACATCAAGGGCGGAGAAAGCTACGATCGATGGTGTGAAGAATTGGCTATACTTCCTTCTGGCTCAAACATCACGGAAACTAAAAGATCTCATGAAAGAAGAGATTTCAAGAGTAACCATTTTCTATTCTATTGCACAGGGATCACTCCAGAACTGCTGAACAGTTCATAATTGATGTTATAGCAACAATCGACAAGAATAGTACATCTGAGGTGACCACAGAGAGCGACTGATGTAAACAGCTGTTACCTAAG
This sequence comes from Kappaphycus alvarezii, assembly GCA_002205965.3. Classification (NCBI taxonomy): domain Eukaryota; phylum Rhodophyta; class Florideophyceae; order Gigartinales; family Solieriaceae; genus Kappaphycus; species Kappaphycus alvarezii. Next base: position 397,949 of record NADL03000463.1, read on the forward strand.
CTCGTTAGCAAAGTATAACCAGTCGAGCTAAAACAGCTGATTGGAGACCAGATTGTTATGTAGACTGCAGAGCAAAACAGAAACCTGACTTCCTTTGCCAACACTATGTGTCAACTAGCCGACCAAGTTCATGTCGTCCAGTCAGCCATTTCAAAGCTGAAACAGAAGCACGGACAAGGTAATCATAAACCGACACAGAACGATACCGGATAATAGCGCTCAGAGAGGTTCCGGAGAAGAATCGCCCTGCGCAACAAAAGTCTCGGGAAGAAGAAAGATTCCACCAACACGAAGTGGAAGGGGAACAAAGGAGAATGGAATAAAACCTGAGTGAACACAGAGGAAAGCGATGGCCTCTACCCTGGGAGCAGGTTCCCAGTCACTTAGAAGGAAAAACGACGGGAACTTAGGGATCATTTATTGCAAAAAAGAAGAAAATCGGATGAAATGCGAACACATCTTCTGCCTGTTCCGCTTCACGAACAACTCTGAATGAGGACGAAGGAAGGTTCTCATTTCTGCTCAACGACGTTGAAAGAGTCACCTTGGGAGACTCTGAAGCTTAATATTAGACAATATTATCATCAATATTTGAAGTTATCCAGGAAAAATCCAGATACGCCCTATCAAATATTTGAGAAGCCAATGACACCAGGGCTAGCATTTTGGGACGGTATTGGGACGTGCATTTAGACAGCCGAGACAAAGGCGCAGGTGTCGCTTAGAATCACTCTACCGAACATGGGCCTCCGCGCTCGCATCCTAAACATATATTTGTTGATCGGAGAAGACGATATAGCGCAAGCATTGCTTGGCAGACCGCACCTGAAGGTGACTAGATTCTATCGTGGAGAGCATCTTCGAATCATGGGTGCGGCAATCGATGGTATGCCTCAGAAATAACTGAAGTCAAGTAATGCCCTGCTTTCTTCAACAACCTTCAAGGGACTGAGCCACAAAGAAACAGAAGATGACCCAATTGAAATTCCAGAGAGCATGCATGCGTGAATCGGGATCTATACATGTGAAGCGATTCAGGAATTGGTGCTAAGATCTGTCGAAGACGTAAAGCAAACGGAATTTCAGTTTACGGTATCGAAGCATTGAATACATTATCGGAAAGCCATTTCGACTGTTTTCGAGTCAAACTCGGACCCGATCCGTCAGCAAAGGTACGACCATTATCACTTCAATGGAAACATCTCACCAAGCCCTTCCAATGTGTCCAGCATCGTTACGCTTCAAATCAAAGGATATTCATCCAGCGCAAAAGTCGGTAGCTCGAGAAAATCGGCACAGTATATAAAAAACTGTGCGCTCGTTAGGCTATTCCAGCATTAGAAGTGCTAAAACGGGTGTATAAAGTTAGTTTTTACAGCGGATATCCCTAGAACGAATGCCTGCCCGCTTTCGTTGCAGTATGCGATGCAACAATTGGATTCCCGTATGCAGAACTGAAGTGAGGGCGATCGATTTCCGAAGATTGACTTCACCCACGAATACTGACAAATATCTCTGCGACCTACTTCACAAGAAATCATGGTTACAAAAACCTCAATCAAAAATTAATCTCCGAAAGGATCTTTAAAGAAAGGAATGGACTCTGGTAGTCACTTACGGACCCTCACTAGCAAACTATTCGCGGGAAAGGTACAGTGAATGATACGATGGTTCGACAATTTTCTCATTTTCGCGAAAACGGAGGAGAAACTACCAGAAAACATTGAAGATTTCCTGTCTGTCTGCAGCCAGGTCGAGTTAAAAGTGAACCCGGCAAAATCTTGTTTCTTCACCAAGTAAGTGAAGTTGTGTGGCAAGATAATATCACGAGAAGGATTTCTCTTTGATGCTCGGAGCCTAGAAGCGCTATTGACTATGAGAAATCCCGAGATGTGAAGTGAACTCCAGCAAAGAATGTGCGCATCAAATTGAATGCGATCATCTATCCCGAACTGCTCAAGGATAGTCCAGTAGCTGTACTACATACTCGAAGACGCGTATAAGCAGGTTGGAAAGTGAACCAAGAAGGCAGTGTGCAATATTCGCATTGGCACCGCTTGGGTTAATGTACACGCAACAACATTCAACCAAAAAATCTCTCAACTTACCGTGGCCACTAAGCTCTCACTGCCTATGAAAGGATACAAAATGTGCATCTTCACAGATGCTTCGAACTTATGATGATAGACCATCGTAACGCAGTGTCTCCGAGGCTGAAGAATGCAAACGGTCGAAAAAAACACATGATCCAATGTGCTTCTCGTCTGGTTATTTCACAGGTCCCGCAGAGAGATGGAGCGCCTCCGAGAAGGAATGATTCTCTATAGAAGAACAAATTTTCAAAATGGACTATCTCACAGTCAGAAGAACGACCTCAATCTATACCGGTGATGCCAATCTCGTGTACATATACGATCCATACGGCCAGAACCTGGGGTAGCGCGATATACCGCAAAAAAAGCTAGTGTAGTGGGCGCTCAAGTTGAGACCATTCCGCTACATCACTGAGCATGTCCCAGGAGAGAAGGACGTCTGGACCGATATGATTTACAGAAGGGCTGCGTAGGCGAAGAAGACAGTATGACCTACAAATGCAATACAAGTCAGTGTAGACGAAGAAACAGACTGTTTTTTACTGAAGAAAATCATGGAGTCACAAAACACGCATGCTAGAGAAGCTCCAGAGAGCCTCTTGAAGCGAAAGATGCCTTGGAAACTCACCTCTGGTCAAATTTAGATTCCCGAACCGGACAATATGTTGCGTCTACAAACATTTATTGCCGCACACCCTGGAAAAGGAGACCATAGGGCTTTAGAACAGAGATTGTCATCTATTTCTAAACGTTATGGTTGAAAAAGCCTTCGAAAAGACACTGAGCTGCTTGAATTATCTAGTTTTCTCTCTAAAGAAACGTAGTCTAGTTGTATGGTACCCAGACCTTTCGGCCACTCCATGCATGCAAACAAACCAAACGAGAAATTCCACCTCGATTAATGCTACATGAAGCCCTGAGACAGAGACTTTCTTTAAATCCAAATCATAAAAAAGAGTTGTCTGGATACGTCTGGTTAAAGCCTACACTAGCGGACGTAGGGAACACCGCAGTAGTACTATTGAACTGCTTTGCATCCTCTAGAGTACCGCAGTGTTGTACATCTGGTAAAGTGAGCCATTTAAAGAACCAAATGGTTTAAAAAATCGAGGACGCATTTTAGCCTAACTACCATTTCACACTTTTCTACTGCCCCTCGATTGATTGATCAGTCTAGGTAGTATGGAGGGAGCTTTGGGCCAATGAGGGCGATAATGTCCGAATTTCAAATTCCACAGAAGCCTTCGACCATCAATTCTTACGGTAGTCCAGTCCGCACTCAATAATTATCCAACTTGTGGACTGAACGGAAAATGCCCTTCACGGCTTCAACTCGTCTCCTAAGGGATTCTCAACTTTCCGCAATTATCAAGAATCATGAACTCTTAAACATCAATTCTATCGAAGATGCGAGACGAAAAGCACTCATTGATACCGAGAAACTGCATGAACACTCGCTCAACGCCACAGAGAGAGCGCTATCCGCTCCAATTGCGTCAAAAGGCTGCAGTAACTTCCCAAAACAATAAATCAGGTGTCCGAGCATCAATTTACCAACAGGGGAGCTCGTTCTTCGGGGTTTATACAGAAGCATACTGGTACAAAACTCAATTTCAAATGTCACGGACCATTCAGAGCTACACTGTTCAGAGACAAATAAGTTCTCGAGGTGGAAGAATTTTTGACCGGAAAAAGAGAGTGGGTTCATGGACACTGTTTGAAGTTTTCAGAAACAAAAACGTTTATGGTCACCCAAGAAATTAGGGATACCTGGCTTGTCAGGCGGACAAGCTACTGACTGTTGGAGAATTTAAATATATTCGAAACAATGGGGGCTTTCCTCAACTTCTCGTGAAGTGGAAAGGGCTCACCAACGATGAAACGGATTAAGTATCGAGTCGCTCAAACATGATGTACCTGTTTTGCTCAAAGAATAAGTTGAGGAACTGAAGAGGTCGGGAACCGCTAAAGAGAAAAAAATTGCTTTCAATATCAAAATAAACTAGCCAACCGATTCTTGTGATTACGATGGCTGCTGATGAAAAATTTCCCGAATCGTAAACAATGGTTTCCGGCAGGAGAACCAGCATTCAAGCTACAGTTCGAATTGCGTGGTAGCCCATGCAGCGCGCATGCAACCCACGCAGTCGTGGATACCTTACAGAAGAGGGTGGCGTACGCTAAAAGCCGACAATAAATACGCCTTCCGCCGGAGTAAGAGCTTGAAAGGAATGGGAAAGAACCCAGAGAGACCCATGAGCCTTTATGTTTGCTTTTTTATTGCCGCGCACGCGACTCGGACCAGATTTTATCGTGTAATGTATCCAAAAAACATCCTCCCATCAAATGTTTTTCGAAGATAATTTTTTGGTGAAGATTCAGACTATTTTGGGGAACTTTATTCGACTTCCGAGATCATAATGTACTGTAAAGTATTATCCTGAAAGAAAGCAAGGAGGAGGAGAGTCCTCGGGTGATGAAGGGGACACCAAGGATGATGATGATACAGTTCCGCAGGCATCCAATGCTTTTCAGATGAGCATGCATGCCCCAGTAGTGATGGTGGATAATTAAATTCATTCCGAAGATCCAACAGTGACAGTAGCCACGAGAACTATTGGGGAAATCTTCAATAACTATAACTGCAGAAAGGATCAGACACCATAAAAATTAGAGAAAAGAAAGCAGCAAGAGAAAATTGGTGAAAGAGAGAGCTACTCCTCGATATAAAGAGTAGTGCTTTGTCTTAGAAGCAAACGCGGTTCCACCCAGAGAGATTTTCAGTTTTAAGTTATGTAGGGCAAGACGGCGATGTGAAAAAGCTGATTAGGGATGATACAACCAATCTTTGTGTGTTTCTGGAAGTGAAAGTAAAATAACCTTTTGAGAGAGTGAAGGTATGCCGCAACGGAAACTGCAGTTAAACAATAGTATTTTCCGGGTATCGAAATCATGGGACATTAGTGCTGAAAAAATACATTAGAAACTAAAAAAATGTTTAGGAAAACATTTTGATGAATAATATGATCAATTATCTGGACCTCGTTACAGACCGGCGTGCAATATCGTAAATTTTTCTGCTCCCTTGCGGCAAACTCCAGTGCTTATTAGGTTCCGGAGGTCATCAATTCTTAATCTCTAAATCCTCATCCCCTTCTTTTATCTACAGCAGCGATAGCCACTATTGATGGAGCAGGTATGGTTATATCCGAGTTGCAACACTGTTGTCAAACGAGTCGACTCAAGTAAGCCAACGGAGGCGCTCTTGCGAAAGAAACCTTCGAGCCTTTTCAGAAACATCACGAAAAATCCGACGGATTGAGTGCTCTGTACAGAACAAAGAGTGGACCTGCGCAACGCACTGCTTTTGCTGGACAGTTACCAAAGTGGATTATGTGGCCTTTATTCATTGTGCTGTACCGAGGGCCCGACGACATATGTACAGGGAGCAACAAACCCGAAGACATTTGTTCAGTACACGACATAGTCGCCTGGTAAATCTCTGGGCGATGCGCGTCACTAGGTACACCAGCGAGGGGTTTTATTCAAAAGCAATCTACTGGGTGTCGATCTGAGGAGAAGTAAGACGGAGTGCCTTGAAAGCGAAAGGGAACTCACGCAGCTTTTCTGCCCATTCTGTCTCTCTATCCTCTTCCCCCCTTGATATCAATTATCTTCCTATAGAATCTCGTGCAGTAATCCAGCGCAATAAATCACCTCGTGAGACTATTTTTAGCCGGAAACCGTTATTTGTTACAAAATTAACCAGATTTCCTATGTAATTGTTCATGAGCTTACTCACAACACTGATATGTATACCGCTGAGGTAGCAAAGCTTTTTATTTTCGTCCATAGTCTTATCAGTACTAAGTATCAGTTCATATGGACCTAGGGCGTTATTTTGAGTTGAAAAAGGCGTTTAATGTGCCTTCTTTAAAAGTATAGACAGATCGCATATGGCAGAAATGTCACAAAGCGGAAATTTTTAACCTCCTAGAAGATCAGAGGAAGAATCAACGGGTGGTAAACGCATAATTAATCCCTTCAAAAATTAATCTTAGTCTCAAGAAGGAATATGTCACATATTTAGTGGAACGGAATGTAGATGCTCACGATATGGAAAAGGAGTTAGGATATTGTCTTGTATTTCTGTTCATTCTATCAGTTTGGGATCTCGTTTGTAAGGTCAGGAAAAATAATGTATTCGAGCTACAGGAAAAAGCGATATTGTCAGACACAGATCCCACAGAACTATTTCTGAATTACTTATCTACGATTCAAATTACAATCTATTTTCTCCTTGCTTCACAAAAATTGTTGGTCCTGATATCTTAAACTCTCATATACATAGGTATTTAATGCCTTTAAATTGATTACTTATTTCGACGCTGCAGACGGAACTACTATTTTTGACCAAGAGAAAGACATTTATTTTGGTTAAAAGAGTTCACAATCACTGTCTACGACAATAAGTTTCACGCACGTAATGAGGTGGCACTGAAGTTAATTAAGTTTCAGTTTTTAAAAATTGGCTTCTCTTTCAATGTTTGGCGATTCAAATTTGTATAATTCTCAGTTTCTGTTACACAGTACTTTGATAACCTCCCAGAGGTTAAACAGAGGCACAGGTACAGCAGATATTTGCACTCGCACCAGATCCATTGAGGCCCAAAATATATCGGAGGAATGTGAGAGGGTGCTTTTGACGGGATGTGAGATCTTTCTTCCCCACCAAACAGCTACTATGTTTAAATCGGACCCTATCTCCCCCATACTCAAAAAAAAATTGACAAGTAGTAGTCAAAATTCCAGCAGCAGATCTACGGAATGTCTTAAATGGAAGCCATGGATTGAATTATTTCGGATGTTGTAGTCCTAAAAATGTCATTTTAAGGAATAGTTATCACAAAAAATCCCATGTATTGTGCCTATTCAGAATGGGTCGGTAAACCCGTTATATCAAGGTGTGGAGTTTCGAAAAGTGTTGGGCATACAATTTAATTTGTTTACTTTCCAAACGCCACTTAGTCAATAATCCTAACTGCAGTAAGAAAACTTTACTTTCGAATTCTACCACCCCATTCCCAACAATAGACGTGTAGAATAAATGTATTTTTTTAGCTAAGAAGAACACCAATTTTCATTACTCCACAGCATAGTAGTAAAAATATGGGAAAGATAAGTGCCACTTGGTATTAGAAAGGGCCGACACGCAATCATTTTCGCACGACTAACTGTTGACTTTGTGTACTGGCTGTGTATAGCACTAGAGAGTTCGTATTGAAATTGATCTTCGATTTCTTCTAGAACAATAAGGATTATGGTTGATCGAAAGAAATCATTCGCTGAAATATCCACCGATTCCCAATGTAAAGTACACTTAAATTTCACGATATATTCTATTTTTTATTAAATTGTATGCTTTCCATTTGCAATGGTTGCAGTGGGAATTATCAGTTTCTACATTTGTTTTTAAGCGTATTATCAAATATTTCACACACAAAATACATACTTGACGTATTACAGTTTGTTTTCATGCATAGTGATAGTTCACGGCAAGTTAAAGAGATGTATAATTTAGAGAAAGCTCACTATAGATATAAAAAAACTCCAAAAGGAGTTTTGGAAACGGTCCAGTTCCAAAATCGACTCCGAAAGATATTCCTCTAAATTGAAGAAAAAACTACCTTCGAATCCCAAGCACTTCCAGAAGTAGGGTGGAAACTTTCCCACATTTTCTTGTAATACTCATATTAACGCCTATTGGCCTTCATTTTACTGAAGAAAAGCTCATCCAAAAAATTTATCTGAATTGGAACCAAAAGCTTGTCTGATAAGGTTAATGGGGTGTCTTCGAGGTCCTGATAGTCGATAGATAGTCGCATAAGTAGTATGGAGAACAGTGGATTCGGAATTTGTTGACATCAACAGCTGTAATAGTTTCAAAAGATTTATATGCGCCTAAGACGATAATTTTTTGATCTTTTTCGTGTAATTCCACCACATTTACGTTAAAACGTGACAAGTCAATAAATATATCAATTATGAATGATTAATTTCATTTACTGAAACAGTTCATACTTTTCCCACGATGGATGAAAATAATAGATGCCGACAGGTTTTTTATTATATAAGATACCACAACAGAATTTTCTTCTACATATAACTGGGAACATGTAGCTTTTCATGAATTATACTTTGAAATATGCATTCTAGGACTCTGTTTTAAATATATTTCGATATCCTTTCGTAGGTAGCATGTTAAATGTTAATAGCATTCCTATTTTATTTGGATGACATGATTGAGTTTCTCAAAACCATAGAAGTCTATTGAATCATTTAGATTAGGTTATATCATCGCATTGAACTTCCAAGCACTCCCTTGCAAGAGCTCTCAATCTTACATTTTTGAGAGAATCACCATGAACATTTATTACCTCCGAGAAAGCAGTAGGTAATCATGAATGGTAAGGAATTGTAGTTTAGAGACCACTGTAAACACTATTAAACGGAATTATTTCACTATATATGTGGTTGAGACTGATATACAAGTTATTTAAATGATCAGCTGTGACTTCTGGACATCTGAATATAATGTTACGGAATGATAAGGATCCGAACTATTGTAGGGTCCATATTGCCAAACATGTGGAAGCATTCGAGAAACTAAAAAACCAAATTCACGGTCTTATTTGGTCCTACCGAAGATCAGTGGTCACCCTATACTTGTGTATCAAGTGAGCTGAGTCAGGATAAGAATGACACAGAGCACATTAAATTTTATAACTGGCAGTGGTTTTCGAAAATCGCTAGGTGTAACTAACTTGCACCTGAACAGAAAAACCCGCCCATGGTTTAGTTCATAGCTACCCCACTTCCATTCTTCTATTGTATAATTAATACTTCCGTTCCTACATATAACAATTTAATTACCCCATGAGTAAAACCTTTTATTTGGTGTTTTAATTCGTTTCAAATTGTAATTCTAAAAATTATAATGTGCTATTATATATACTAGAATATGATAAAACTAAGTAGTATATGCTACGTAACTTTTTAGTAAAACATTAAGGGACAAAATAGCAATAGTTTTTACTTTGATATCTTAATATCAGATTTTTCTAAAATATGTCTGCTGGTGTCCATACGTCAGAAGATATTGGAGGATTTTATCTAATCTTACTCGTACTTACCAACAATTATGAATACATTAATAGAATATTATTCAAAGAAATTCAGTACCTTGCCTTGAGTCGTAGGGACTATAGAGTATACTCATATGAAATAAGATACAACTCAGGGAAAGAATAATGGGTTCAGAACTTTTTCAACAGAAAATCTCGCTGCAAAAACTTTCCCGATTTCTTGTAAAGGGAGCGTGGTATCTTCGAGCGACCTAATAAAAGCAATAGAAAAATAAATATTGAACCTCCACATAAATTGAGCTGTCAACTTCTGAAGCTGTCGAAAAGCCTTAATGATTAATAAATTCACCTCAGAAGCGAAAATTTTGGTCTTTTGTTCTACATTTGACTAGCCGCATGACCATTAGCTACATCTACTGTGCGTATTACAGCTTCAATTTTCATGGAAAGATCAACTACTTGAAACTGTTCCCAGACAAAAAGATATTGTATTCATTCTTTAATGGACTTGTTAGAAAAAAATCTTGAGACGGAATCAGGAAAGCAATACTTCTCTAGGGAAACTGTTTTTTCAAAACTAACCTAAGTGTGTATTTACCCTAAATTAGATCCCAGTATAAATGGCAGTTTTCCCTTTCGCATCCTCTTGTGCCTATCTGCCACAGCACCGCTCTCTTGTTACTCACATGTTCCCGTCATATGAGGACAAAATTCCTATCATAGAGGCATTTACAGTTGCTGTGTGCTTTGAAATTGTTTCCTCCGTGAATATTTTCAGCAAAATGTACTTGAAAACATATAAATCTAGGAAACATTGTTCAGTGGATTTCGTTCTACCCAAAATCGGCAAAAAAAAAGCATATGCAGATACTGAGAGCTTAATATGTACAAACTGGCGCTAAAACCGATATTCCTGGTGGAAATAGGGGTTTGTAACCATGCCGGGCGTTTATGTAATAATAAATTGAATTGAATTGGGCTTTAATACTAGGGAAGTATGTGATAGAACAGAAAATTACAGGAAAGAAGGTAATTTTGGGCCCTAAGTTTTGTCAATAGATAGCCCATTAATTTAAATGAGAATTAACGTTTTAGTACAGTGCCTTCAAACGTACGTGATGAAACATTACTTTATTTTTTTGGCATGCGGTAGGATGGCCAATCTTTTTACGTTCGAATTTGTTCCCCTATGTAATGTTTAGGTAAAACCAAGAGGTACTACTGATCATCCTCTATTATTTTCCGGGTAACAACCGACCATAGCTTTCAAACATTAAAGCATACCATATTAACCCAATTAAATGTCGTATTACATATTTATTTATATTTTTTCCCAATTAATACGTCTTGAATTATTTTTCTGGTCATACTTTGAGATTATGTTGTACAAAAGTACATCACCAATGTGAAAATGGATTGAAAAATGAAAAGAAAATTCTCTCTGACATTATAATTCCCTTGATCTCCTTTATTTCAATTCAAAATTAAAGAAAGCAAACATCAGAACAGAACAGACTGCGAATGACGTATGAATACTAAATTTAAATATGATAAGCAAGCTGAGACGAAAATAATGTAGTTCAAAAGCAAATATTGCAATTAAAACCAGCCAAAAAGAGATCGCAGTACTCACCGGAATTTGTTGTTTGATCACCTCACAGCATTCCTCTATTGGCTCATTTCAAATCGTTAAACAGACAACAAAATTTCTCGCTGATTTCATTTACTCTGAATCATAAGAGTCCTAGTTTTCCTTTGAAGAACTCCGGATTGCTATCCTTCGTATTACAAGGTTTGTATTAACTTTTTCATATCCGGAAACAACCATGAGCCAGGACAAAATTTTGAATCGAAGGGTTTCAAGCTTAGGGTTCTGCTGGCCAAAGTTTAAACTTCGCTGAACATGAAGAGAAGAAGTGTACCATAAACTAAGTTTCAGTAAAATTATCTGAACAGATATACATAGCGCAGGTAAATTATCTTCTTTCTTTCGACAGAAGCAAAAGTTTGATTCCTGGAGACAGTTTCGAATACCAATAGTTATTCAAATAATTTTTAGCTCTCTGCTTACTTCAATATCCTCTACCAGGGTTCGTCTTTGACACTTTTTCGCATTACTAAGAGAAATGAGTATAAATAAGCCACTAGAGCGCCCTTTGTGTACATGTCAAAATATTTCATAAATTTCATTATTATATTTGAATCCGACCAGAACCTAATAAGTTTCTAGACCTTGTTACTCCTTTGAATCACACTTATGTCTCGACTTTATGTTGAACATGAAATTTGATCTCTGAAAAGTTTTTTCTGGTATACATGATTAGAGAAAAATATTTTCTGCGTATTCAAGCTACATTTTTATCACTAAATTAAAAAAGCCAACAGGCCAAAGATTACATTGTTATCCACATATATTTCTTGTTAAACATGGAGTCGAGACATAGTATGGGTTTATGATTAAAAACTAACACCATTAGAGTAATATTATCTTCTTGTGTATTTCCTCGTTCTTCTTGAAGTAAGTATCTTCCAGTTTCAAAACGCTTTCAATGATTGAGGAAAACGAATAAAAATATTTTAATCAGCCATATAGTATTGCAACTTGCCGTGCGTCAAGATAGCCGATAGATATTTAACTTCGTGGATTAAGTACGGACAATAATGTTTTGTGCTTATATTGAAATTATTTTGGTACCATGTGGAAAGTCAGAAAATTTTGATCAAAAACCATGCCTAAACATTAAGGATCTGCATGGGCCGATTATTCTTGGTTGCTAAACTGGGACACATGAACAGAATTATATTAGCAGGGCATTTTTGGTTTTTTTTAATGTATAGAAGTTGCAGTCGGTTTTATACTCGCCGCTGGACAAGTGGTCTCTGGAAAACATTAATTTTTGCAAGTCACTGATGGGTAAAACTAAATAACATACTTTACAGGGCCTGCTCAATACCAGAGAGCAGGCATTCAGCGTTGGACATGACGGCCGCATAATTGTGCCTTACCTATATGTAGCCTCCACTATTAAAATTTACAACTGAGATGTTTTTCATTAGATTTAAATTTTCGGGATTCGTAGATCCACGTAATTCACTACGATTCATTAAGATGGAAAACATTAACGAATAAATTTGAAAGAAATGGATAGAGCTAGGTATCAAGGTATTTGACTAGTTTTTTGTGCTCAAAGTCCAACATGTTGATTATATGTGTCATTTTGTACAAAAACTTTTTTGATGGGTATTATAAGAAGACTGCATATTCATGAAGCTCCAATTTTCTTTTCCAATAAGATCGAATAAGCTTACGCGTTGAGCAAACGATACTGAATTATAAGTGATTAAAATATTATAACCGAGCATACTAAATATAAACGTCTATTTAAATAGAAAATCGAGGCATATCAACATGTGACAGAAAGCATTTTATCCCATTTACCCATACTTATGTTCTCTTTCGTTTCTGGTAATCAAAAAATAATTTCCTGAGCACTTTTTGAACTTTTTTGAACATGTCGCACGCAACATCGCTACGAGGGCAAGGGACACCTACGCAAAGATCAAAAAAGTCTTAACACAGCGTCATGCCGCAACGGCAGCGATATACGATGCGGTGTACCTTTTCGCCAGCCTCCAGCCAGTTTTCTATCGTTTTGACGGTTTCCAGCCAATCCTTTACATTGTAAGCCTTGAACCACATTATGACATCCATCAGGGAACAGCTGACCATATTTTTCATGGATTAAAAACACCCCAAATTCCCTACCTTCTTTGAACTCTTCGGATATAAATTAGCTATCTTTCATTTCCGAAACATAAACTATTCACAAACTATTAATCTTTCTTTTTCTATGTTATAATTTTCAGTATACTTATAAGACTGCAAAAATGTCAAAGGACTAATTTTATAGATTATGAATTCATCTATATGGATTTGTAAAACAGAAATTACTTCCGTCGAAATTTGAAAGAGACTGAGACTTCATTTACTCCAATATTTACATTGATAAAGCATTCAAGCTGCATGAATACGAAGAACTAATTAAATAATGTGAAATATTCAGGAGAATTTAAAGTTTTCGTAAAACTATTTTTGTCTTCATTATATTTTAATTTATGCCGGAAATTATTTCTGAATATTAGCGTTATGAGGTAATCACTAAACACCAATAAAAGTAGAAAAAACTTCTTCATACGAATTACATTTGTAAAATCAGTATTCTACCATTCAGGGTTTTGGAGTTCAGTGAGTTTTTTTTGAAATATTTGAGAACAGGCTAGAATTAGTGAAAGTAGGACATGAAATTCATTCAAAATGCTCAAATTAAATATACAAACAAACTAAAAACCCAATTTTTTTATTTATGAGCAGTCATGATTGAAAACGAAAAATGATATACCTTTCTCGGTACGATTATCCATTTCAAGAAAGTTTCTTTGAGAACTTTCAAACTTGAACTGCCCCAAAATCTTTCGAATATCTCATAGAAACACTTGTAGATTTTTGAAACATTTTTCATATTTTACTAGTTCCCTAGCATAAGATGAGAATTGCAATATTTAACTTAGAACTGTCTCCAGGCGCGCGATGGCACGGGTTTCGAGAATTTACGTTGTTCTTTTACAGAGACAATCAGCTTTGAAATAACTTTCAATTCAGCTTTCTCGCTTGCTGACCTCCCTACTACTAGCCAGTAGATTGAAGTTCCATCTCCATCTACCGCAACATTCCACGTGCATGTATCCCGCCGTAACAGTTAAATTTTTTCAACTATTACATTGTTACAGTAAATGAACCAAACGTATTTCCACTTCTTGTTTCCCAGCGTGTAGAATGAGGGGCACTGGGGGTCGTTTCAAATAACAGAGAAGCTGGCTGATACCCAATCAACTTTTATGGTGGTTTCGAGCATAAAAGTAAAAGGCGTCGGCAGCCGCTGATGGTGCTTCACTCTACCAGTGAAAGCTAAAACTTAATAATCATGTGACGAGACTACTTGTGCTTAGGTGAAGCTCTATTTTCCCGTGGTTGAAGGATTAATTAGATCTAATTATATACTCAACAAAATTTAATATTGACTATTTTCCTATCCTTGTCGGAGAATTCCAGCTTTTGAGAAATATAGGAAGCATAAATAGGAAATGAAAGTATTTCCAATTATTTAAATTCAATCATATCAAACGTAAAACATAATACTATTTTGAAAGCTTCTTGTAAATCTAAAACATTCTAGACTGATCTCTGTATTTGTGAGAAAATTTTATGATTCTTACACAGAGACAAAATTTAATTGATAATTAAAATGTGTAAGTTCAGTTATGCGCTATGCACTTTTCTTTTTCAATGAGATTTGGATATAAACGTGCTCGTTAACTAATTTCAAACTAATTTTATGATCATAAATAAATTGCAGGATCCTCACCAGTCAGTGCTACCAGTGCATAATAATTGACACATTCATTGCCGCGAACAGACCAGCAAGTATTAGAGTTTTCTAAATTGACGTCCTGATCATTTCACTGCAGTATGTAAATACCATGTCACATCATTGATCGAAGGATATCCGAGGTGGTGTTTTGAAGGACAGGTGTTACTGTGTGAGAAAAAGGTCCTTCAGAATTTCAACTTTTTCCTAGTCTACTGCGGGCTATTATCTTGAAGTAAGGAAACCATAGGACACCGGGATTCAAAAATAATTTTTGAAAAAATGGCTGGAAGGTTGATTTTATGTGTTACCAATACCTCTATTTAAGGAAATCATTAGGGTCACTCTGGGTCAGAAACTTTTCTTTCACACCAAATTTTAAAAAACAAGCACATTCTACTCGCACTCTTGGATAAGTGACATTCTTCTCATCAGCTAGCCTCGAGATCCAAAAAATGTCCAAAGTTCTCAGTTTCATCCTTTTCTGCTTTCTCGTGGTATCCGCTGTTGCTCTCCCCACTCGGTTTGATGAAATTTATAGAAATGTTCCCATTCTTTTTAGTAATAAATTGGTCAGTAAAACAATTTGCAGCGAAATTTGCTCGATGAGCAACACAGAAGAGATTAAGAAATGCGTATGTTATGCAGTGGACCAGAAGCTTATTGATGTACCTGAAGTTCCTAGACGAAATGCTTTATTTTCTTGTCAAAGATTTTATGGTACCAATATGCTTGGAAGTCTCGGTGATTCTTGCAAAAGATTCACTGAAAATGGAAACTTTAAGGCATCAAAACTTGCCAGAGCTGTTCAACAGATTGTAGCGAATTGCCCATGCTAGTCATATTTATAATATTTCAAATATCTTAAACATATTTATTTCAAGTTCAGTGCAGAGTAACCTTCAAATTTTGTATTTATTGATCAGGAATGGATAATGTGCGCCCTGAAAACTGAAAAAAAACTGGGAAAAGAAGATAACTTAACTTTTTCCGTTGTTCACATAGATTTGATTTCTATAGGAATAATTATTCTTAAATATTCTAGGAGAAGTAAGATTTGTCGTTATTGCAAAATTATTCTGGTTTAAATCTACATGAACTCTTTAAATATTCTGGTACCGATCCAAAAATGCATATATTATTCAACAAATTCGTGTTTCAAACCTCCAATTTCATCAGGTCAAAGTTTAAATGCATTACGTTATCAAATTCAGTGCTAAGTTGAATATTTTAGTATTTTTAAAATATAAACATTAGTTTAGACTCCCAGGTTCGCCTCTCTTTTAGTACCAAAACTATTATTAAAGTAACAATCTACCATAGAGTAGTACAATTAACTTATCCTAAAAGTTATGTAACGCGTTATTGATTCATTATGAGTTGTATGAATTTCTTCAATGATCTTTATTTTTGAAAAATCTGTCGATGAACGCATCACGTCTGGAATTACTATGCTTACAGTATGGGTTTGAGTGCTAAAACTTTGTTCAATACGTCCATAGCCGTTATACGATAGCTGACTGTGCAGTAAATGGTACACTGCAATGGTAAAATGGTGTATTTACGGCAGGATGGCATGAACCTCGAGCAATGATGAAGGATTATACAACATTCTGAGAAATTGAGAAAAGTAAGAGCGGACGCGGACTATGGGATTTAAGCGTGTTGAGAGTTTTGGTCCTGTCAGTGCAAAGTCGAGCGCGAGAATTTGGCGCCATATGAAAGGGCGCACAGAATGGTGGTCGTTGTATATATCTTAGCTTATCGAAAAACGGGGTCAAGGGGGTGAAAGAAAGGGTAGCTCGACCTTGGCATACTCAGTAAATAACTGGGGTGAACTGCGGACGGGGTACACAAGTCAGCCTTTCTACATCAGTTATCTACTTGATCCCTCACGCTCCATTGCCCTATCTGTCACCCTATCTCAAATAAGTTCTGCAAGGCCCTCGTGGCTACGTAGCGTCGACGAGTTGAGGTCAAACTCGGTTCGATAAAGCTGTATAAGCTTTAGTCCAACATCATTCCGGAACTGTCGGCTGACTCTTAGAATAAAATTACCCAAAGGGGACATTTCGACGCCAAGAACAGACATCACCACATGCACACTTACAAACGGTGATATTTTCAGCCAAATCGAAGACTCTAGCTTAAAGCCAGACGAGGGAGACTACGCGCAGAGCTACATCCGCTCATGGCCGGTATAAGTTATTACTACTGGCGTGCGGGGGCAAGATTTGCAGGGGATTTTCCAAGAGCTGCTTCCCCGGAGGTATTGTTTTCTCCGAGCTCTCTGAATGGAAGGAAGGCTTCTAGAATGTACCAGGAAGGTCATGATTTTTTCACGTTAAAGTTGATGGAATTATTAAATGACGCGGTCTAGCTATTAAGAAAAATCTTTCTTCCTTCTACCTGTATTCGCAGTTTCAAAAAGATGCCCAAGATTTGTGCTGTGAAATGTTAGGCGCTGCTATGGAAACTATTTTGGCTTTACGTAACCGTAATTATAGTAGCAATCAGGTGTATGATGTTGCCTAAAACAAGTCCACAAGTCCTGTATCCGTACAAGTTGGCACAGTCCTGCCTCCTACACACCGGGTGTAAATGCAGGACGGGAAACCGTCGGAGAAACTTGTTGGAACTCGTGTTCGCCATTCCAGTATACCCATGTCGCATCAAGTTAATACCTGGAACCCTCTAGAAGCCCTTTTTATCACATAAAAGCAAGTAGTTTACTACTAGCCGCATGAAGTATGATGCAGTAGCGAAGTTCGCGATAAGTCCTCCCAGTCGGCTACAGAAGTTTAACATCATAATCACGTAAAAAGACCGCAAATAGTCGCAACGCCGGCTCTGAATGTTCTAAGCAAGGAAACAACCCGTTTCAAAGACCGCGGTGAGAAGTTCGGAGGAGATGACGGGGAGAATTGGGAGGATGTTCCATTCTCGTAGATAAAGTGTGCCTCCCAATGGGGTGTTACTGTCCATGATGCATTGCAAAATATAGAGAATAAACTCTCTAGAGAGGCTAGATCCTATTATAAGCGAAAGTTACAGGCTCACGCTAACGTCTTTTGGCGGTGTGAAGATGTCAACAGGTTCATACTAGATAACGTTTACGGGAAGGAAGCACAGGAAGCTACGCTAGAGCACTTAGATCCAGTCGAAATGTACGATTTTGTCCAGAAATCCCGTTCACTTGTGGACGGCTTGAAGTTGATACAAGACAACAGATTAGAACATGTCAAACTTTTATCGGAGGAGGGGAAGATAGAGA